>OZ008368.1:200257533-200592488 GCA_963931995.1 Phaonia tiefii
ATTTCTTCCGATGTCTTATACGAGTGTTATGATTTCGGTGAATGCAAATGTTGGTTGGAAATCGGATTTTTTTTGCATTCTAAAAGATTTGGTGGGATGCTTCTTTTGTTTTAGCGCATTGTACCGACCATTGTTAGCCCTATTGACAACAGCTTTTGATCAAGTTCGTAAGAAGAGAAAAAGTTGTCCATTGTTATATTGTGACCCTTCAGTCCACGACCCTACACGTTCACCTTGATTTTCTTAGCTAAGCCACCAACTAACGTACACAAATATGATTGAAATTTCCAGACGTAACAAATTTTATAGGAAACTAACAGCCAAAACTTAATTCCATATCGTACTTTATTCCATATCGTACAGGCTTTTATAAGGTGTATATTGTCGAAACTTGCATCTTCCACGGAAACCAAGCAACTACTCGTCAATAGTAACGCAATCAGATGGGTTGACATAATCAATAATTAAAATAATAGTTCAGACCATTTGTCACATATTTCGCGAATTGGAGCAAATTTGTCCGTAGAGTTTATTTGACGCTTGCTCATAACGTCATCAACTCGAATAACACGATTTGTATATTGAAATATTATCTTCCACATCATTGCTCTAAATATGGGACGTCCGTATTCACCACCGAACAAGTCCAATATGGTTTAATTCTTTGATATAATTATTACTATTATATGCAACTAAAACATTAAGTTCATATCAAACATATATACCTGTAAACTCCACCCAAAATAAGAACATCGATAAATCCTTGTAACAAGTTTGAGTCGATTTCGATATAGTTGTTGCCGCATTGCGCTTTTGCGTATGCGTTCGACAATTTCAGAATAACATTCTCAACGGGCGGTGGTAAAAACAACATACAAGCCGTAATCTTCCATCACGACCGTGAACTGCTTGAGGATTCCATTCAAAACCGGGTTTTGTGACAATCAGTGTATCTACGGATGAAATCCCTATTGAGCTGACATCTTCATTTTGTTACACTGCATTAAATTCAAAATCAGGTTGACTTTCATCCGATTCATAATTTTCTTTCGGCGAGTTCGTGAAAATCTTCATCGGCGGAAAAATAGTCATCATCAGGAATATTTAAAATAATATTTGACGACAAGATGTGCTGTTTCTAGTGCAACATATAGAGAAATAACACGTTGTGGAAAACCACACACCAGGGTAAGCAACGTAACTTTTTGAATATCTCGTTAGCAAAAAGTATTTTTAAACCAATTAATGCATTTTCTGTGCTAAGTTGTTATGGCAGGAATGTCAAGAAATTTCATGAACATCGCTTAACAATTTTTTTTTTAAAAATTTATAAAAAAGATTCAGTTTGTGTGGTTTTCCACACAATAGTGAGATGAAGGTTAAAAAAAAGAAAAACTTTAAATTTTTTCACAAAAATATCATTTCCATGTGGTTTGTGCGTGACCTTTTTCAATATTTAAATGGAACAAACGTTACTTTAGTCATTAATAGACAAAAGTTCATTCATTCGTGCAACAGGAAATAATTTTTGAGAAAAAAAATCAAAAAGTCATCACCCTAATGTATACTGGTATTGCATGTAATAAAACTTAAAAGGTATCTCACATACTACTGTATTAAGTTCAAATTAATTATTACTAGTGTTCAGGTCAAATAAACCTTATTCTAGTTCAATTGAACTGAAATTTAGTAGATCTGAACTGAGTATATCTTAATTTTACCTACAATAAAGCTCTAACTGAACTAGATTCTAGTTCATTAGGACTCAACTTGAATTAAATTTACTAAGAGGAAAGACAGTTTTAACTAAAATCCAGTAAATATGAATATATAAAGCAAGTTCATTATCGCCAGTAATCATGTCAAATAAACTTGGGTTGTACTATATTCCAATAAATCTGTACATAGTTCAACACTCAATAGTGTTCACACTGAACTAAAGTATAGTTCAAATGCAGTCTATTTGAACTCAACTTGAGTATTTTTGATGTGTTAACATCTATAGCGGCGTACAGGGTCTAAATCTATCAAAGTCAAAATCTGCTAAAACCAGATTTTATGCTGCTGCTAAAACCATCGCAGTCGACGTTAGGCTGACATACTAATACGTCAGCTACTTCGTACAAAGTATGTGTGATGATGTGTGTTTGGCTGTTTGGTTGCTGTTGATATGGCAAACATGTGGTTATGTGACACACGTATACGTCAGGTACTTCGGACAAAGTATGTGTGATGTTGCGTGTTTGGTTGTTTTTATTTTAGGTACCCCCCCCCCCCCCTACACCCACCACCCACACAAACACTCAACGACACAGCAAGCACAAATAAATCACCAACATATCAGTAGTAGTAGTTGGTGTAGTTGTTGTTGTTGGTGTTGTTGTTTTTTTATTATAGTGAAAGGTAAGTCCAATAAAATGTGGGTGCGGAGCACTCTCAGAGCAAAGAGAGCAACGACAATTTTGTGAACTTGTACAATATAACAATGTATGTATGTATATACAAGCGTCTGTTGATTTTGCATTCTTTGACTTTTGTGGGAATAAAGCAAAAAGTATTGAGCAAGAAAATAATGACACATGTGCTTGCACTGGGTCTTTAAATAATTTTAAGTATTAATATTATTTAACTGTAACGTCATCAAATGATTGAACGCTGTTTTTTATTTTCCAATGTAACATTTACGAATGTGTTCATAGAAATCGAAAAGGTACCGTGTAGCAAAAAGGTGTTTACACATCGCCCGTGAGATCGAAAACTCATTGGATTTTTTTTATTTGTTGAAGTGCATTTATACTTATTCTCAGAACATAGTATGCTTGCATTAATTTAACTGAACTGAATTGTAGAGCGTATATACTTATTGTTAGCAAATCGACCAATAATATCAGGGAAAATTAACTTAATCTGAGTTCAACATGTCTTTAGCTAAAAATAATGTTAAATTTTTCCAATTTTTTAGTTAATTTTAACTAAAATTCAGTTCATGATATCATCAAATTGAATTAAAAATGTTAACCAAATTCCTAAGTTTATTGTGAAAATTTACAAAATTTTACATAATATATGAATGTATAAGATTGAACTAAACTATAAACAGTTTGAACTAATTTAAGTTCGTACTCTAAACTAATATTAAAGAAAGTATGAACTAAGTATGAGTAAAAATCTGTTTGGATACATACGACCGTCAATTTTATTTAGTTTTAGTTCGTTTTAACTAAAGTTTATTTCACTTTTTTTGAGTGTACACGAACATTAATTTTTGTTTTCGGTAGCTAAAAAAAATTATTCAGTAAATGTTGTACACTACCATGCAATAGAAAGAATTTTCGGCATTTATTTTCACCTGCATACCACCACACGCAAAGACGGCTGTGAATTATCCGATCGTGAAATTTAGGTTGTATTTTTTAAACCCGCTTTATATGGCAACCTGAAGTTCGCGATCATGTTCGTACTACGCTTTAACTTCGCTCCAGTAAACGAGAGAAAAAAATATCAACTTATTTATATTGATATGGAAAGGCAAAAAGTCTGTCGTGACTTTTGAAATCATCAAATCATTAACGTGAATGGGCAGATAAAATTGTTAGAGAACCCAAAAGGATGGTTGAATTTTGTCTGCTATTACAATAACTCCCAAGCAAAAGAACGATTTTTCTTTATCATATATTAATATGCGTTACCTTTTATTTAGAAGTTTGTCTTGACATAATTAAATCATTTTACCCTGTTTGCATGTTCTGTTCACATTTATGTAATAATACATCCCAATTTCGTTTAATTTCCCTTCAGTTTAAAGATATTGTTAATATTTATTTTTTAACCACAACAACGAAATTAAAATGATTAAAAAAGGAAAGAAGTTATACACATAACAAAGTTATCCTTCTACCCAAAAGGGTTAATATGTCCCGCATGAACTACAATACTATGTAGGTAAGTGCAATTTTAATAAAAACTTTGGCAAGAAGTTTTGCTCACAAAAAATAATATTCTTTGATAACTCTTGTGCTACAAAGGCAGACGAACGGAATTAAAGTTAAAGCTAACGCCGACAAACTCTTCAAAGTTATTACGAAACTTGTAACTCCAGTGGGATTCAAGTTTGATTTTTTACGACGTTCTTTGTGATTCTTACTATAAATTGTTTGAAATAAAGTGAAAATTGATTAAATATGTATATGTTTATGCATTTAGATATCGCACAAGTAGTTTTGTGCACCTAAGAGATTAAACCTAAGAGATTAAATTAAGAAACTATGTTCTAAGATATACAATTTAACAATTCAAAACTTAAACTTAATAAGGAGCAGAGTTCGTGTTTTAGGAAAAGACATGGAGTTTCAGTGTCTACCGTGGGTACTTATGGTAGTTACCTATGGTAGTTGCCTACCATTGTCACGGTAAATAGGCACATATGGTGGGTAGTTTTCGAAGACACCTATGACAGGAACATACGTCTAAACTCAGGCTACCATAATGGTAAGCAAGTGGCGGACAGCTGTATAGCCTACAGATATGGCGGTCAACTGCAAAGTAAAAACAGTTTCAGACCAAGAGAAGCAGAGTCCGAGCACGTACAATAAAAGGGTACAAATGTCCGAAAAACATTCTAAGGTATGAAGAAAGGATGCTGTCATTTATTACGCATCATCACACAGGAGACACTCCCAGGGAATTGGGAGAGTAACTCCTTCAGGATCCCCGGTCAAATTTAATCCAGACGTCACAGTTATGGCAGTTTCTCACAGAAGTTGTTCTAGTCTAAACGAACTCCCCCAATCAGCATGTCACGCGTACCGTGCGATAGATTGCAGTCGGGGTTATTTGACTTCGAAGTGCTTCAAAGATACCGGGGCGACTTAGTGAGTAATAGACCATCGCTCTTTCTGTACAATATAACAAAAACGCAAATAAACGAGGGGCAGATCCCTGGTTGCACATTTGCCGGAAATCTCTCGGATGGCATTATAACAGAGTCCAGATAACCCTCCAATTTTATGAACGACATCAGGATTACAATGCTTGTAATACCATGCCGACTGTGTCTTTCTGAAGACTCGTGGAGACGGGTCAAGATAAAGAAGCTATGTATATGACGTTGATGGTGAGTGGCAATTTGCCAACCCATGGAGACTAGTTAAACGCCGTTATAGAGTTGTCATTTATCCGATACCAATCTAGGAACGACTGCAAATACAATTCAACAAATTGGGTTTAGTGACACACGTGAAGACTCCTCTTTGTCGTCTAACGACGAACAGAACTCGACGGTAGAGGAGACACCAATAAATGTTACGTTTTCTATAGAACAACCTTAATCAAAGTAAAGTAGCATCCGTCACTTTTTGCCTTCGTCTAACAAAAGGCAAGGTAGATATGGTCCGAACTAAATCGCTCTGTGTTGCTAACGGGAGAGTTTTTGGTTAAGAACAGAGTTGTACAAGACAATAGCCACACCCTGCGCAATCATTCCCAGAGGATGCATTGTGGAAAGAAATTAGCTAAATATGTTCATGTTAACGGCATTTAGCGTCAGGGACCACATTGTGGATAGCTTGGAGCTGAGTGGGTCCAATATTTGGTTAGTCGCTTCGTGCATACCCCATGAAGAAAATGGACCGCCAAAATATGCACTTGAGTGACCAATTCTCATTACAATCGTTAAGATGTCTCATAGAGGAAGCAAAATGGGGAGATACCACACTGATTGCGGGCGAGGATGCAAACGCACACCATCCATTATGGGATAGCGTAGTACAAAAACCAACGAAAGAGGTGACACATTCAATTAATTTCTACTAGTTCCCAGTTTCGCTTTATGTAATATATGCAATGAACCGCCTTTCGTCACCTGGTTCAGGCATTTAGTTTGTAGTAATGTAAGGATAGTAGTTTGTTGTAATGTGTGTTTGTTGTAAACACTGACGTTAGGCAGTACATCCATAAGGTCTATAAAGGACTCTTCTGGATAGTGAACAGAATGAAACAAAACACATTAGTTCTCCATCCTGACACAATCAGAATGCCTATATATATGTACACAACATATGTTTATATGGTGTATACGACAGCTGATATGAAATATGCAAACTAGTTGTTTACAATAATCTCGATGATTTACATTATCACTATATCGTTACAACGGATCATTTATATTTGAAATCCCTGTACAAGATTTTACAATGCCTTCGTACGCTGGACTGTAAGCTTCCCAGTACAAATTGTCACAAATTTTCCACAATATTTAAATGTCTGTAATTGGTTAGGCTTATTACGAGTACCCAGATATAGTACCTTATCAAAAATAATGTGAACACTAACGAAAATATCTAGTAACCTGATAAAAATAGTATTACTTTCAAAAATTCCAGCACCAGTGCTTATAAGTAGCAGTGTTAACATTTTTTAGTTTGCATTGGATTTTGATTTGCATTACGTTGTCTAATGCAAATGCAACATAATTACCATTGTTTGCAATGACAATTACAAAGGTTTGCGTTTCCATTTGCTCAGGCAACGCAAATGTAGGCTGTGGAATCGAATGCCAATTGTAATGAAATATGGGAATGCTTTTGATATTTTGAATTTGGTTGACTACTGGCAATTTTGATTTGAAAGAATTTTATGTGCAGAGGTTTGTGGCTCCGATACAGCCCCATGTATGGCTATATCATATCTCTTACACATTTGTTTCAAACCAATACGAAAATGATAGATAATTTTGATTTTTTATCTTTTAATAACTTCAACACGTTATTGGTGCCTTAGATACTCCACAGTAAACTGTTATCGTCTGCTCTGCACAACTGTTAAATACAAACTGACAAATGTCAACCAAACAAAAATTGCGTTCAAAAACATCAGCCTGGAACATAAAAAACACAACAGTTTCATGTTGCTAAGGAAAATGCAACGACTAACAAAACAAAAACTGATTTTTAGTGTAAAAGGTTTTAAAAGAAGATAAAAATATGGTCGTTATAACTGATATGTATGTTGCTTCCCCATTTCTCAGCGTAAAAAAGTAGTTTTGCTCAATATTTTTGACGTGAATCTTCTTAGTACTCGGCTTTACTGGCTTTTTGGTGTAAACACACAAAATCCAGTAACAATTTGTCAAAATTTTTGCTGGTAGGCCCAAATACACACGGGAAAATGTTAATCAACAAAGTTCCATTTGACTAATGAAATGAAAGAATGTTGTGCCACAAAGTTAAATTCTTCATTACACTGGCTTTCAACAGAATTTGAAAATTACTAAAACAATATGTAGATTAATAATTTTGTTTATGGTCATCGCTTGCCAACTGATCTAATACATCCCTTTCTTAGGGATGACGACACTATCGGGAATTTAGACATCTGTGAGTGTAAACCTAGAAAGTGCACAGCTCACTGGTTGTGAAAAGCTCTCCCCAATCCATACATGGGATGTAATAGGAAACCATCAGTACGCATGTATGTATTTATTGCAAATATATGAAAAACGTCAAATATAAGAAAGAAATGGAGCATTTCAACGGCATATAGCTAGTGCTGCCAGCCAACAAATCTACAGTCTACACATCGATTGACCATTAGAAAGAGGTTTCCAATTGGGACAGGTAAACGTTAAAATTAGATGAAATAAGTTGCGTGAGAGATATCAATGAATATTTGATTTTAATTGAAAGGCCTATCAATGACATTATATATGGAAATACCCGCCGGGGCTTAGCTGGGTGGCGCGGAACAGAGAAGTCACGTTTTTGGTGACTCTGGCGCTTTAATCAGGCTGAGTTTGAGTGATGGCACTGGGTATGTCGACTGTGAGGGCTCTGGTTGTTTGTAGCTTACTTGAATAGACCTTCAGCTTAAGGAACCCCACAAGGAGCAGCCTGAAGGGGTTAGATCGCTCAATGACGGTAAACAAGCTCTCAAATCACTCGTGCAGTATGTCCATTGTGGCATCTGTTGGTTGGCATGTAGCACCGTCCAGGTGGGACAACATATCGTTCATATCTTTTACCATCGTTCGGTAGCGGTGATAGCAATGCCATCATCGTTTTCGAAGTACGGACAAACAAGTACCAACAATGACTATCTGTTCATGCATTGCTATTCAGCAATTGGACTTACCGGTTTATCCACAAAAAGATATCATCGCAAAATGCGCTCAACGCGCATGCCGTTGCGATAAAGGAAAATCTATTTTGATTATAACGTTCTATTAGTTTCGCATTTTCGTCGACGTTGTATTGTGAAATGGCCACTTGACTTCAATTAAAGATAAAATAATAACATTAACATTATATAAAATATGTGTATATTTGGAAACCTGTTATTTACCTCTCGATCGGATGATTAGAACCACATACATTTCTGATTTTAGTACTCCAATTGCCAAGACTGGTACTCAATAATATCTTTGCCATGCGCCAATATTTTATGGACTGTTGGGGTCAACTTCCATATTTTGTAGAATTAGCACTTTCTTTGCAGTTGAAAACATTCAAGATCATTCCCAGTCTTTTCAAGATTTGATTGTCAATTCCAGTGATTCTAGATACTGCCTCATCATTTTAAAAAAATCTGCTAAGAGTGTTTACCGTATCCGCACTTGGGACAGTCTACTTTTAGTCCAACTTGTTTAAAACAAAGCATCCTGTATTTGCTTCTTTCTGAGCTCTTCCTTATCCTTAATTTATGTATTTTTAGCGATGTTTTCATCTTGTTGCGGTGGGTATACGCCCCCCTCTAACAAGATGTCCATACACCTTATCCTTACGTGCAATGGTGACATTCCATATTCGTAATTCTCCTCGTTTGTAGAATCGTTTAAATTGCCGAAGTTCTTCTGACTCTTTTTGCAAATCGGGCACGACAATGTTGAGGTTGTTAGTGTCAGTTCTTTTACAACTTTTCCGTCAACCATGGTCAGGTGGAGCTCGTAACTACATTCAATATATTTTTTTGCAGTTTTGATGGGTTGATCTTGCGTATTTGTTCTTCAATGTCCTTCACCGTGGTCCTTATGAGTTCTGCCGATTCCTTTGCAAACTGTGGATTTTTCCTGTGTAGGGAAACATCAGATTTTAGCCGCAAAGGAACAACAGATACCATAAATAGTTCCGCCAGATATTGTAGCGTCATCGGAAAATATCCTTCGCTTATAAGCGCTTTGTCCGAATGATCCATCGCAGCCCCATTTTCTGATCAATGTCAGTTTCTCAGGAAGAACTTCCACCTCATTTTCAGGAAGACTCTCCAACAACCGTTTTGCTGTACGGCCCATAAGATCCTGCAGATTGGCTTTCGCAGACTCTTCCGTAAACTCCGTATGCAGTGGTCTTGAATTTTTTTGGCTGGCGTAATATGCTTGTATCCGTGTAAAACGTCAAACCTGTGTCGCATTAAAGATGCCCGTAGTTTCTCATATTTCTCTTTGGAAAGTTCTAAGATCAAACACAGGGCCAAGGCTTCATCGGAACCATACTTTTTAATGTATGCGTTTGTGGGCGTGGGAATGCTTTCCTTAATCCTTTTTAGTCGCAGCGGGCTTGCATCAGCAACAGATTTTGAAATCGGTGACCTAACTCTTTCACTATCCTATCGTGGTTGGCATCGGCAAGTGGCATCGGCAAGTTTCCTCTTTCTTGTGAACATTTAGTACTCCTTCATACTTTTTTTGCCTTCCTTTTGCTCTTCTGGTTGATGTGGTGGGTTTACCTACTGTCAATACTGTCCAGGATGGTGTCTTCATTAAGCCAGTGCTCGTATTTGGAGTTTAAGTTTTCAATGGTTCGATTGCATTTCACCCATTTTGCCTTAATTTTTGAATATATCATACAAAGATTATTTTTTATACTTTTGCATCTCTCAATATTTCCGTATAAACTATCGAGTTCTTCTAAAGCAGCTTCCGTGAAAAACGTTGGTGTGGTTGACTTTCTAAACAGTTCAAATAATTTTAAATTATTCAACGCCCTGTTTTCAGTACTTGTTTCAGCAACTTTCAGTCATAGACTAATGCAGGCATTATGCATTGTATACCTTTTACCAGCATACATATGGATTTAGGCTGAATTATGCAATTTTGAGATTATGCACGTGTCCAAATATGATTTGTGCCTACCTGTAGGGACCAGAAGTCAATATTGTTCTTCACCATTTGTACACCAAAGTAATTTTTAAGTGAGGTCCGTACATGCTAATTTCAATGAGTAGTCTTTAACAGAATATTGGGCAATTAAGGGATGCACGCAATACAACTCTGCAACCATGTCTTTTTAAGCCTTTTTACCTGTGTACGCCAAACAGGCAGATACGGACAGATAAAACGTTTTAAGTTATGTAAACGAATAATCAAAGAACATATTTTGAAAATATGGCAGCGGTAAAAAAATATAAATATTTTTTATTTCCCGTCAAAGTTGAAAAAATAGTGAAAAAAGGGATAGTTTTTAAATAGCAATTTACCTCGAGAAACACAAAGTAAACAGTACAATTTTGTTATAATTATACATTTAATAAATACATCAATCAATTGGAGAAAAAAAGATGATTCGTTACCTAGTTTTCGTGATATTACACCAGAAATCGCACCAAATTAACTAAAAATGGTGTAAAATAGGTCAACTTTTGAATGGTTATGTCTCTAACGGTGCGTTTACACGGGGCAGTTTAAGACAAGATAGTTGAGAATATGTATTAGTTGTCACAAAGCCAAAAATTGTGTGTGTGACGTACGCGTCCAGCCAGTTATAAAGACAGTACAGTTTTAAGCAACCGCCGACAGTGTCGTTTCGTTAAATTTCGTGCTCTGATTTTTTGTTTCTTCGCTCTTTTACCATTGTGTTTTGTCCTTCTTCTCCAAATTACTATGGAACTTATTTACTCTGCAAAATTAGTCATGTATTCATGTTTATATGTTTGTATTGTCAAACAATATTTCAATAAAAATTATCAACATTTTCAAATACAAATATATTTTCCAATTTGTAAAGTCGTTTGCGATGTTTTGCTTTTTTCTCAAATTACTACGAAACGTCAACGATATGGCCGATGGCTGAACTAGTAAACGTTGACGCAGTAGGATTTGTTGTAATTGTGTGAACCAACAACAGGCATTTGTTTTTTGTTTAATGACTAATCATAAAATTCAACACAGATCCATACGAACGAACACAGTAAACAAAAAAGTACAACAACAAAATACACTGAATTTAACAGATGGAGTCATAAGAAAGTAAAATCAGTTGTTCTATTGCGCAAACCTTTACTAGTTCAGCCATTGTCTGGCC
Organism: Phaonia tiefii; assembly: GCA_963931995.1. Lineage (NCBI taxonomy): Eukaryota > Metazoa > Arthropoda > Insecta > Diptera > Muscidae > Phaonia > Phaonia tiefii. The sequence goes on from OZ008368.1 coordinate 200,268,825, forward strand.
GCTTATGTCAAATCTCTTGCCGAAGTTACTGTCGGTGAAAAATCAGAGACAGTTGCGAGGCAAGTGAGAGAAGTGTAAATGTGGTAGTAAAAATGTGTGAATGTATTGCTACTGTCGGAGCAAAACTGTCCCGTGTAAACGCCAGGTAAACTAAACATCTGATATTATTAAGGGTAGCATATTTGAGATCGTTGAAAAATTTCCTATAAGATAGGGGTTATTTAAAATTTCGTAGGCGCACATGTAAACTTTGATTTCTGCAATCTCGTTTGCTCTACGGGCTCAACTGTGCGACGTCGAATAGTAAGAAAAGTAAGAACCATTAAAAAATTCATAATATTGCAGACATTTTAATAGTTGGTGCTACCTTACTTGTTTAAAGTAACTTCAAAAATCGGCTTTTATAAATTCATAAAATCTGCTAAATAATACAAAAAATCCCATTCCAGGAGTCCGTAAGGGTTTGAATGAATAATTACTTTTCGTCGGTTTGTCTTCCTCCTTCGTAAACCTTGCGGGAAAGCCAACTCCAAACATTTGCAATTATGCTTAGGTCGGGGAAATATAGGGAACATTTTGGTTTGAAATTAATTATTTCACAACTCTGGCATTGTGAATAGGAGCATTATCTTGTTACAGAATCAATGGAATCGGTATGAAAATACTTTAAGTAATGCTGATTATAACAAAGAGTAAGTTCCTCCACTCATTTTTGCACTTGGAAGTTTTAAACCGATTGTTCAGTAATACATTACTGCACCTCAGACCATAACTCCAACTTCTCTGCTCTGATTTAAAAACAGCTGCTCAAAATTAAATGCATTTTCGTCACTAAAAACCGCAGTACACGTGTCATTATTATGACCTATTATTTTATATGTCTGATATCATATGATCTCTAGCAAATTATAACCGATTTGCTTTGCACACATTATTCAGCGACGGGTTTTTCTTCCGTTTTTTTCAATTTCAGGTACTTACAGCTTGCAGTGACTGTTTTTTACTGTCAGGATACTTGCTGGACACAACTTTAAGACGTGATTTTATTGCTCAAAGAGAAAAGTTTGTCGCATTTCTCAAGATTTTTCTCTTTCCGGTTGGAGTTAAAGCGTTTGGAAGCCTTCGATTGCAATTATTTGCATAGTTTTCAACATGTTTGAGTACCCAGCGCAGTTTTGTGACTTTTCTTAGAATATCCTTGCAAATGATAAAAATCGATTTTCTTGCCTATTTCCACTAATGTTTATTAAAAAGTAATATTTTTCTTTTGCTAATTGTTTGCTGTATAAACTAAATGCAACTTCGTCCAACAAATTTAAAAAATTCAAAATGCTTTTGTCTTTTTTTGGAAAATGACCTTTAGATGCTGTTACATTAAACTTTAATGTTGTTGTCACTATTTTTGTAAACGTAAGAAAATACCCTTTCCAATGGTGGTAACATTTTAGCTGTTGACAAAAAATTTAAAAAAAAATGGGATATTAAAACCAGCAATATAAGTGGTTCTAATCATCTTACCTATATTTGGTATACTTTGTATATTTCGCACTTTCTGGTAGTTGTTTCGCGCGTTTTATCATTTTTTGGGTATTTTCTCGAAGGTTTCTTTCCTGCAGAGTTGGCATCCCTGATGCCTTGTATAAATTGGAAATTATGAAATACCACTGACAATTACTTGAAGACAAACTTACCAATTGATCTATTATGTGATACGGACGCGCTAACCTATCACATACTTGGAAAGGGAACATTACTCTCAATTTATAAGTTGTATAACCAACTTGACATCCACCCAGCGTTTGGCGGGATTGTCCCACTTCTTACAAGATTATTTTATTACATACTTGAAATTAATATATGTACTTAAAATCCAAAATTCAAAATGAGTTTTGTCTCAGGGCCATAAAGGCATTGTAGAGGGTGGTTGTTTCCCTTATGAAGTAGACGTCGCCTAAGAAAGAATGTTTGGAAATTCTAATTGGAGCGGTAGAAATGTACGTGGCACTAAATCAGAAAAATTACGATTTTAACCAAACGAGTCATCCAAGAAACATGAAATTTGGTGTAAATATTCCCTTTAGAAGATCAAAAATAGTGAATTCAGGATTTTTTGAAATTTCAATTAGGGATAGTAGAAATGGGCTGGCACTAAATCAACAAATTGTAAAAGTATATCAATGAAGGTCTTAAAATTACAAAGTAATGGAGAAGACAAACACACTAACCATTAGTTTTTTGGATGTTGTCAACGACCTGATAGTCCTTCAACAAAATTTTCAATGTAATTCATGATGATGTTGTTTAATGAGCTACTGGCGACAGATAGTAGACGCGAGTTTTCGATAGGAGTATATATTTGATATTTATGCAGACAACCAATTTCATGAGCAAATGAAAAACATTTGCCGCATAACAAAACCATCCGTCAAATCCTAAGATCAAGAACTATACAAGATATAGAACTATACAAGAATATAACAAAAAATGATTATGAATAACTTCTGGCGGCAATGCTCCAACACGAATACGATGCACATAAATCTACAATTTATTAATGGTACTACAAGCAAAGGACATAGAGAAAATTTTTGCAAAACATTTATATGCCATGCCCAACCTAAGTATCGTTTGCATTAATAACACACATAATCCTAAAAGCTAGGCATTAATTATCTCTAGATTTATGCCAATCTACTATATCAGTTCATAAATGATTGCGAAATACAAAACTTTTGAAACTTGTTTTATGTTTTGTGTGCATAAGCAAAAATTTTGGGAAAAAATTCTGGTTAACAAACTCTTCTAGCTTAACTAGTCGTTTTTTTTTTTATTGTAAATGAGATTTTCGGAAGAAAACACTTTTCGCTAATCCTTTAATGAAATGTGAAACTATTACTTAAGTAAAAAAACTTTTTCGGAAGTTTGGGTTAATCAGCCAGTTTTAAGGTTAATTGCAGGATGATATAGTCTATATGCAAGGTATTAGGAATACTAGAATTTTACGAACCGTTTGAATAGAATATTATATTGATACAAAAAAAAAACATTGTCTGCGTAATCGGCCCTTAGCTAATCACACGTATTATATCATTCCAAAAACATATTCAATTTGACGAAGTCCTTAAACTATGAGTTTTAGGCGGTATGTATATTTCTCTAAACTGACAAAAAGGAGATAGTCTCTGGAGGCTAAATCACGAGAATACAGTGAATGACGAAGCAATTTGAAGCCCAGTTCAAGGATCTGCCTATTGTGACTAAGCACATTCGCACCCATATATTGCTTTTATTGAATATTACTGGTTTCTTTAAATAGTCGTTGAAATGGGCCATGAGTTGCAATAATAAAATAAAATATTTCTTCAAATCATCGTTGCATTGTTTAAGTTTTTCTTATAAAGAACTACATACGCACCAAATTTCATCAAAATCGAAAGGGGTCAGGTAAAATTTTATAATTTTTTTTCATCGAGTTCATTTGCTTTAACTCAATAGTACTTTTTCATAGAAATTGATCTATAACCAGAAAGTTATTAAATAACGGAAATAATATTATTAAAAAACGGAAATAATATGATTTTTCATATTCGAACTATTCAATTCATCTATCTAATTAATAAAAATTCTGGGTTTAAATTAAAATTGTGGCTTTAAGCTAATTTTAGTATGCTAGTGAGGACATGATCCGGACAACACTCAATCGAAAATAGTATTCATTGCCACTGGGAGTCCGGAGCTGCTAGGAACTCCAAGAGTTCTAGATGACAGATTAAGCTCTTGATCAAGCATCATACAAATTTTTTTCTATTTGGAGTACAGTTGTCAATTATGGCGCGAGCATGATATTGCTGTGATCCAATTTGCATCAAAATGATCGCCGTTGGAAATAGGATGGTGGTATGAAGAGAAGTTGTCAGTGAAAGCGATGTTGTTTTTGGAACTTCTTTGGACTATGATCGGGAGAATTTTAAAAACTTTTCGGGTCCATTGGTAAGAAGGGAATGTTTTGCTTGAATTAAAAATTTTCGCTGTTTTTTCACATCCTATTCTGGTGACCTAATGGAGAGTGTGGTGGCGGTCTTCACAATGTTTGCAGACATGATTCGAAATTGAAAAAGAAATTGTTCGCACTTCCGGAGTCCGTGCTTCTCTTGGAAAATTCGACAGGAATAGTCATTTTGGCGGCGTTGGCTTTTGATGAGACGGTGTCTAATGGAAGACTGTGTCTAATTGGGGTATTATAATTATTGAGCAGGTTGGAATGAGCACTATTTTTACTATAGGCAGTGTTATGACCCTTTTCTGAGTGCGCATATCGACTACTCTGGCCAGGTTATCGTTGCCATAATAGATTGTGAAAATTCGCCCCAAACTCCATGCAGTCGGACGAAGGCAATCATCTTGAATAACAACCATGGATGCATGTGGAACTTTGCACTTCAACCATTTATGAAGCTTCTTCAGGTACACATGTTTGGGAAACAGCTGAAACGCGCACCCATAACTCAATATTGAAAGATTGCTGTTAGATTCGGATGGCTCGCCAATTGAATGGAGAGAACAACCGAGTAGGAAACGCGAGGAAAACTCCGGGATATTCGACCATTGAAGATATTGGACTAGAATTTAAACAGGATTCGATACGGGAGAACTCTTCAAAGATAAATCTATGAGAACCTGCCATTTTGCGGAAATTCATTTCCCATAAACTACTCATATCTAGGCGGAATGCATTGTCAGGACAATTTTTGATGCGAGGACTGAGATGAAATAAACTCCCATTTATAAGTAAAGAAGTTTCCTTGCTAGCTCTTTTGGCGCACCAACAGTTATCGGGAATGGTCTGAATTCTTGTAACATAGTTAACACTATACATTTACTACTTCACCTTTATTGGACATTTTAATAGTTTTCCATAAATCTTCGCATGATTTCTATGACCAAACATCCTCACCATGTTTTCGAAAGATGATCTTACATACATTGCATACGGCGATTTTAGACATATTAATTATGAGGTTATATTGAACGAATTTAGTGAAATATATTGGTACACGACTTGCTTGTTTAGAAAATAATATTAATTATTTATTTAGACTATACCTTAAAAATTATTCTAATGTAGCAGGAGCTGGCAATATACAAGGTGGCGCAAAAGTAATCCTCCTATCAGAAAATGCTATTAAATTTGCGATTGGCCCCTAATGTCAGTTCTGTTTTGACATTTGTGTAGTAAACACATGCGAAATACACGTTAATAAACAATGTTACACTACACTGCTCCAGAACGCGGAATATTGCTGACTATTTATTTGACCAATAATCGGTCGGTGACTTTGGCACAACGTGAATTTCGTCGCAGATTTCCTGGCCGTCCAACGCCTACTGGTGAAACACTTCGACGTTTAGCCGCTCGCCTCGAAGAGACTGGCACAACACGAGATGCTGCCAGGCGTGGCAGACCCCGGAGTAGCCGTTCTGCAGAGAATATTGCTGCTGTAGCCCAGGATGTCATGGAAGCGCCGTGAGCGCTACAGAGCAATGATCAACGAGTTGTTTTTCCGCAACTTGATGATGAATTGGAAAACATGTGGTTCCAACAGGACGGTGCAACGGCACACACTGCACGTGCCACAACCGATATGCTGATGGATGCATTTCCCGGGGCCTAATCTCCCGTTTTGGCGATTTTCACCGGCCAGCAAGATCGCCTGATTTGACCGCTCCAGACTTCTTTTTGTTTGACTTTTCGAAGTCGCGGGTTTATGTCAACAAGCCTCAGACTCTTGCAGCTCTTAAAGACAATATCCGTCAAGAATGTGAGGACGTATCGCCGGAAGTTTTGGCCAAAGTGATGGAAAATGCCATAAAAAGGGCTCAAATGACAATCAACTGTGGCGGCGGCCATTTACATGACATCATATTCTCCACTTGATGTAAAAAGAAGAATCAAAGTTTTTTATTTTTTTTTTAAATTACAGCCAAAAAACATCGGAAGATTACTTTTGCGCCACCTTGTACATCCTAATTTCTTTAATATAATTCTTCCCAATATTCTGTCCAATATTACTTTTGTAATCAACAAAATTATTACTATTTATAAGTTATTATCCGGTTAGGTGAAAACAATTTAAAATTATACCTGTACCTAAACCATTATTGAATATCGCCTAATTGCAATTCTCCCGTATTTATCGATAGTACTTTTGGTGCGTCTATACAAATTAACGAGATGATGACATATTTCGCCTTGATGCCAGTTGTGATAGAATCTTGAGACTAGATGTCGATGTCTGTTTCCAACAATAAATTCGTTATTTTTGCTCATGGCAAATGTAGTAAATAGCCTATTGCATTTCTGGGATAGGTAGGATGACAGCTATATATTTGGTGATGTCATCCGCCAGTTGGAAAGAGACAACCCTCCTGTATAGCGTGCTTATATTCCGGGAACATATCTGTGGCAACACTGATCTTTATCGAAATCTTTAACTCATCTCTATTGTAATGTATTAAGGTTTTTGGGATCTCTAACGAGAAGTGGAAAAGGATACAATTGAAATAAAGTTTGATTCATTGTAAAGAGTAATAAAAGTGATTTAGTTTTAATTGAGTGCGGGTTTTTACATTGGAAACGAGGATCGGATAAAACTATGAGAATTGGATATTTGACATTAAATTGCGATAAATTAATCGGAAAATTTTAAGTTTGGTAGAACAACACATTGCGGACCAGATTATACTGATATTAACAATTATTGTTACAGTTCCGTTATTTGGTTCCTTTGTGAATCAATAGACAAGTCAATACTGCGCCACGAAAGGGAAAAATGGTTTTGATCGTTTACACTACATAAATGAATATTTCTCAAAAATAAATACAACATATGAAAGGCATTTGTTCCGGAATATAACTCCTACTGAGGGCAAAATGTTCCACAAGTTGCAAAATGTTCAATCTAAGGAATAAATTGAAGAAATTTCCATAAAGGATAAAATAATAGATTCGTGGGCACCACTTGATTTTAAAAAGATATTATTGGAGAAGGAGCAAAGTCTCTCAGAAATTGTAGAAGCGTGCCAAGTGTACCAGCAGATTAACAAAAATTCTCGTACCATTTTGTTGTGCACTGAGATGGAGCAAGTAAACAAAATTTCCACTAAAATCAATGCTCAATCAAATTTGTCAACTGAGTGTAGCCCATGTGGAAAGAAGGGACACTTATCTAATTATTTTAAATGCGCCGCCAAGAATGCAAAATGCAATAAGTGCTCGTTGCCGGGACACTTTGCAAGAGGATACAGATCTAAGAAAAGGAAAATTGATAGCAATAGAGGATCCTACAAAAGGAGACTGATAATGTTCTATGCATCGAGGAAAAAGATAACTTTACTTCTGAAATTCGCGAATTTGGATGTTTCAAATTTGGGAATGATGGTCATAATTAGGAAAACATATTATACTGCGCTATTAGAGGTAAAGATATTTAAATGGACCCGGACGTTTAAACCTTACAAGCGAAAACGATTGGAATATATTGAAAAATTCGGAAGCGTTGATGTAGTATATACGCTCACATTCCGCAAACAAATTTAAAGCATATGCTGCCAACTGTCAATTGGACATTGTTGTGGTCTTTGATGCTCCCATATGTTTGAGTGACAGAAACGAAATAATATCTTCGTTCTATGTTTGCGATCTCTCTTGGGAAGAGAAACAGCATGCCAGCTAAATGTTCTGAAACTGGGATTGGATGTTAATAACATTTAGGAAAAAAACAACAACCCTTCCCAAAAAGACATAGCATTAAGGTATCATTATCAATGGACCATACTATAAAGCCAGTACAACAACCAGTGCGCCGTGTTCCTGTTGCGCTGGAGGATAAAGTGGCTAATAAAACGACTTGATATTATAGAACCAGTTTCCGGTCCCAGTAAATGGATTTCTCCAATAGTTGTTGCGTTCAATGGGACATTCGACATTCGTCTTTGAGTTGATATGAGAAGTGCTAATCGGGCCATCCTTCACGAAAAGTAAACCTTGCCCCCCTTTGTGTCATTTATGAGCAGATTGAGGTCGGCTAAAATATTTTCTAGACTGGATCTTAAGTGAGCATACCACCAATTAGAATTGGACGCGGCACTCCGTGAAATCACAACCTTTGTAACACATAAGGGTTTGTTTAGACATAAACGATTGATGGTTGGGGTAAACTCTGCTCGCGAAATTTTTCAAAAAATTATTGAAGGGATGCTTTCTTCATTTCCAAACGCTCTGAATTATATCGACGATATTATTGTATTTGGAAGCTGCGACGAAGATCATGATAAAGAATTGAAGTCGGTCGCAGGTGTTTTAAAGAAAAACAATGTCACCTTAAGCCAAGTCAAATGTGCATGGAAAGCTAAAAAGCTTACATTTCTGGGACACGTACTTTCTGCAGATGGTTTCACTGCAGACCCTGAAAAACTTAAAGTCATACAAAAGTTTCGAGCCCTGAAATCAAAAGAGGAGGTACGCAGTTTTCTGAGCTTGGTACATTTTTACCAGGTTTGGCAGATATGACCGATCCTCTCTGGATACTGCGTACAAAGGACGAAAAATGTGCGTGGGGCCATAGACAAAAAGAAGTCTTTTGTAAATTGAATACGATGTTTTCCACAATACCGAACCTGTCGTACTTAGATCCAAACTTGAGAACAAGATTAATAGATGATGCAAGCCCTGTAGCTTTGGGAGCAGTCTTGTTGCATTTCAATGATAATGATGATCCAAGGTTTATCTCTTTTACAAGTAAGTGTTTTTCTCAACGGAAAATGAGAGCTTGGCTTTAGTTTGGTCAATGGAGAGCTTTTATTATTATCTAGCTGGGTTGGATTTTGAGTTAGTAACGAACCACAAACCTCTGGAAACCATCTTCAAACCGGCTTCAAGGCCTTCGGCAAGAGTAGAGAGGTGGTTACTTTGATTGCAGGCTTTCAAGTTCAAAGTAATATATCGCTCTGGTAAAGATAATATAGCAGAGTCAATATCCAGCCTGTGTAAAATTTCCGATGAGGACTCTTTCGATGGAAGACGATCCATGTGCTGGAGAGCACACTTCCTGTCACTTTGACAATTTCTCTAATCAGTAAGGAAAGTGCAATGAGGCGTCGCCTTCGTTCTAAGGAAAGGGTGTCGTGATTGTCTTAAGGATTCACAACCATATAACCCAACCCCAATGCATAGACATGCATTTCCGAATGGGCCCTGGCAATTTTTGGCGAGTAATCCATCAGGACCACTGCCTAATGGCGAATATGTTGTAGTTCTAATTAATTATTATTCGCAATACCAAGAAGTCGTTTTCTGGAAACGCATTTCTTTTGATGTTAATAATCAAGTCGATGAAGGAAATTTTCTCCAAACTTGGCTTACCCAGAACAATAAGAACCGACAATGGGAGACAATATGTCAGCGATGAGTTCAAGTGCTTTTTACCAAAAATAACACATAGTTAATCAGAACACCTCCCTGTTGGCCCCAGACAAACGGCGAAGTGGAGAATATGAACAGGTCTACTGTAAAACGATTGAAAATAGCTGCCGCAAATAAGCGCGATTACAAGGAGGAAATTCAAAAGTTTATATTGATGTACAATGTCACACCACATGGCAGAACAGGCTCGGCTCCAAGTGAGCTAATATTTAATAGGCGTATTCGTGATAAGATTCCAGGAATTGAGGACATACCCGAAGATATAATTGATTCGTCTGCTAGAGATAATGATTTAATGAACAACCAAAATGAAAAGAGAAGGCAGACTCGAAGAAAAATTCACAAGAGTCCATCATTCAGGTAGGTGACAAGGTCTTGTTGACAAATGTTATTTGTTTCAATAAACTCACTTCGAATTTTGATAAAAATGACTTATGAAGTTGTAGAGAGAAATGGAAGTGAAGTCGTTGGAGGAGGACGAAAATAAACTAGAAAATTAAGAATGGTGAAAAAGATTCCATACATTCAATTTCCAAAGGACACAACAGCTCAAAAACGTCTTTGCATGGAATCGTCTACAGCCAACAAAGATCCACTATTGCCCATCAACGACTTGGGTTTATCGCTCATCGACAATCATCCCTCATCACCCGTCTTGGGTTCACTGAAAGAGCTACCTAGTGCAAATGACAGCAGCGAGTGCGATGCCTTACAGTCGACGTCGTCAATTTATTCAGATCTAGGACTGTTGAAACGAAAACTAAAAAACGTGGAAGGGATGTGGCAACACTGACCTTTATCGAAATCTGTATTAAAGAGAGAATTGAAATAAAGTTTGGTTTATTGAAAAGAGTAATAAAAGTGATTTAATTTTAATTGAATACGGGTTATTACAATTTCCTTAATTCGTGGTCCTTATAACGATTGCGAGATAAGGGGTTGTTTGTTTGTTTATATATTCTGCTAATTTTCATTGCCAATATAACGATGGTAGGAGGCAAACCCACACGGCCGTGGTTTGAATTTTACCGACTGCTAGGATGATGATAGTTCAGCCGCCCATTATGTATAAGACGCCGACCGGAATGCGGTGTCTCGAAATTGGATTTGGGTGTCTTTAGATTTGAATGGCCGTTTGTCAATAGTGTTGGATCGTATGACTTCAATTGACAGAAGAATATACCCACTAGTTTGAAGAGCTTCAGTTTCACGGTCACCTATTTAACCTGACACGCAGCAGTGTTCGCACAACCAATTAGGCTGCTCATTCGTTTTGCTATTGCTCATCACATACTTAGTCTAAGGAAGTTGTGAGATGTTTCTACAGTCCTATGGGGGAATCATTTTTGGCCGCTCCCAAGTGAAGTTCTATCTGAATCATAAACTTTAAAGCCTAGATTTCCAGACTCTAAAGCAGAAGGTTTGAAGAAGAAGCCTACTTTAACCTCGTCTTTTAAATGCTGACTCCCAGGGCGATAGAAAGACTCTCCTAAACCATGGATACACCAACAGATTTGTTTGGTGATCTATTGTTTCACTTATTCGTTCATATGAACTGAATATATGCAAGATTTCAAAAGATGTTGAAATAAAATGTTGTATGTACAGGCAAGGTGACAGCATAGTGTCGATTGAATGAACAAATGTAGATATGTCTAGATGAAACAATAAGAACAACTCTGAATGAAAATGGACGTCGTACATTACAACAGGTAAGACCGAAAATTCTTCATGAATACAAATTTGCAAGCAAACAAGATACAACATTCGCAACATTCAAATATCGAAGCAATAGCAGTGGTGGCATAATAATTCAGCTTCAATTTGCATATCAAATGTTTGTGTTTTGTTTGAGCATTGGATGAATAGATGCAAGGATCCATGAGTAGTGAGTCGATTGTACTCGTATTGATAGTTAAGTGACTGGCTGTTTGGAAGGACGTTAGTTTGTAGAATCTTAAATGGTAGTACTAAAGTGAGTTGGAGCAAAAATTTTGTACGTGGCACCCAGGGGAAAACAGACAAAACATTAGTAAGGATTTTTATATTAAAATTAGAGGAGGGTTTTATGCCAACCTCTCCAAGAGTTTGCATTCGTATACATCATTCGCATGCATAGAATTGAGGTATTTAATTGCATTTGTATATGTACATACAAATTCAAAATTTTTAAAAATGTATGCATCACCATGCATCTATTCAAACAATTCACATAATTTTAGTGAATATCTCTTTACTGATAATCTCCCATGGTTGGCTAATGAATTAAGTAATGAAATGGTATGTTAGTCAGTGCAAAATGACTGCTCCTTTTGTTCATGTGTTATTTGTTTTGACCTTAAGTAATGCGTAAGGAGTTTCCTTTTAAAATGTATTGCAAATGCGAAAACTAAAACTTATATTAAAACAAACACATTTGCCACTTTGTGGATGTTCTAACGGCGAATGAATGTTCCCAGGAAAACGCATGAAACAATCTTTGTGTTTCCTTATGTGCATTAGTTGATGTGAAACACTTTCAATGAAAACAGAAAACAGAAACAGGAAATGTTAAATGAATTAATTTAAACCATCGCGACATGTCTTGTAAAGGTTAATATCATATTCTCCACTGATCGGTTATCTATTTTCGTGGTAATTGAAGTGTTTGATGTCATCAAATGAAAACACCTTGCATAGAAGGAGTAATATTAGATCCAAAGAATATTTGCACCAAATTCGTTTTGGGGTATTTTAGGACTTTTGAGCCATGTCCGTCTGGCGGGTAAGCTGGTCAATACGACAACTGCATGCATTTTTACAGATTATAATTTTAAAAAATATATGACTATTAGTTACACTAGCTTAGGTTGGAATTAAAAATTGGCACGACCACGACCTTCTGATACCCCGCACTCAAATCGACACATTTAGTACAAAATAAAAAATTCTGGAGTATAGCAGCAGCTTCAGCTCCCATATTAGTCAATAATTCGTAAAGTGATACCTAACTTGAGAAACTTGGCGAGGTTTGCGCGTCCATTGTGATACCTCCCACAAAAACAGTGGGAGGTCGTTCGGCTTTCCGACACACTAAATAGCGTAAACACTTCCGAACTTACTGCAATTAGGAATTATCAAATCCCAGTCACTAACTGAAACATGGGTGATATTGCTTTACCCATTTTGATACCTACCATACAAAAATTGTGTAGCCCGTTATTTGTTGGCAAGATAACTCTCGTAAAATACAATCTATCTTTAGGTGTTCGGTAATAACGCGCAAGTGCATAACCCCAAAAACGAAAAACGACATACTGCCCAAAAAGTGGCATATCACCCAAATTCCGAGTGCTGCAAAGCCCGAATTATATGCCTAATGCCCAAAAATTATTTGGATTTTAGGAAATTTTTTTTTGGACTTTATGACATTCCACATCTTAAGTGTTGGGCTATATGCCGAGTTTTGGCCATAAAGACATTTCTAAAGCCCTTGGTAGGCAATGGTATTATCATGAGAATAAAGTTTTTAATATATTTAAATTATATTTTGTAAATAAAATCACAGCTCGTCTGTCTTCTTGTAGTAAAAGGACTCAATAACCTTGAACGACGTATGTTGCGATTTGCAGCACACGTTTTGTTGACAATGTCTGCGGCGACCTTTACATTCTGTACTAGTAATCATTTGGGCGTTAGGACTATTTTCCCATTAGAATTTGGGCATTATGTCAATTTTGGACATTATAACATTTCTTGATGTGGGCATTATGACAACGATTTATTTTAAAATATTGCCGTAAATCCAAAAAATATGACAGACAGCCCAAAAAATCTATAATTTTTACAACAACAAATTACATGTCGTTTTTTGGGCAGTATGACAGTACGTAATCAAACGCCATTCTCTGTGGTAAATGTGTGACTTTATCACGCCCATTCTGGTACTATCCATAATAAAATGTTCAACTATGTGGTTGATTGGTGCGATATCTCTCGTAAACCAAAATTGACTTAATTGGTCTTTGGACCCCCCATACAAAAGTTTGACCGGTTCCGGTCAGTCGACACGATATCAACTGAAAACCACAACCGATCTTAATGAAATTTCGTTCCGGCCAAAATTTTGTCGAACGCAACTGTGTATCTATAAATTGGCAACCCTACCACGCCCTTTTTTGTAACTCCAATAAAAATATACGGTTCAAAATTGGGTCCTATTCACATTAAATCCCATAAAGCCCAACATATCCTATTTATTTTTTATTGTATATAATTCGATCTGAAGTAATTTCTTAGAAGAATATTTTTGTATTTCTTACGAGCTACACATATCCTATTTATGTTAATTGACTATTTTCTGTGCAATGCCACTTTTTTGGATTGTGTTAAAATATATGCGTTATGCTCCTAATAAACGGCTAAATATTTTCCCCTCCACCATTACGGTCCCGTAAATGAAATTCAACAAACTCAGCAACGGAATGTAAAAACGATGACGTCAAAGATATATTATATAGGCGCCTAGAATATATGAACTAGCACTGACAAGATCACGTCGTTAAATTTATGTACAGATAAAGTCTTTTTCACCCAATCGTAGGTACATTCAATCTACATCCAACTTTGTCGCCAACGGTAAGAGACTGATAGATTTCTCGGCAATATTGTAAGTATAAGGAGCAGGTGACCCTACTTGAGTAGCGGCTGATTTAAATACAAAGAACTGGATAGATTTACTAGATTATTTACGTGTGATTTGTTTAGCTAATATTACCTTAGATTATTACCTGATTGCAGCGAATGTACATACCAGACTAAGCAGTACGAAAGCAAGCACATATAAAGCTGAACATCGCAATTCTGCAATAACCAGAGATGGAGATAAATATATAATATAGATTAGCTCCCACCTTTCTAAAACACATATCCCATTGTATGGGTACGGATACCCTACATAAGTAATGATGTGATACAATGATGTGGCATGCCAACTGACAAAAAGAGTACTGCGTACTTTATAACGCTGCTGCAATCAATTACACCCAGTGCTCAAACGAATCAGTATAAGTAGGTAAGAGCAGAGAAGCTCCGCCTTTTTACGAGAAAAAACTGCGATTATGAAATGTACGAGAAAAAGGGATAAGCCCGAAAATTTTATGCGAAAGTCAAGAGTCAAACCAACGGCCATGAGAGTAGTTCCGTTCCTGTATGGACGAGAAATGACTAGTGTATTCAAACCCGAAACCGGTTAACCGAATTCCGGTGGGTTAACCGTATGTCGGTTTTCTAACAATTGCTATTATCGAAGAACCGGTTTCATCGGCTATTTCAAGTCGATTAACCGGTTTTTTCGGTTTTTACACAACTGGTATAATGCCGCAGAATTACACAGCTAAAGCTTTTTATATAGTTCAGTCCGATTATTGACCCCATTAGACAGACACAAAACGCATGACGAATTGTTTTTAACGAATTTTTTAATTTGTTGCAATTAGTTGTTCAATGGCAATAGAAGTCGCATCTGTAACACCGATTTAGATGCAAAATATTGGGAAATATTAAAAACTTTCTTCGAAAGTTCTGAGTCTGCAACAACTCAAACTTTCAGAAATCCACGAAATAAATTCGATAGAAATAGAGTGCCATTAGCACAGTTTGTGGAATTATTTGTAGAGTGAATTCGTCAATATGTATCCTTAGAGGACAAAACTACGCGTGCACGTGTTCGTCCGGTGCGTTCAGTGGAAAATATTGCCGCTGTAGCTGAACATTTGTTCGAACAGCCGTCAACATCAGCTCGCCACCGTTTGCGGAACTGAAAATTTCTCGCACTTCTTTTCCCAGAATTTTGAGCGTTTTTACGGAACCATCATATTTCCTGATAAAGCTTATTTTCACCTATGGGGTTACCTTAACAAACAAAATTGCCGTATTTGGGGCTCGTAAAATCCACACGTCGTCGAGGAGAAGCCAGTGCATACACAACGAGTGACTGTTAGGGTGGGTTTTGGCATGACGGCATCATAGGCCTCTTTTTCTTCGAAAATTAGCAAGGGGCCGTCGAAACCGTCAATGGCGAGCATTATCATGCCATGCTCAGCGATTTTATGTTCCCAAAAGTAGAAGACAGGATGGAAGTCCATTTCGCGCCTCGCAGCTGTGAGTTGAACCCGTTAGACCACTATCTCTGGAGCTCCGAGAAATATATGTAACTGTTACGCAAACAATCCCGAGTCCTTTGGGGCCTTAAACCACGAAATAGAGCCGCCACCAATCGCAAATGTATTGCAAAATTGAGTAGATAGAATGAGGTACTGTAAAGCAAGTCATGGAAGCCATTCGAACGATATTGTGTTCATTAATAAATATTAATAATGGGTCTTACTAATTAGATCATAATTTTGGTAAAATGTCGATTAGTATTTTTTTAAAGCGAAATTAAATTCAAATTGTAAATTTTTTTAGTTTCCCATTACTGTCCATGAATGCATAGGCTCACACACTCTGATTGGGACCTGCAGTTTTACACCGGTTTCGAAGGGTATTTTAACAAAAAATTTTATGGCAATGTACTCGATAGTCGACCTCAAAATTTAAAGAGTCGAATTAAAAATAAACAATGTTTATAAAACGCCTACACCTTCTACACCTCGGTTTAACCGAAACACCGTTTCGCCAATGTCGATGTATTCGAAGAAACCAAAACCCGACATATTTGAAAAACCGGTTTTTTTAATACACTACTCGCGACAGACGGAACATGTGGAGAGAACATTTCTCAAAATTGTTTCTTCCAGAAGCAGCTAACAAAGCTCTATGACGCCCTATGTTCTTCGTCAACCTCTTATTTAAACTTTGTACTGTAGTACTGCTTTGTATTGTAATATTCTGTTTAATTAAATAAAGGAAATATATATATCTAACAAAGTTTCTCTGCGTATTGGTTTCGAAGTTAGATTGTATAAGGCTATAAATAAATAATTATAAAAAATTTAAATATTAAGTTTTAGAAATAAAGCTGCAATTCAGTGTTGTTGCATAGTTCATTTCAAATTCAGACGCATTTTCAAATTCTTTTGCAGAAATTTCATTACAATTGTTTAACAAATTCATCTATTTACCTTCCAAAAAATATAGTGTAAAAGATAAAGCACTTCTTTCTTTCCATTACTAACTACCTATCGCAATACTTGCATTGCCGCTTACGTTTTAGTTGATATTATTTCAAGGTTTTTTTCGGTTATATCGCAACCATCATTCAAATTCAAATGAATTGCAAATGTTTATGCCGACTACACAGACTACACAATACAATGCCATGGCATTGATAGAACATCTATAAACTACATTTCTACTAAAGTGTTGAGCAATCGAATGATTTTCAGTTTGCAATGTAGGGTCTGTGAAACGAATTAGATTTTTATTTTTCGGGTAGCTTTATTTAATTTGTGTTTTACGCACTTCAACTAGAGCACTATTTTATGTAAATTCGAAACTACAAACGCATTCCAGTCAAACATAACACATACGTATTTTTTATTCGTGGATAATTGAAACTAAGGGCGGGTTTTAAAGCATAGTCAGCACTAAGAGCTGACTTATGTTAAAACTAAGATAAGGCATAATTTATTTTTAAGTAGATTTGCAACTTGAATTGTCAAGAAAAAGGACTACAAATATAGGATTTTGTCATTACGTGAAGTGCGAACTTAATTATGGTCAGTTGTATACACTACCACTATGAAGCCAACGTTTACATTTAAAAATAGTTGTACATTATCACACATAAGGTTCAAATAAACAAGATTTACTACCGATTTTTTAGTACTAAACTTGCATGACTTTACACGAAGTATTGAAAAGTATTGAAGTATTGAAAATATAAGTAGTAAAGTAGTAAACTTGCATGACTTTACACGAAGTATTGAAAACATAAGCATTGAGAACAGAATTGGAAAGAAACTAGAAAATGAAACTATTTTCGGAGAGTACACCAAAATTAGTAGAAGGTTGAGAAATTTTAGAATGTAATATTTATTAGGGGAACAATAAGAGAGAGCTCCTGACCATATTTACTTTACAAGTTGTATCTCTACCATATGTAGGTCATTTCTTTTTGTTTACAAGTTGTAATATATATATTTGTATGGTGACGACATTTACGGCCTTATTCATAAACGGTTATGAAAGGTTTGAGAGATGATTTATCATACAAAAATAGCCTCTCAAATATCTCACAACCTTTTATGAATAAAGCAGTTAGCGATTTCACAGCGTGGTTGGGAAATATTTCAAGCCCTCGGAATTTGCCAACAACTACAATTTACCAGAGTAACATTTTTGCTACTTGTTTTACAAGACTTAAATCAAGAGCCAAAGAGCACAATAAATGAAGGAAAAGAGAAAGCTGCTTTGAATGTGTCGAAATTTCGAATGCGAACAAAATAAATTATTTGAAATATGGCAATGTCTTTTTATAATTGCTCATTTTCGTACAATTTACAATAGCGTACGAAGATGATGTATGGTGATGATGGTGATCATCCGCCCAAACATACCCTAAAATACGGAACTCATACCAACTAACAAAAAATCAAACACAATGATATACAATTACATGTACACCGGCTTCAGAATGTATCTTAACGTATTAGAATTGTTCAATACCAAAAATGTTACGTCAGTCACGTTACGTCAGTCACGGAACTTATTTCGCTCAAACCTCAACATCTTCTGAGCATAATTTTTTGACGCATTTATACTGATTGTATTCTAAACTATAGACATAGAAGAAGATATCCGGACAAAAAAAATAAACTTCACATTGAAACTTTTAGAGAAATGCCATTTGGAAAAGTGACCTGAATTATTGGTGAAAAAATGCGTTACGTCAGTCACGACAAATTACACCATTTTTACAGCCAAAATTCAGTAATTTTTTTTTCAATTAAATCACTGATTTTAATTAAGCTTAAGCTTAATAATTTTTCCAAAAAAAAATTATAGCTCTATGTTCAACAGTTCACGAGATAGAATAATTTGAATATTGTAAAAACTCTGCGAATGTTACGTATGTCACGAAAGACATTGCCATATATTCATGGAAAACTTTTACATTTGTTTAGGTTTAATTTAAAAAATGAGTTTAAAGCAGAAGAAGACTTAGAATATTAAATATTTTTGAAGACCCAGATTTTAAAACAAGGACAAAGAAGATGGAAATAGATGGCGAAGAACAGGAAGTTCAAGACCACGATTAAATAGCATTATTTGAGGATTACGAGGATTCACATGATGAGGATGCTAAATACAGTTATGGCGAAGAGTTATATATTTATAGAAACCTTTCTGATGATACCACATAAATATTAAAACACACTACAACAGAGAAGTGTGCACTTGATTATACAATTTTCGAAAAATATCGTTTTGTTTTAGTAACAACAAATAGTAAATAGCTACAAAGCATTGCTTATGAGCTATTAAGGGTACTAGACACGTTCAGATTGTAGTGATATGTTCACAAAAGTTATATTTTGCCAAATATTGTTACTGAATATTTAGGAGTACCTGGAAGTTGTGCTGAAAAAAGTAAAAAAAAAATTCGTATATTTAAAAACAAAGAACCAGGGAAAAAATTATCCAAGTTTGAATTAGCTGCTGAACAAAAAGTGATGTTGGATAAAACGTCAAAGATCTCTTTAGCAATAAATTATGAAATTGCATCGAAAGTCGCAAAACTGACTCGAACCGAAGTTTGAGGAATACGAACAAATTGAACGGCATTTGGAAGAATACCAGCAAACTCTGAAAATGGACGTGGATGAAACATTCGCTGCGCAGGAAAAAATAATAATCTTCAATTTTAAAAGTAACCAGTGTTCCCGAAATAGAGTAATAGCTCCCAGTTTCGATGGATCTACACTATTTGATACCTTAAAATTCCAACTCTAAATGGTCGAAATCAAGAAGAGCAGCTGCAAAGTAGTATAGCTGAGTTTGACATTGAAATGCAGTACAGCAGAAGGTCTCTACAGTGTTCCTGTCAGTTCCAGAAACAACCATGATGAAATTCTAGCTGCGCTGCAACGCAAGTATAGTGGTAATCACAAGAAAGATCGATCATAATCGGGGTGTAACGTTTGGTCCTGGAGAGTACCACCTCAAACGGCTCATTCACTCAATCTGTTTTGTTAGCATTGACACAGAAGGCAACGAAATGAGTCTCCAAGCCCCAGATGCAAAATAGGTCGAAATGTTACGTCCAGTTTGTCCCAATTTTTTTATGTAAAATAAGTAATATGAAAATTCGAAAAATTAATGAAAATTTGTTTTATTAGTAATTTTTTTTATTTTACTTTTGGTCGGTTTCAGTATGCTTTCAGATAAAAAGGCCAATTTAAAAAAAAAAAACATTTTTGAAAAAAACATCACAAAAAACCTTAGAAATTATAAAAAAAAATTTATAGAATTTTTGTCAATCTTGCTTCATATAGCCTGCTTTCTAACGAACAAATTAAATCTGCAGAAAATCCATGGAAAAATATAGAATTATTAACCCATTATATAGAACTAACACAATTTCAACTTTTTCCGGTTTTGTACTTTTTTCGTTTTTAATAGTGTGTTTATTTTATTTTGTGTTTATCTTCCTCACGATACTACGCAAAGGACAGCGAAATATTAGAGAATATATATTTATTTAAAAAAAACAATTATTTATATTCAGAATTAAAATGTTTGAGCGTTTGGCACATTTTAGTTTTGAATATAGTATGAAAGGTCGGATAAATCATCACATTTTTTCATTATTTATTTTTCCCGCGAAAGCTGAACCAAGAAGAGTATTAATATATACGCGAGAGTATAAGTGGGCTGGTCTTACAGGCACTTAAATTAACCATAAGGCATATATTCCCAGTACAGTCTTAGGACGTTGGGAGAGAAGACTAGAGTTAAGACATAGAAAATGTTAAATGAATATATGGACAAAATAAAATTTAAATTCTAAAAAAAAAAAAAAAAAAATTCATTATTTATTTCGTTTATTAGTGTTGTATGTGAATATACAAGTTATTGTTTTAAGAACGACGACTTCCTTTCGGAAGGCTTGCCTGATATCAAATATGATTGTAATTTTACTAGTGATGGTTTTATGACTCTACGAACAGGTGGTTGCCGTTTTGCGCAAAATGTGTACATTCCTTTTTTCGGATCAGAATAAAATAGATCATATTCAAGTAATTCCTGGAGGCGCATGTGAATGATTGAGTTCGGGAACTAAAGTCATCAGATTCAAACAAGGACAAGCAATAGATTTTGAAGCATGCTTCTGCCTTCACTCTGTAGACAGAATAAAATTCTGTAGACAGAAAATTGGTTGAAGTGCACAATAACGGAGTAATTATATCGTACCAAAGTCTATGTAGCTCACCGTTGTCTATTGCTTACAAAGAACGACAGACGTACTCGATTTTGTGTGAACAATAAAAAATTTAACAACGTTACCAGAAACGGCAGCTATCGGCTTCCTGGTGACACATTATATACGTTGTTAGGAACAATATGGTACTTAAACCTGAACTTGCAATTGGGTATTGGTAAGTAGAAATTGTCGAAAACTATAAAAGGGAAACTGCATTCTGCGTAGGGGTCGGCATGTAGATAGCAGTTTAAATGTATGCCATTCGGATTCTGTAACGTCACAAACACCTTTGAGTGTTTAATGAAGAGCATGGTGAACCGACTTGATTGGAGAATATGTTTGGTACATCGAGACGGCACCATTGGCATTGGAAAGGCATTCAATGAACATCTGAAGAATTGTAACGAAGTTCTCCAACGTATCTTTGCGGCTGCACTGAAAAAGTATTATCTGTTCCATGAGGAGGTAAAGCACTTGGGACATCCAGTGACAGCAGATGTTATTTCCACCGATATACATAAAGGACTGACCGTATAGAAGAATTACGTAGTGCCTGGGACTCTACATGTACTATAGACTATTTGTCGAAGGTATCGTCACGGTAGCTGCAAGTTGCCACGAGTTGACAATGGGCCTTACTATTGGATCAAAAATCAAACATATTCATTCTACAAACTGAAGGATTATTTATGAACCGCTCGTTCGCTTGCGTAACCTGTTGGTGGTTAGAAATTTGCAACCGACGACAACAATAAAATTCTGGCTTACCCTTCGAACGTATTGAAATGAATATAGCTGTCTGAGTTCAAATCAGTAGCTCAGGAAACTAATACATCCACCACTTATGGGCTAATTCAATATATAATCCGATGCCAGGAAGCACGGACAATAGTCAAAGCCCATGAGAACTTTATTCAGATCAGGGTAGGAATTTTGAATATAGCATCTTCAAGGCAATGTGTGAGTCGTACGGGATTGGCAAAACTCGAACATCACCATTACATACCCCAAATCACGAGCCGAACTCTCGAATATTATCTGACATACCACAGTTTCTTTAGGCATGTGGGTCGGTTACTCATAACTCCATCGCTCGAGCACCTGGCAGATCCACTTTCGGAAATGAGCCGAAGCTGCTTGGAGATTTGGAGTTCGGTACTAAACTGGCATCTGGCTTTGAGAACAGAGATGCACAGTTGGACCTAGTGGAAAAACCATGGTAATAACATCCCAACTCATAAACAATTGTTCTGATTATTTTAGTATGCACCATACATTTGTGGAGGAGGAGTCTGGCTTTCAGAATATTCCATCTAAGGGTACCCTGTATCAGCACGGTTGGTGCTATAGGGTGTCAAAGTTGACCTCGTTAGTTCCGCTGAAATTTCAAAACCTTCTACTTGTTCAGTTATAGGTCGATTACAAAGACTTTTTACCATGAATAATCTGATATTCAAGACAAACCAAATCTACCTAAGGGTTCTGGAATATCTTTTACCGTTATTAAGATATTCTCAATTAAAGTCAAATTTTAAATTGTTTCCTGGACTTTTTCAGTTTTTTGGTTTTCACTGAACTATTTAAGGGGAATGGATATTTCCGAAAACATTACTAAATTCAGAATGCATTACTAAAGAACACACTGTACAAAATTTTAAATTATTTCAAGCTGTTTGGAAATGCGGACTTCTCAAATTTGGAATTTTTTTAACAACACAATATTCTCCCGATAATGTCATTCAGTATTTTGTTCAGTTTTTTGCAAGAAATGTATACAAATTTTTACATTTTTCTGAAAGGCTTTGGCAAATATATCTAATACAAAATTTTTATAATTTGGAAATGCACCCTGCAGTAAGCATTCACTGAAAATTTGCAATATTCTATATTTGGCAAAAATTTCGGTCGGTTTTTTGTTTACATATATTTTTATTTTTATTGTAGACTACAATGTTCACAAATACACTCAAAAAAAAACACAAATAGAGCCTTCGCATAAATAAGCTCAGAAGAGCTTAATATGTAAAAATATTCAAATTTTCGTAGAAGATTTGTTTGTGATTAAAATTCTCTAAGGTTTTCTTACTATTTGGAAAAAACTTTAATCGGGTGTCAATTGCCGGGCATTGGTCTATAAAAGATACTACAGTGAGATACCATCAATGTGTAATTATATACTTTATGTCAAATTTTTAAAACATTTTTTCAACATTTCTTATTTTAAGTATTTTTCCTAAAATTGTTCACAAAATTGTATAAATGATTCCTAACAATAGTTTTCCAAAACAAATAACATCAGGTAAAAATATGAAGTGCTTGCTAATGCCATAGTGTGGTTGTCATCCTGAACGAAGCAATCGGCAGGATAGAGAAGTGGCAAAATCTGGTAAAAGTGTTAAGTTTGCGAGTGATACCTACACTTGTTGTAATACCATATATACACATTATATACGGTTGGAAAGTTAAACTCCTCTTCTATAAAACTGTTTTCAGGGAAATCCACATTTCAGAAATTTCTTTAACAATTTTGGAAAAAATACGTAAAAATACTCCAAATAAATAATTTTGGAATAACGTTTTAAAAATTTGATTTAGAGTACACAAACACAAATTGATGGTATCTTACTCACTTTATACGTTATAGACCAATTAACGGCAATTTAAACCCAATTAAGGTTTTTTCCAAACAGTAAGAAAAACTTCGATTTTATTTACATATTAAGCTCTCCTGAGCTCATTTATGCGTATGATGTATTTATTTTTGATGTGTTAACATCTATAGCAGCGTATAGGGACTAAATCTATCAAAGTCAGATTTTATGCTGCTGCTAAAACCAGATTTTCTGCGACTGCGAAAGAGAATAATGACGTGTTAAACAAAAATGAGCGAGCAAGAGAGTGGTGTGGCAGGGGCGAGGCAAACGAAATTGTGTCTATAGCGTATGTATTAAGATAATAATGTATGTATGGACATGTGTCTGTTGCTGTTGTTGAACGGAGATATAAAGCATAGACACCCAAAATTTCATTTGCAAGCCCGGACAAAGTATGTGTGATGTTGTGTTTGGTTGTTTCGTTGTTGTTGCTATGGCAAAACAAACCGAGTCAGTTGATGTTCAGCATTGCCCGGTGTATACAAAAAAACTATTATTTTTTATTTTCCAATGTAACATTTACTAATGTGTTCATAGAAATCGAACAGGTACCGTGTAGCAAAAAGGGGTTAACACATCATCCGTGAGTTCGAACACTCATTGATTTTTTAGGGTGTATTTCACAATATTTGAGTTTACAATAAAATCAAAAAAAAATTAAAACACCCCGAGCGAAATTTTTCCGAAACATCGAATTTTAAAATTTTGTTAAAAAATTTCACACCTTCAGTGAATGCTGACTGTAGGATACATCCCCACATGACCATAATTTTACATTAAATATATTTGCCAAACTGTTGTCTTTCAGGAAAATGTAAAACTTTGTACGGGTTTCTTGGAAAAAACTAAAGAAACTACTCAATGAATCATGGTAACTTTTCGGGAAAATATTGTGTTTTTACAAGTTCATCACAAAAATTTCCAAATGTGATAAGTCCACAGTTTGAGATAATTTACACATTTTAACATTGCATTATTTACTGAAATGCTCCCAATTTGGTAGCGCTTTTAGAAATATCCGTTTCCCTCAAATAGTCGACTTATTAACAAAAAACTGAAAAAAGTCAGGGAAAGAATTGACAATTTTCAAATTTGATTGAGAATATCTTAATAACGGTAAAAGATATTCCAGAACACTTCGCATATTTTTTGGTTGTCTTGCGTATTAGATTTACAAATGTAAAAAATCATTGTGCGCGGCCTATAAGTGTAGAAGTAGTAGGCTTTGAAAGTTTCGTCAGCACCAAGGTGGTCAATTTTGACACAGGGTACGTACCTCTGAATGCAATATACTGAAAGACTGGCTCCTCCTCTATATATGTCTAGTACATTCCCAAAATGATTAGAACAATACTTTAAAAGTAGTCGTATTATTATTATTATCATAATGATTCCCATGAATTTATGCGTATCAAAATAAAGATGGTTAGTTATATGAAGAAAACCAGATACGGCCAAGCGGCAAATTCGGACGGAGTTCATGAGGGCCAGCTAGTGTTTATGTTTATGTGTTCACACTCACTGGAAAGAGCCCTATAATGTAGTTAAACGAATAAATGCTGTGGTCTATCGAATTCAGAATTTTAAAAGCCCAAGGGCTAAAGTGAAGGTCGTGCATTTGGAACGCAAATTTCGCTTGAAAATTGATAGTACAGCCTGCTTGGGACGTGTTGAGATAAATTCTCTAGATTTGTGTTTTGACTAATACTTACATCTGCAATGAGTTAAAATAATATTATAATGCCGACACATAGTTTGTGGTGTATTTTGCAGCATGATTTTATTAACAGGAAATTAATTGAAAATATTACCAGTCATAATTAACTATTAGCTAACCCAGTTAGTAACATTAATTAAACTTTCGTTTGTTGATTCATACAATTTTTAAATAAATATAGTTATAATTTCCTGCGATGTAAAATAGTATAAAATTATATAAATTCATCGAATTAAAGGACTAATGAAGTGTTATTACAGAAATCAATTTATCAAATATTTCAATTATCCAAAACAAATAATATCTTTTGGGAATTGTTGCAAAATTTTTATTTGGAAACAAAAAATTCTAAAATATTGGTTTATTTATATGGTTTTTTTATATGAATTTTTTACATTTAGTTTGTAGAGGTGTTTTCCCAATATCCATGCAGACTAGGGTGTGCTCCTTTTTTTTTTCAAAAAATCCTACCGTTCAACAGGATTCCTGGAATATTTCTAAGTACTTGTGCTGAACAAAACCCTGAGTTTAAAACCGTATTCATACTTTTGGAAATAATCTGGCCAGTGACTTAACTACCAAACGTCTTCATCTATATAAGTATATGCAAGTCCCACTTCAATATTTTCCACACTATTTAGTGGTGTAGCGCATTTGCCTGAAAACTGACATCAATCATAGGATGAAAGTAGGGTGAAATAAGATGAAAGAAATATTCATAGACTGAATTACAACATATCGTTTTAGATTTTCTATTTACAACTGCATTCTCTGTAGATATACATACTTACGTGAGTAACGCAACTAATATCTACAAAATGCCAGCACTTTTCGTACCACTGTCGCTTCGCGAAAACAATGCAACAAAGACTTGAAGTTTTAGCTCAACTGAGAAAGTAAGTGAAAAAAAACAGTGTACATAACAATAAAGCGCTTATTGTTTCATTGTGATGAAAACAACAATTGTCCTACCTCATGTTCTCACTTTTGTTCAGCATTTATTCATGCAACAAATTTGCTGCAATGTCAAGAATTAACAGTAAAATTTCTTGCATTCATCTATTCTAATATTGACAACAATTTGTGCCATTGTCACAAACTTTTGAAATGCTGAACAATAGAAATGACATTGTTTTCAAAACACTTTGTTAAAGGCCATTAAAGTAATTGGGTGTTTTTTTCAACACTTTTGTTAAAAAGTTGCTATATTTTTCACACAAAATTTGTTGCAAGGATGTTTGACTAAAGTAAAACAATTTCCATATTGAAATGTAAACATTGTGTGTTAATTTTAATGTGAATGATGTCGAAATATTTTACATTTTAAATCATTACATTTTCTTAAATGGTAGTATGGAAAAGTTGGCTTTGCATACTTTGTACCTTTCTGTATATGTGGAAAATATTGAATAAGATTTGATTAAGTGAAGATTTGCGACTAATTTTTCGCACATTGTTGCTTTACATATTTCATAATTTAAAAATAAAATAATTTTATCGTTGCAAGTATTTTTCAAAGGATATAGTGGAAAACTTTCAGGTTATTCCATAGTGGGACTCGTTCTGACCATTCTGTACGAAAGGTACGAGTACATCCCCCATGAAGTACAGCACCAAAAGTTGATGACGGTGGGTAGTGATGTGATTAAATACAATGCAGCTCTTAATATTTGTATTGATAATTTTAAGCACTTTCCGCGAAATTATGCTCAGAAGTTGTAAATAAATCAATAAGTTATAGATTTGTCCAAGTCATCTCTTATTCAACAATGAGTATATGCCAAAATTGTGTATTAATATATTTTAAATAATTATGGTAAATATTCCACCGAACATCTTTGTCCGTCACTTCTTTCGCTAAAGCAATATACGACCGAACATCTTTTCGCCAAAGCAATATATGAGGCATCAACCCTCCTATCATCTTAAGGCCTTGATATATTATCAGTGCAAATATGGTAACAATAAATGGGTTGAATCTCATTTGCACTTGAAACAAATCCTCTTGTCTTTTTGCTTTTGATTTACACTCTCAGTTTTGGAGAATGCAAAAACGTGTGCAAAGTGACAACCAAAATACAACAGTTATAAAACTAAAATTGAATAGAGTAAAATGAGATCTTAGAAATGATTGATCGATACTAATTCGCATATGTAAATTGCATATTTGAGTTAGTAAACCTGCTAAAAACCCTCTTTACGCTCTTATAAGCCTATACGTTAGTTGATTGGAAGCTCATCTAAAAGCAATGTAACAAGGCGAGTGTGCAAGAGGACTAGGAAAAAGGCTTTGTGTTGGAATTATAGACCTTTAAGTGTGTGTTGGTACTTAGGGATATACGATTGATGATCTACCAATGGAATCAACTCAGACACGGTAGTTAGATATCATGAAAGTGAGTGTGTTTGTCTGAATTTTCTATTGGTACAAGAAAATCCAAACATTTTTCACATTAGAAAAAATGTTCCTGACCATGTAAGCTTGTAGTTAGAACTTCCCCTATATTAACTAAGAAATAAAAGTTTTTAGTTTCGTTTTCTTTGCTTTTGTTCATTTCATTCAGAATGAAACCCTGATTCAACAGATATGACCAAATTTTTTCTCCACTCATCAAACGATTTTTTTTGCATATATGTGCGACAACTGGAATTTCATATGATTGCTTAGCAAAATTGACTCGAAAACTTTCTACCATTGTGCAAATTATTTTGTATGAGAACAACTATTGTGTTTTTCTTTTCGAGTCCTTTGCCTGTTTACACCAATGCCACTAAAAAATTATTTTATTATATCTGGGGAACTGTATCCTTTTGTTCGCCTTACCTCTTGTTAATTACATGGTCGTTGAATAAAACTACCTTTACAAACGCTAAAAAAGGGATATTGTTTTAATTACCTGATAATGTGTCGTATTCGGCAGTCATCTTGGAGTTTTAACATAAACATTTTTATTTTATTATTCATGCTCAAGAGCATTCCATGTCATGTCTCTATTAATAGAGGTACAGCTTTAAAAAAAAAGTTTTGCAAAATACATCCTCATGACTCCTGGCATCCCGTACAGTTATTTGAGGTCTAGCCACGGATCTTCATCAGCGCCTGTTTGGAAATATTCTATTGAAAAATGCATCCAACTAAATGCAACCTAA
Source organism: Phaonia tiefii (assembly GCA_963931995.1). Classification (NCBI taxonomy): domain Eukaryota; kingdom Metazoa; phylum Arthropoda; class Insecta; order Diptera; family Muscidae; genus Phaonia; species Phaonia tiefii. The sequence goes on from OZ008368.1 coordinate 200,297,234, forward strand.
AACTCATTTTAATTGAGAATTTCCAACTATACAAGTGTTCGAGACGTATCACAAGCAAAACACACAAGAAATCATTTCCAAAAACTTCTTTCCATCTCCAAACATAGTTTTTGGTTGTTGCCTCAAAGACGATATTTAGATATTCATCAGTAAGATGTAAGTTAGGCAGACAGCGCACAACTCCCTGATTGTGATACGTCCACCTTATCCTTCCATGCGATGTAATGGGAACATAATAAATTTAAACTTGCACCTATTGTGAAATAAATCATTCATAGTGCTTCATTCATAGTGCTTTTGCTAATTTTTTAAATTCTATCGTGTGTGTGTTACGGATTTATAATAATTTCATATTGATTTTGAAAATAAAAAAACCAATTTCTGGTAAATATTTGCACAAATCCAATATCAATTGAAAATTCTGACGAAAACAAACACCATTATCATATCTATCCACATTTTACAAATAAAATAAAAAGTTACTTTATAGTGTATAATATAATATAAATTGTTACCCTTTTAAATTTCACGAAGAAAATAGCTATCGTTATAGTCCCTTAGTTTTAAGCGGCTGGTTTGTTATGTCTTGGCAATACGCAAAATACAATATGACATTTATAAAATATTGTAAAGATAATCATATATTTACACAAATAATACTTGTGAAAGAGTAAAAGCTAAGTGGAATAAGAAATATCGTACATAACCAGATATTATCATATAAACTGGAAAAAATATTTAAATCGTGGCTGTATTCCAAAATAAATGAAGATGAGTATATAGGAGCACACATTTCCATATGGCTGCAACATTTCTATCTAAAGAAGTGTGTGTGTTTCTTAATATGTTAACAATCAAATTTACATAAAATTTCCATCTATTGCCATGCGAACTTTCATATTGTCATGTAATACAACAAAAAACCCTTTTCACCCGCTTTTATTGCGCTGTAACATTGGTCCTGATATCGTATGTTCTATTCACATTCCACTACTTCTACTTGTGCTACTAATAGTCTTGGGTATTGTGACATAACTTATGATAACATACGTTATGCAATTTTATTTTGTCGTTTTAAAAATTAAATAAATAAATTTTAAATACAATAATAAAATCAATAGAAAATGTTACTTTGAAAATGTAGTATCATTAGTATCATAAAATGTGATACCCAAAACTTACTCGAGTAATACACGTTAGAAAACCCTGAGGAATAATAGGTGTTCCTTTTTACCCCGCTACAGTTAATTATAGCTTAATTAGTACGGAAGAGCTAAGCGATATTAATCGTTTCAATTTTCCCCATTAGTTACGACTTAAGAAACGACAATTATGCCCTATGTTAAATTTCAACACATTGCAACAAAAAATTGCACTGTGAATTTTGTTGTCATTTCTTGAGAGTGAAAATGCTAACAAGGAGGGAGAAACTCAAAAAAGTCGATTTGCTAATTGGCTGACGAATGGTAAGTTCACTTAAATTATTTTCATTTTCTGTTTAATTTTTAAATCAATTTCTATGTTTGTTTTGTAGGAAGCGCCAAGTATGGAGCAAAGAGGGAATGCTGATGTTTTTGTCAAGTAAGTACGGCGATAATAAAGTACTTGGAAAGCAAACCATTCCATATCAGTAAAATATTCTATGTAAGGTATCAATGTGATTTCGGCATTAGAGACAAAAATGAGAACGTATGCAGAGGAATTAGCAATTACTTTCCCGACTCCTTATTTGGACGAGTTACTTGGGATCAAGCCAATAATATCGCACGCACTGTACCCCGTGTCAGCCTGATATGGGACTTGTAGTATTCGCTATCAAATTTATTAGTGCGTTTCATAAAATTATCCACTTTTGCTTGACCCTTTATACTCTCATCTGAGGTGCGACTTGAAGAGTCTCAACTTCTCGGTAATTTTCATTGCTTGAAGTAGCATTAGTGACTTTGGCTAAGTCTTTGAATGGAAAATCATTTTTGATCACCAATCAAAAGTAACTCCTAATACACAAAATTGGGTAATTTTGCCTATGAACAAGCGACCATTTGATTTTGGTAGAAAAACAAGAACAATAAAATTTTTTTTTAGTTGTTAATGGAATGGATAATGGATAATAATTATCTTAGTGGAAATAACAACAAATACACAACATTTAACTCGTAGTACAGTCAGTACTGTATTTCTGCCCAAACATATTATATTTTCATAAAAAATATATAAATTGTTTCCCATTACATCCCATGAAGGGACAGGGAAGAGCTTCCCACAATCACTGAGCTATGCGCTTTCCAGTTTTCACTCACTAATTGGGACCTACAGTTTTACACCGATTCCGAACGGTATTTTGAGAAGCTTTTCCATGGCTAAATACTCGATAGTGTCGCCGTCACTATGCGAACTGACCGCCGCCGAAAGAAATTAATTTTTTTTAAGGTGGTCAGAGCAGGGATCGAACCCAGGATATCATGTACAAGAGGCGCGCACACTACCCATTGCACCACCGACGGCCACATTTATAATTTCATTAAATACTTAATTTTCCGGTATTTCAATAATGGATATTAATTAATTTACTCTTCTTTTTCTGCCATAACGTAATGTATATATCGTCAGCTAAAATGCAAAAGAACGTAAAAACAATTTTCATTTTATTCAAAGGAGTTGAAAAAAAAAATTACAGCAGACTGTTGTCCGAGGCCTTCGGCCACGGACTGTCCCTGCAGGCTGTGTCAGAGACACGGCCATTAAGTTTAACGTAGAATACGCCATCCGATAAGACAGAAAACATATATAACAATAAATTCATTTGCTTATATTATTTATCATTTATTGTTATATATGTTTTCTGTCTTATCGGATGGCGTATTCTACATTAAACTTAATGGCCGTGTCTCTGACACAGCCTGCAAGGACAGTCCGTGGCCGAAGGCCTCGGACAACTGTCTGCTGTAATTTTTTTTTTCAACTCCTTTGAATGAAATGAAAAAAAAAATATTATGTTTAATTTTTTTAAACTTAATTTAATTTATGTATTTTAATTAATATTTTTATTGAAATAAGTTCTGCGAATGTTGAGAGGGCCGCCCTAATATTAAAAAAGGTTTACCTTATCGAGTCTTCGCATTAGCATTCGAGCGTTGTGTGAAAGCTTTACGCTTTACAATTCAAAATTAATGTTACAACAGCTTTATTGAAGCTTTCGCAAAAAAGCTTTATTACGTTAGCTTACTGTTTGTTTCACTTTTTACTAGATACATGTTGCCAAGCAACATTAGCTTGCTGTTCGTTTCACTTTTTACTAGATACATGTTCCTAAGCAATGTTGACCAACCAAAAACACTCAACCAAACACCACACATATATTTGAGTGTATGTGTTTAAACAATTTTCATTTGAGAAATTAAAATACTAGAAATATATCAACCAATATGAAATGTATATCAAACGAAAGATAACATCTTCATTTACCTACAAAAAAAATTTTAAAAAAATTCATCTAGCCGTTTCCTCAAATTCAATGAAATAAAGATTACAACAATAAAAACCTGACATGACTCCTCATACCGTAAGGTAAGACGTATTCTACGTCAAAAACGTATGAAAAAACACAAAAAATTCAGCTTGCCAATATATTTTCTTACTGAAGATAAGACTTTACTTTAGCAATGATTTGCAAATTTGAATTGAAAAATTAATTCCTCACCCTTTCTTCTTTTGGAGATAGAAATTAAAATTGTAGTTACGTGGTTTTGCATTTCTGCTAACGATATACAATATTTGTTCCCCAATATAATAAATAATGCCAATAAACTTCTCTATCTCGAACGAAAATCAGTCACTCACATTCAACTCAAATTTGTTTTCTCTAAGTCGAAAATTTCGTTCGCCTGACTTCATGTTTGCTTCTGAGGGACGGCACATACGAAATAGAGAAACCAAAATTTGTACTGAAAAATTTTATGTTTTCCTTCGACTTGAAACGAAAACAAGATTGTGAAACCCAAACCAACTGCCTTTCGTATAGAACACGAATGAAAACTTTCGTTCGATATAGAGGAACAGGCTGTTAGAAATATTTAAAGACAAGTACTATTATTTTCTTGCGCAATAATTTTTGTTTTATTCCCGCAAAAAATAAAGAGAATGTAAAGCAACAGACACGTGTACACAAATACATTGTTATGTTTGTAGATACGCTACATAAGTTCACGCAATTTTCGTTGCTCTCTTGCTATCTCATTTTTATATACGTATAACCAAGTCGTTAATCTCTTTGCTCTGAGAGTGCTCCGCACCCACGACAAGGCAAATATTCGCTGCCGCTACATCTGTGTGTTTTTTCGCAAAATGACAATCTGTGTTTCGCAGTTGGACAAATCTGTGTTCTATATAGGGGAGAGTCACCCTTATCATTATGAAAGTATGAAAAGTAGATATTGGCTGATTCTGAGACCTACCCCATATGCACACAAAATTTAACACAAATCGTTCCAGCCGTTTCGGAGGAGTTTAACGCCAAACAATCTATGTTATCCCTGCCGGACAAACTGTGTTTGGATGTGTTCACTTTGTGAGTTTAGTCCCTAGACGCGCCTATAGATGTTAACACATAAAAAAAACGGCACTGGAGAAATACATTTGTATGCTTCTATATTTGAAGGATGCATTTTTAATTTCGATTGAAAATACCCCATCCCTACGAATGAGGGTATAACCAAATTTTTGCAAGGGGAGTTAACTTTTGTTTAAAATATTCTGCTTATTTTGAGGTATTCCACAAAAATGGCTCAACAGACTGAGGGGTATTGGATATCACACTCTTGTCGTTAACTTATTTTTAAGTCAACGAGGCAGCTGCGTACCGACTATAATCGGGACACGTTGGCTGATTCTCTTCTCTTTCTAAAAATCCTAACAACTGCGGGTTATATGGAATGTGAAATAAATAGAAATATGATTTGGGATACGTATATAACAATACGATTATTTCTATGCCGACCAAAAACAATCGATGTATAAATTTATTACGATCTACGCCAATGTTATAGAAAGTGAGACCGGGTTATTTTCGAGGTATATTCGGCCTCAGCTATACTCTCTACTCTTCTTAGCTGAAAAACCGCGAAAGTAAGAAAAACGACGAAATGTAGCTAATGTAATGTAAGAAATGTAAGATGGTCTGAGCAGGGATTCAACCCACGTTCCGACGTACAAGAGTCGTGCCCACTAGACATTGCCACCGATGGCCACAGACATCAACACAGCTCTCAAACCTGCATTCAGGTTTAGCTCCCAACGTCTATTTCGTCTATTAAGTTTGAAACAGCATGCAAAGTTACATATGTACAATCCAGTTGTGTATTAAAGGAGTTTGACATATTCGCCACTTGTCCTCTATTTGTATTCATAAATATACATAACTTTATGTATAATATCCTTGCATTAATTTGACTACGTAAACTAAATTCTGGGTTATTGTGACATTTCGAGCCTGTCTTAATATGGAATGAGTAACAAAATATTTCAGAAAGTCATGCCAATAAAGAAATTGTTTAGAAATTTTTAAAAATATAAGATATCGTTACTGCTCGTGCGTGATAACGCTATTGTCGCGAGAGCGTACCTCTTAAACAAGTCAACAACTCGTCATGTGAGTACTTAAGTGTCCAATACGCCATATTTTTCACTTTATGAGTTAGGGATGTAGTCCGACGTTTTCGAGTACGGTCATTCAAGTCATTGGTTATTCAATATTTGCTTTACTTTTCTAAATAAATGTTACTTTTGTGCAATATCCGACGTAGTTTTCTCTATGACTCTGTTCTTATGTATTGAATATCCATTTCATGTACTTTATTGAAGAAATACACCAAGATGTTAAAAAATTTTAAGGAATTGTGCAATATAAGGTATTTTAGCACATTGGACCAAATGAAATAATAGAATAAATTTGTAAATTTATGCTTACGTGTCCAATAACACGATTTTGTTGTGTTCAATATCCAATGTCATAACTATCTAACGAAATTAAGTATAAGAGGATCTTGTCGTCAGTGGCAGTCACTTGTCCGATGAGCTGTCGTTGAGCAACGTTATTCCGCGCCTTTTTTTGGAACGAAGTTCTTTGTCGCACGTTGCGGAATGGAGGCTAATTGAAAAAAAAATATAAACAATTTTTTTTAACCGTATTATGCTATAACACGGTATACAACCCAGTGTTATTCTGCATACTTTTAGGATTTGGTAATTATTACTAGATTTGTACAGTCAGGGACGTATATGAGGGTTGTGTTCTTTCATGTTGGCTTTGGGATGGTCATGCCATTGTGAAGCGTGCTGGCTTCAATGGAAGGCATTCTGACATAACTACGGCTAAGGAAAGCGGGCTTCGCTGATCATGTTGGAAGTGTAAGGAATTCGACGTTGACTTTTTTATGTTATTGCCTTTTGCGTTGTTAACAGTATTAACAGTAACAAGTCTTCCGTTAGTACATAGTAGTTATTTGAATTTTGAAGATTCATAAAATCTAATAGTCTGCTAGTTTTGAATTTATATTACCGGCCGGATAGTACGCACATGTAATAACCAAAAAGTTGTCGCAGTCAACGGGTATCTTTATGGCGCTGTCTCTAAAGCATCTAGCGAATATCTGCTTTTATTTTCGTGACTGTAGTATTGTATGTTATTCTTGATTAATATTGCAGTTCCCCCTCCCCTTGTTGCATCAATTCGATATTTGCTTATGATTTTATAATTTTTAAATATTACACTGTGTCTATGGTTTCATTTTGTCTCATGTAATAGGATAATATCTACTATCTACCTACTCTTAAAAATTTACCTATTCTTGAAAAAAGGACCAGTTCTAAAAAAATTAAAATTTCTTAAAAAAAAACCTTTCTTCCAAAAAATATCTTGTTATAAAAAATACCTTTGCTTACAAAAATTCCTTTTCTTAAAAGTACCTTTCCTTAAAAATAAAATATTACCTATTTTTCTTGAGATAAGTAGGCTTTCTGAAAATAAGTAAATTTTGTTAAAAAATAACGTTTTCCTAAAAGGGTACCACTTCTTTAAAAAGTACCTGTTTTTACAAAAGTACTTCTTTATAAAAAAAAAGTCATACTCTTATGGTTTTTTCTTTCAGAAAGTACTTCTCTGAAAAATAGTATCTTTTCTTAAAAAAAAAACATTATCTTTTAAACATCCTCTCTTTAAAAAAGGACCTATATAATACATATTCCGGAAAACATAATACATATTCTTACAAAAGAACCTAAAAATATATTTTTTTTTTCAATATATTGCAGAAAAAAAATTTTCTTACAAAAGTTTTTTATTTTACAAAAAGTACCTTTTCTTAAAGGTCAATTTAAAGTATCGTACTTTTCAATGGGCGATTTATACGTGCTAGAACTAACTAGTACATAAAATATATAGCGAAAGAAACTTCGTTCCAACCGGGTGTCCCATGACACCTCCTGTGATTGTTCTTAATGACTCAGCCTTTATCCACATTTTAAACTGCGTCATTAGTTTTTTAACTTTGATAGATATTTTAAAAGTTATAAAGCATTCCTTTCAAAATTTGCGAAAAAATTTCAGAAAAGTAAAACTTGAACATTCTTCTTTTAATATATATCGACTTTGTAATAAAGAAAATCGTGGTTATGGGCCAAGTAAAAACTAAAACTCAAAAAATGTCCGTGAATCCCGATTTTTGGGTAAAATTCGACTTTAGCGACCTCTAAACCTCTTTCGAAAAATGTGGAAAAAATCACAAAAATACTTTACCCTATAAGCTTTCAAAAAATGCTTGGGAACCCATTTTTTTCGGACACCCTAGTGGAGATACGGGTTAGCTTTGTTTGAAGGAAATGTTGGAAGGGCTTAATGTGCATTTTTCCCCTTCACCCTCACATTTGACCCAAATGTGGAGCAAATTGCTCCCACTCCACCTCCGCTATTTTTGGGCTCAGCGATTTTCTTCCCCAACCTCACAAAATTACGGATTGACTCGAATCGAAATCGAAAAATCGTGCGCTATCCCGCCCTAATGTCGCTCTCATTTTAAATAAACTTGTCGCTTCATTATTTCTTATAAAAACTTAACTGGATTCTTTCGTCTACAATAATAATTATAATACTTTCTGGTATTTTACATATGGGGTAATAATCTAATTATATGGTACTGCCCTTGAGCTACACTTTCAACAGTACTAAACGAAAGTAGCTACAGTAACAACAAACTTTATGAGTACGAGGTTTGTTATAAATAATATAAAATATAAATAATATTTCTCGGTACAACTAGTTTGTAACTTAGCATTAAACCCTCTCTGTGGGAGTATTTGTAATCTAGTTTTTGATCCTACAGAAGCAGAGTGTAACATTAAACATACTTAAATCACCAACAACGTTCCGTCCTTTTACTCCATATTTGTTGTTAATGTTGTTGTCCTTTGTAGCATTTTTAAATGACCGCAACAAAATAAAACACACACCAATTCAAGCAGCTATAAATTAAGGATTTTATTTCTATAATCATTCCCAGTTTGAGGGATTAAAGTTTTGTTTGTTTTTTTGCAACACTTGAGGATGGTTAGATTTTCATTAAGGACATAGCTGAATACGAATGGATAAATATATGGATGAATATTAGGGACACGAAAGGATTTTTTTGTGTTTGGAATTATTTACAGACTTTTTTGCGATAAAGACAATTATCTGTTATTTATTATCTATTATCTGACTACTAAGTCAAGGGCATATAGGGTAAATGCTAACAAAGCTCATATCGTTCTACTAGAACTCAACGTACGGCAATGCAATGGCACTGATACGATAGAAATGTAAGTTGGACTAGAATCATGGCGCTAATGGTTTTTCATTATTTTGCTGTAGTTAACGTCAGGGTTTGCTAATATCCTAATAATGGAAATGCTATGGTGCAGAAATTAAATAAAGGTAATCGGATTGAAATAATACCATGCGAACTCAATGCCACTCTAATTTTGTTATAGACTACGCCCCATTAAGTTCAAGAAAAAATAATTAGAACATTTTTCGAATACTGCATTTAAGAATATTTACCGACTTAATTTTCATTTCATTTTCAAATTCATAGCAGACCCGCCAGCCTCCGTCCTGTGTGTCAACGGTAGTAAATTATTTTTTTTTGTTTAATTAAGGCAATGGTCATCAATTGTATGTAGTTATTATTTTGATTGTAACAATAATAATATATATACTTATTAGAGGCCCCATAAATGCAAAAGTTGATTTTTTTTCGCTCCCCGCGACTTTTCTAAAACCTTGGGCTTAAAGAATAATATCTGCATCCCAATTTTTCAAATCTTGTTTAAACCGACCAGTCCCAATTGACCTAAAGGCCAAAAACCGGCATGTATCTAACATGTATCTAACCGTTAATGGCGTTTTCAACTATGAAAAGCAACATTTTCCAAATTTTTGGGGCTCTTTTTTTTTTAAAAAATTAACATATTTCAAAAAATTTGATTTTATTATAAACACTATTTAATTTCCTATTTAGCAAGCTACATCCTATACGTTTACCGCCCTTCAACAGCAAAAGAAAAATTTTTAAAGAAAAAAAGAGACCCAAAAATTTGGAAAATTATGCTTTTCATAGTTGAAAACGCCCCATAAATGAAAACGCCCCATAAATGAAAACTTTTTAAAATATAGCTCCAAAAGGGAACAATAGACTTTTCCTCGAAAATGTATGGTTGGTTATTTCACACTGAAGCTAATCGAAATATATCAGATGATGATATTGTGTTGGAAGAAGAAGAGGAAATAATTGATATCAACGAAAATAATCTTTTATTAAAATTGAACGATACTATAAAAAGTATTCAAAATTTAAAAAAATCGAATGTAAACTGTAATATAATTGATTCTTTTCGGTATCTAGATAAAACAAAAAAAAGATCAGAAAAACTTTTCAATGCAATTCTTTCAGTTTCACCAACATCTACTTTAAGTGAAAGGGTGTTTTCAAAGTCAAGCTTCATTAAAACGAAACAAAAAAATCGACTAAAATGCAATCTTAATTGCATATTATTTTTAAAAGATTATTTTAGAAGATGTGACTAAAAACTGTTAGAATAAAAAAGATCTCATTTTGTATGTACCTAATTAATTATTATTTTTATTAAACGTTTTTGCATTCACATGAATTATTATTTTACGTTTGTTTTTATGTTTTAATATTATTTTTATATTTTTTATTAATAAAATTTAACGCCTACATTAAATTTGTTTATTTTCACGTAAGGTATACAGATATACAGAAATTTTCGAGTTATTCAACTTATTCGATTAATCGAATTATTCGAGCAATTTAAAAACCTTAATCGATTGATCGAGCAAATTAAAAATCCCAAAATCGATTAATTTTCTAATCGAACAAAACCTAAACCCGATAAATTGGATACTCTAGTCCAAACACATTGTGTTTGCTATTACATATTACATATTTGAGATACAATGATTAATATGTTATAATATGTATGTAGAAATACTTTTACACTCATTCACTTTTTCAATTTGTCATTCCAATTCAAATTGTTCCATGTTGACTGTTTCGCACTCACTGTTTCATTTTGATATTCACTACCTCTCTATGTAACTCTGATTTGCATATAACTTTTAGTACTAGGACCAGTAAGTAAGGCGACTGGGAAATTAACTGATCATTAGATAAGTGAACGGGTGCCTGATAAGAAGCGTTCCGCAAAGGGAATCGTAAAGTGTTTAACCATTTAAAAGTGTAAAATTACCTAGTCGAACTAAGCTTGAAAGAAATATATTTAAATTTAATTCTTTTGATATTTCCTAATAAACTGAACTTTGTTAATTAAAATTAAAAAAAAAACATACTCTTTTGGTCTTTTTTTATTAAAACAAAGTGTAACCCAAAAAAGACGAATAAAAAAAACAAACGGTAGTATTCCAGTAAATTTTTTCTACATGGTGTCAGAAGTGGGATACATAAAAAAATATATATACCAAAAGAATACAAAACCGGCAAAGTGAAAGACGAAAAAAGTCAAGCTGAAACGAGTAAAAATTATAAAAGAAACGTGAAACTGAACAGTGTGAAGAGCTTATAAAAAAAGGGTTAAATTAAATAGCAAACGAACAAGCCGAAAAGAGAGAAAAGAGAATATAAGGAAAAAAACCCACCACCAAATTTGCACTAGCCCAGCGGGCAAAACACCGAGCCTTAGCGAGTGTTACGCTAAATGCTCGCAAACGGGCTCAGAAGCGAGTATTTACCGGACCAAAACCGGGGGAGAAATTAAACTCGCCCAAATATTCGCAAACTGGTTTAAAAACGGGCGCTAAACGGACGAAAAGAGAGAAACATTGTTGTCGTTGCGTCGTGCGCCAAACAGAGGCACACACGTGCAGGCACACGACACAACAACAAAGTTTTGGTAATTGCATTTTGTTTTATTTTTGGTGTTGTTCTCGCAAAAGATATTGCAAAAGTCTCGCAAACGAATCTCTTGCAAGACATCGTAAACGAAACTTTTACTGCCACAAACTGAGCGACTGATGATTCATTTTCCGATCGTTTTCGGATCTGTTTTCGAGAGTTTTACCCGCAAAAGTTTCGCGTAACTCTCCTATGCGATATCGTATACGAAGTTTTGGTCCGCTGGGAGCAGACATTGACATTGAACATTGAGAACAGTGCAAAAACCACCACCAAATTACCACAAGCAAGACATCAACGCTATACCGTGAGAGGGGAAGAGAGAAAAAAAAAAAAACACCAGCCAGGCAAACAACAGGTTAGTCATTTAAATTTCTTTGATGTAAAGTGCATTCTTTATGAGTGAGGACGACCTGTATTCCCTCACTGCAAAAGAGTTGCAGAAAAAATTAAAAGATCGCGGACTTCCTGATTGGCGTGCCAAAAAAGAAGATTTGGTTAGGCGGTTGCAGCAGTGGAGTAAAAAGAAGGTCGACGGAAAGTGACGGGAAGTAAACAACGAGTGGCAGGAAAGATTAGGCGGTTGCAACAGCGAGTGCAACGAGGAGGAGTTCGAAGAGAGGACACGGGAAGAAAGCAGCGAGGCTGGACAATTTTAGTGGAAGTAGCGGCGAGTGGAACAACGGCGGCCATATCAACAGCCTAGAAAAATCTACACGGACGGACAACGAAATAATTGAAACAGCAGCCATTGTAAATGGAAAAGGTGAAGCAGGCGGAGAAAGTGAGAATCATTTGGTGCAAAATAATATTCTTCTCAGAGTCTTTAGAGAAATTTGACGGCGAAAATGGCAAAAACGTGCAAGAATGGCTGGAAGAAATGGAAAAGGTGGCGTCGGTGTGTAGGTGGAACGATGTACAAAAGTATTTGTACGGTCGGCAGTTGTTGCTGGGTGCGGCGAAGTTGGCGGTCGAGGCGGTGCTTAATGTATGCAGTTGGACGGAGTTAAAGGCGGTTTTGAGCGATGAATTCGGTACTCGTGAGAGCGATAATGTACACAAACTTTTGGAAAGCACTAAAAAGATGGCTACCGAGTCATTATTGGAATATATGTACAAAATGAAAAATATCGTGGCAAGGGGGAAAGTGGAGACGAATCATCTAATAAGCTACATCATTGCTGGTATACCAGATGAGGCAGCGAATAAAATAATATTATATCAGTCGCGCGATTTTTCCGAGCTAAAAAGAAATTTTATCGCATATGAAAAGTTCAAAGCCGATCAATGCAGAGAAAAGAGCGTTGCGGAGAAAACTAAACGACACAACGAAAACTTCAAGGGGGGAAAGGGCGGTGCAGTCAGTAAACATTGGCAATGGCAGTAACATCAGCAGTAGTGGCGGCGGCGTTAGCAGTGCTGGAGCGAGCAGCAACGGAAGGTGCCATAATTGTGGGGCGATATCTCACTGGGCGCGTGATTGCCCTAATAAGGGAAGAGCTGCACGGTGTTTTAAGTGCAATGAGTTCGGCCATATTGCACCAAATTGCCCTACGAGACAGAACAGGGATGCTCGCGTGAATAGAATTAAATTTGCTGATATAACCGTTGAAGTGAGGATACAAGGGAAGGTTTATAAGGCAATGTTGGATACAGGAAGTGACATCAGCATCATGAGGCAATGGTTGATGGACGATTTCAGCATAACTGAGTTTGATGGAGCGGGAACGGGAGTAATTGCGTTTGGCAACAGCAGCAGAGCGACACTTGGTTACATCAGCCTGGATATTGAAATAGAAGCCGAAGCATATAAGCTGGATTTGATATTGTTCCCAGTAACTGGATTGGCGAAGACATTATACTAGGCAAGAATCTTTTACAATATACCTCAATTTTTATAGAACGGGGCAAGCTAACAACCTACAAGGCAAAGGAGGATGATGACAAGCTGGTACTTGCCCAAGTTAATCTACTAAAATATGATCAAGAGCCGTGTGAATTGAAAAGCGTGCGTGACCCTAACTACCGACAGGAAATACGCCAGTGGATATCGGCATATAGCCCGAAAAGTGTCGAAGTGTCGTGCGTCAAAATGTACATTCATCTTGACGATGAAAAACCAATTTTCCAGAAACCGAGAAGGCTTGCGCCCAAGGAGAGGGAGATAGTTAACAAACAAATTCAGGAGTGGCTGGATTGCGGTATTGTGCAACATAGTTCATCTGAGTATTCGAGCCCTGTCGTTTTGGCTATGTAAAAAGATGGTACACATAGATTACGTGTCGACTATCGGAAAATAAATTCAAAAGTTATTCGCGATAGATATCCTTTGCCGAATATTGAGGAAATATTAGAAGGTCTATACCAATCGCGTATTTTTACAAATTTAGATCTTCGAAATGGTTTCTTCCATGTCGATGTAGATGAGTCAAGCAGAAAATATACGTCCTTTGTAACGCCAGACGGGCAATATGAGTTTACCAAGGCGCCATTCGGACTCTGTAACTCACCTGCTGCTTTTCAACGATATATAAACACGATTTTTCGCGAGCTGATAAGAAGTGGTTTCGTGTTAGTATACATGGACGACGTAATAATTCCAGCCAATGATGAAGCGGGTGGCATGGCTAAGCTGAAGACGGTCTTAGGGGTCTGTGAGGAGAACGGCTTGAATATTATGTGGGAAAAGTGCGCCTTTCTAGAAAAGTCCGTTGAGTTTTTGGGCCATATAATTGAAGATGGATCAATCCGTCCCTCAGGTGTTAAAACACGAGCAGTAAAAAAATTTCCAACGCCGAAAGATACCCATGACGTAATGAGCTTTCTGGGTCTAACAGGATTTTTCCGTAAATTTGTACAGGATTATGCGCAGATAGCCAAGCCTCTCACCGAACTTGCTAAACGAGACGTCGCTTTTGGATGGGGCGAAAAAGAAAACGAAGCGTTTCTGATGCTGAAAGAAAAACTTTGCAATGAACCTGTTTTAAAGTTATTCAACCCAAATCTTCCAACCCAACTTCACACAGATGCTAGCAAGAAAGGCTATGGAGCGGTTTTGCTGCAGAAGCATGACGACTATCACCCGGTATTCTACTTGAGCTACAAAACAAAGTCCGCCGAAAAGAACTATTCCAGCTACGACCTGGAGGTTTTAGCCATCGTAAAGGCGCTGAAAAGATTTCGAATATATCTTTTGGGCATAAAATTCGAGATTTTCACGGATTGCAAACCATTTCAACTGACCATGGCAAAGAAAGCGTTGAACAGCAGAGTAGCGCATTGGGCAATGCAGATTGAAGAGTTTGACTGCAAAGTGAACCACAGATCCGGTATCAGCATGCGTCACGTAGATGCGCTAAGTCGAAATCCTGTTGTTATGAGAATTGAAGATGCGATTCTGCACGCTATTAAAAAAGCTCAAGCTGCAGATGAGACATGCCAAGCTGTCATTAAACTCTTGGAAAAAGGAGAACACGACGATTTTCAACTACGAAGCGGAGTTCTATACAAGTTTGTCGAAGGAAATTATCTTCTGGTTGTGCCAAGAGCCATGAGAAGCGAACTTATCACCAAGATACACGAAAAGGGGCATCTGAGTGCGAGCAAAGTGGAGGCCGTAGTCAAGCAAGAGTACTATTTACCAAATGCCGAGAAGCACATCAAAAAGATTATATTCAATTGCATCACCTGCATATTGGCAAGCCGAAAAGCCGGTAAGCAGGAGGGATTTTTAAATCCTATTGAAAAGGTGGACGTTCCATTACACACTCTACACCTGGATCACTTGGGACCGCTACCATCAACAGCAAAGGCATACAAGTATTTACTGGTAGTCACCGATGCCTTCACGAAGTTCACCTGGATTTTTCCAGTCAAGTCAACAACTACATCGGAGGTGCTTACTAAGTTAGAAAAGCTGAGCGATACGTTTGGCAATCCGCATCGTATAATCACCGATAAGGGGACGGCATTCACATCTAACGTCTTTTGTGAATACTGTGACGCTGCAAACATCATCCATCATTCTACTACCACTGGGGTGCCTAGGGGAAATGGGCAGGTCGAGCGTATGAATAAAATCATAATAGAAATACTGGCGAAGCTATCTATTGCTGACCCACTAAAATGGTTTCAACATGTAAGTCATTTACAAAAACTAATAAACTCTACTACTTCCAGAAGTACAAAGAGGACTCCTTTTTTAATTGATGTTTGGGACTAAAATGTTTAGTGCAGAAGACTTGGACTTGAAGACCCAGCTTGAAGAGGCTATAGTTAATAACTTCGAAGAAGATCGGCGAGAAATGCGTGACCAGGCCAAGTTACACATTCTGAAGGTGCAAGAAGAAAACCGGAAGCAGTATGACAAGAAGCGCAAGGCGGCAAATATCTACAGAGTTGGCGACTTAGTCGCTATTCAACGGACGCAGTTCGGCGTTGGGCTCAAGCTAGCGCCTAAATATCTGGGGCCATACGAGGTGACGAGGGTGAAGAGGAACCATCGCTACGTGGTGCGGAAAGTCGGGTGCCAAGAGGGGCCAAAGATTACTTCAACTGAGGCTGATTATATGAAGAGCTGGAGAATGTACGAGAACGAGAGTGATGGCGAGTCGTCCGAGACGTCCGACATTCAGGATGGCCGAATGTAGAAATACTTTTACACTCATTCACTTTTTCAATTTGTCATTCCAATTCAAATTGTTCCATGTTGACTGTTTCGCACTCACTGTTTCATTTTGACATTCACTACCTCTCTATGTAACTCTGATTTGCATATAACTTTTAGTACTAGGACCTGTAAGTAAGGCGACAGGGAAATTAACTGATCATTAGATAAGTGAACGCGTGCCTGATAAGAAGCGTACCGCAAAGGGAATCGTGAAGTGTTTAGCCATTTAAAAGTGTAAAATTACCTAGTCGAACTAAGCTTAAAAGAAATATATTTAAATTTAATTCTTTTGATATTTCCTAATAAACTGAACTTTTTTAATTAAAATTAAAAAAAAAAACATACTTTTTTGGTCTTTTTTTATTAAAATAAAGTGTAACCCAAAAAAGACGAAAAAAAACAAACGGTAGTATTCGTCCCACATATATTTATATTTGTGATACAAATAAAGCTGTGTCTATTGCACTGTCTATGCTCTCTCGAGAGCAAGAGAATAAAAGAAGGACAACGGGAGAGTCTATCTTGTAAGTGAGTATCTGTATTTTTGCATTATTCTCTCAGTCAGTGAGTCATAAATATCCCTGAATGTCCGTGTAAATTGCAGACGAAGTCAGTCTTATTTTGGCTGATGTATTGCGTTTTAGTTTCATGTATTCATTGAGTCGTCAATGGTTCATCGGAGAGAGGGTATAAGAAGCGGTTGATCAGTGAAAAAAATAATAAACGAAGGCTCGGACGGTTAAATGGTTTGTGATGTTACTTTGGTTTTTTTGTATGTGTTTCGTATATATGTATGTGCTACCAAAGTGAGAAACGATTTTGGGGAAGGAAATTGAAATGGACAACAACATGAAGCCCTTTGTTTGTCCGAGCCTTTACTGAGAACATCGGAACTGCGCACCATTTGTGAAATAAGTGCAATAAAAAAACATAAGTATTTAATCCACGATGGGCTTGCATGAATTTGATGTGTATATGTAACTTTTTTTTTTACTTTTTGAGTGATTCTCATAGGAAAAAAAACGCTCTTTCAAATGCCGCAAATCGGAAGTTTCTATATCTTTTAGTTTCACCTGTAAAGATATGTTCATCTTAATGAAATATATGAAAAAATTAACGAAGCGCTTTTTTTAAACGCGTTTTTCTCAATAACTTCTTTTCGGCGCAGAGGTCCCTTTTCGTGGAGCAAGTCACATACAGATAACTTGTTTGTGTACCAACGCATAGTGATAACCATTGCATAGCTGAAACCATATGAAAACAAAATCGTGGGAGACAACAAAGAAAGCAGAAGCAATAGAGTAGCAGATTCTTATTTCATGGGGGAGAAAATAATGCATTCAATGCAAATAAAACATTATTTATAAATGTGGATTTGTATTGTTAAAATTAATTATAATAAATAATACTTATATATATTGAAATCGAAGAATAATTCCTTTCTACGTATTATTATATTTGAGAGGAAATTCGAATATGTTTCCATGTAAGTATATCTAGGTTTGCTGAAAACACGCGAATGTTTCCACGTATGTAAATGGATGTTTGGGATGAAAACTTATATATTTCCACATAAAGCATACATGTTTGTCAGTAAACATGATACTGTTTGCATTTAAGTACAAGTAAGTTTGGGACTTGCAAACATATGAACGTTTGAAGTGTGTTCCAAACATATGTATGGTTCCTGCAGAATATCTTTGGGAAAATATGTTAGAGAGGCCGTTGTTTTTCAGCGTGTATCGCTTAATATGGAAAAAATTTAATGCAAAACTTTGTTTTGGTATGTGTCATTAGTTTCAGCTCAGACATTGGTTAATTATCTGTAAATGTCTACGCAGCTGGAGAAACTGGAAGAGGTTGCCACGTCCATTCTGGTGCAAAACTGAACCAATCTATATGGAATTTGTTACTAGACTATATTCAGTCAGATGCCATTCTCTCAAGGACAATGAATTGTTTTGTCACACCCATTCTTGTATCTACCATAACCTAAAAGTTGGACGGATAACCGGCTGATCGACACGATAACTCTCGTTAACCACTACCGATCTTAATCAAATTCTGTACATGACAATGTTTTGCTAAACGCCACTGTGAAGTTAAAAAGTGTCAACTGTGCCACGCCCGTTTCCATACAAAATTTTGGCGGTTTCCTAGTTGGCCGACTCGATATCTCCCGTAAACCGTAAACCGTAACCGACTTTAATGAAATTTGGTACTGGAAAATATTTTATCAAAAGCTACTGTGTAATATAAAGTTAACAACGAAAAGTTGGCTGGTAGTCGCGATAAATCTCCAAAAACCACTTAGGATCTTAATTAAGTATTGTATTATATAATATTTAGCGGAACGTGGCTCTGCTATTAAATATGGGCATATTTGCCATGACCATTCGCTCAACGGAATTTTCTATACTGGCTGTTTATTCAATGTTTCTGGTTTTCGAATTAGAAGCCTACACATATTGATCCCTGGGTATCATTGGAACACGTAGCAATAATACATCACCTCCTTTATATTTTTCAGTTATAATGGTCGCTTCCCAAAGATTGTTCCGCAATGATTTCACAGCAAGTCGACTTCCATTACAAAGCTGTGATGTATGTATGTTCCTAAATAAAAGAATTTACACTCTAGTTTCCAATCACAATACAGGTGGTGGAAGTTCGGGTATATCGAGGGAATTTAAAAATGTTGATGGATAATTGACGGCGTCTGCTTCTGCTGTTTGCACACCAACTGTTGGCTTTTCTGTTTGCACACCAACTGTTGGCTTTTAAAATTGCATTTGATGTTGAAAAATACCTAGTTCATTAATTCATCACTAGATTGGGTTACACGAGGTGGACAACAATGCACTGGAATTTTGGGGTTGGATAGATTCACATTATCCCATTTCCCAAATCAAACAGTTCCTTCGAAAACATAGATGCTAATGTATCTCCATGAAGTTGCACACACACATTAGTTGTGAATTTTAATGCGCGGGAATTCTTCCAAATGGAAGATTATTTGAGGCATTCATATAAACTGTCAACTATCGTTCCACCAAAGAGTCTTTCTTATGTTGCTTCTCATATCCTTCAAGATGCCACAAATATCTTCCAAAGACATTAGCACAATATCCGTAGAAAAATTCTCCGTTATGTTGTATATGTGCGTCTCCGAAAATTGAAGTAGTAGAGGCATTTTAAGTGTTGAAAGTGCTTTTCTCCCTGGATCTTAAAGTGTTGAACCAGCGTTACGTTACTGATTTCCAAACACTTGTCGTCAAATAGAGCCAGAGCCATATTGTACATTGCATCGGAAAGAGCTCAATACTTGTAGCGTTGGTGGTAATACGCTCTCGGTGTAAAATGTCTTCAGCCATATGGGATTTGGAATTATTAAAGATCTTTTAGGTTGGATGGGAAACAAGTGACTAAAATTATTGTAAAGGATGTCCGAATCTTCTTAGGTTGATTGGAAATTAACGCATCTGCAAGTGTTGAGCCCCAGTGTGTATCGTTCTCCAAAAGTTGTAATCGTTGGCATGCCTCTTGATATGTTTGATATATTTCGCCATTTACTGCAGGAAAGTGCTCGAATGAATCTGGTGACAAGCAGTCGTAAATAGAAGCCTTCCGCATTCCGGGGATGAACAGTATACAGTCTACCCAATGCAACGTAGAGAAATAGTTGTTGAAATTCGTTACTTGTAATGTAGAAATTTCCTCGTTTATTAGCTCCACGTATAGTTCTATGGGACTTCAGAGTACAGTATCGTTTTAGCGACTAAATCATTAATGCAATATGCGAAGACAGCAGTTAGTGCGGTAGCCAGAGGTGGTGATACTCTTTGTTGTGCATTTTCTTCCGCGAAATAAATGCGTTGTTCATTTTCTAGGTGAAGACATAAATCAACAACCGTAGATCCACATACATTCCTTGCTATTAAAATATCGTGCCGTTTGGAAATGAATAACATTGTTGATAAGATTTTGCAAAGTCAACACAGCCATGTACGAATCCTTCGTCATGTAGTTCCAGATGTATTTTATACGCTTATACTACGTCTTCGAAAGTAATGGGGAGCTTTTTCCAATCCGTATGGCTTCTAGCAGCAATTATCTTGAATACCTATTCGTACATTTGCCGTCGACCACGCATGATGAGTTAGGATTGATTGTTGTGAACGGAAAATGTCTCTTACTTTTGGTCACAAGTTCATCCAAATCAGCATCGACATTTCATTAGCAAAAATAAGAGTCATTGATTGATTTTTACTTTATATGCTATGAAATAAAAAACTTTCAATACTTGTTATTGAAAATAAAAGATAATACAAATCAGGAATAATTTTTATTTGTGAAGGATATAATACAAATCATAAATAATTGTTATTTGCGGAGAAATATTACAAAGATAAAAACAAATTGGTATTTTTGGTTTGTATCGAAAATATTAGAATTTAAAAATTTATTGGGTAACTGGATAGAGAGACAGTCATAACAAGTGTACTGGGCCATTTTAAATACTTCTAGCGAATTTCATCCACAATGATTTTTTTTTTAGTTTAAAGATCAATTAATAAAAATTGTTTTCGGTCCTTCATTTAAATAGTTGATATGTTTAGATAATTTATGTTATTAAGATAATTTATATAAGCAAACATTATTATACATTTATGTCGCAAATAAGTCTGCATTAATCATTCTTAAAGGGAGATCGATAAATGAAATTGCCGAAAACGTATCATGTTTTGTCCACTTATGTAAATAGTCTCGTAAAGCATAAAGTCTTAAATATGTATTTGATTTGTGACCGCCCAAGTAGCCATGACAATTTATCATACACCTGGTAGGCACAAAAATAGGAAATTTTGTATGGGGGGTAACTCAAACTCAGGTGCAGCAAATCCCATAATGATTCTAAATCATAGTTTTAGTTTTATTAAACAATGATTCAGGGGAAAAATTGCACGTAACTGGTGAAGTCGTACGCAAATTATAATACTTGTTAGTATACCAGGTAGTACAGAAAATGCAGGCCGATTTGTTGGTCTTACGTGCGTTAAACCGTGTACGTGTAATACGACTAGCAAAGACAAAGAAATACTATTTCTTCTTCTACTGAAATGTGCATAAAGAATCATGTATCTCCATCAATTTGTGTACTCTTTACAAAAAATAATGGTGAAAACTGGAAAATTATAAATATTGAACAAATCTTAAGAAAATTCGTTTGGAAGCATATCACCACGCTTGAGGGCGATCTTGATGCTCATTATAGCTCAAAATTTGCTGAATGAAATGCACTTGATTGTTTTTGAGGACTATTGAAAGAACAATGAGATTGAAAATGTGATAATTTGTGCGACCTTATTGTATTTTATTTAAAATGAAAGTATCCGAGCGGTAGGTCAATATTTGAAATTCTTTTGTTTTCAATATTTGGATACCCGTCGGAAAGAATTACAAATATTGACCTAACGCTCGAATATTTTCACTTTAAATAAAGAACAATGAGATTATTAGTCCGAAAAAATATCTTAAGAAAATGTGACTTTTATTTAGAAGTTACTCAAATGTTTTAAAAAAAAAATAAAAATCAACAATCGAATTTTTTGCTAATCTCGCAAAATGATTTTTTTTAAACAGCCAATTTTCGAACGTTGTTGGCTGTAGGGTAAATTTTTCAAGATAAACAAAGTTATTAGCGATAGCAATCTCAGTGCAACATCTTCCAAAAAAAATTTATTATGTAAATTTAATAATGGGAATGTATTAATGGTACCTTTTCGGCAAAAGGTTGCAATTTTTTGAAGTAAACAAATTTTTAATTTTGAGAACTTGTCACTTCCCAACGGTTTGCGTTAATTCAAAATTAATTGCAGGTTGTTTTTTTTCAGAAGCGTTCTCAGTATGTTAGTGTTTTCCGATTTAAGTTTCAGTTCAAAATAGTTGAGCTATTAGCAAAAAACAAAAAATGTCTAAGCAAATACTGAAATTTTTTATTTTTGATTGTCAATATCTATAAAAGATAAATCGGACACTTTAGCACATTTTCTGATTGATTGTCAATTTTGTCAATCAAATAATCTTACAAATTGGCTCAAAATTTTAGAAGTTACAGGTCTTTAAACATGAATAGCATCAAAGTGGTCCATTTTGACAGCCTGTACCTAATTCAGCGTAACAACAGTGTATCCCCAAATACAATATCCTAAAATCACAATTCGTCCTCTACAGATGTCTGTTACAATCTTAAACGATCCGACAAATGGTTTCGAAGTTCTGATATTATTACCCCGTTTTTGCAATCGGACCCACGGTGCGACGGTGACTAGAAAAAAGGAACTGCTGGAGGTACCAAATTCTATCGCAAGGCTGTGCCAATCTCGAGTATGTGATCTGTTCTGATTATATATCTAATTTAAGATTTAAATGATTAAAAAACGACAACCAATCTTTTATCGTAACGGTATGTTAAATCCTAAAACTTTAGCATCATCCTAAAACTTTCCTTAAACTTTAGCATCACCTTCTTCCGAAGACTTAATTTTGACAATCTAGAACTCTAGTCAAGATATAGGACTCGGAAGCTGTTTTGCTATTTTCAATTCGACTATAGACAGCTGATAAAGAAATATTTCTATCAGTTCCATTTCATAGAAATTGTATACATTGCGATAAAAATGTAAACACTGCTTCATTCGCTTGAATACAAATTCTTAATTTTGATGTAATATGCCTTCGTTGAAAGGCTCTTTCTGATAACTTCAAATGGCTCATACATTTCTTATACTTTGGCTTTCGAAATTACACATACACACACATATACATTATAAACATTGGATTAATACCAATTTTAATTTTCATTCGGTTTTTTCCATACAACTTCAGAATGTTATAATTCTTCAGTTAATGAGGTAACTTGGGCAGTTTTTGAAACTAAATTTAATCGCAACTTTTTAGGTAAATCAGTTTAAGATAATCAGTTAAATTTGAACCGGATTTAGTGAAATCTAATATCTTATAACTGCCAGCTAAATTGTAACTGAAGATGGTGAAATTGGAAATTCGTGCTGTAAGTTTGTATACATGGTTTTCAAATTGCCGTTTTGTTACTTGTTTTTGTATTAAAACTTGTCATTTATTCACCTTTAATCCTTTGCTTTAGATTAGATCCCTCTACAATCATCTTTCCAACCACAGATATTTCAAATAAACCATGGACATATTTAACTTGTTAATTGTTCCATACTCTATATGGAGGATTTATAAATCACTCATTTATAGATTCACAAATATATACACTAGAATCCTCCCTTCCACGCCCACACAGCTTCACCTACGTCGCACTTTAATTTAGTTAATGATATGTCAAACTATAAAAGAGACGTACATGCCAAATTTGTGTGGGATGAATATTGGTTAAACAAATATTTTTGTATTAGGGTGGATACCAAGGCGCTGAGGATGTTCGATCTTTGTGGCCTACGGTACCACACACAAATGTAACAAATTTGATAACTAAAATAAAGGATTTCATTGAATGTTGTCATACCAATTTGGCTTATCACATTAGTGATATAATATAGGAGTTCAAAAGAGAGGAATCAAGAAAATATAAAGGAATTCAAAAAAAAAACCAAACAGCGTCCTCAACAAATCCTCGCCCAATCGCCTAGAAAACGCAATCAAGAAGAAAGGGGAGAGTATTTAATGTAAAGCGAATAATAATCAAATGAAATTCTCTCGAAATTAAACGCAGACGGCAAAAAAAGCTTTAACCAAAATAGATTCTGATTGCCGTTTATATGAGGACATTAATGGGTTAACATGTTAGCGCCTGACACAATCGTTGTATCAGTATATCCTGCAAGAGAGGATGAATGTGACCCAGCGGCGGAAGTCGCAAGACCTTCCACAAATAAGGCATGCGGAATGGTTCGTTTGTAATTCCTTCCTAAAATAGGGCCTGCCGAATGCATGCATTTTTTCATCAGATATAACCAAGACGAAGCTTTTTAGAATTTTAAGAAATTCCGTTTCCGATTCTTTTTAATTAATTGGAAAATGTCATACAAATTTTAAAATTATATTGCTAATTTAATAGTTTTCAGGGTATTTGTAAAATTTTCTATTTGAAGTTGCGCGTGGTAAATCTTTCTAAGATAGATACATACATACTTATAAATAAATATGTAGAAGTGGGTTAATGATTTTTTTAATTAATAGTTTATTTTAATTTTAGTTTTGTTTAACAAAAATAAGTTAAAGTAAATGCCTTCTAAGGCCTTCTTCTTTGCATGCCTTCTAAGGCCTTGTTTAGGCAATGGGTAAGGAAGGCCTTGCCTCCCAATCTCACGCAATGTTATAAAGAAGGGAGGAGGTAGTGTGTAGGGAAGGCCTTTCGTGTTTTAAGGAATTCCTGTTTGGTCATGATTTCACGCCTTCCAGGTCGTGACTTCCGCGCTGGAAAATTAGCATAAAAAACATTAGAGACATCATGATGTTTATTTGGTTTAAATGTGAGTGCTGTTCCGAAGATAAGAGACGGAATGATATTGTGGAAGTCATGTTGGAACATATGTAAAACATGAGTTAAACTACGATAGTCTATTTTTCAATATTTGTTTTTATTTTCTCATTAGTTTAGTTGGGTTTGCAAAAATATTGTAACGGATATGATGAGAGTTAGATGAAGGATTGTAGAGGTCTTGTTGAATATGACAGAGAAGCCACAGCTGAATGCATTTGTATTTTGTAGTGAAATGGAAATATTATATTTTTCTGGTGAGAATTTAGGAAAAGTTTGGAGTTGGATACGAAGTTTTCAACATTGCGTAATATTTAAGTAAAACCAAACTAGATTGTACATTCTCACATTATTGAATATCCTTATACAAACAATCTACTCATTGTCGTCTCTTAAATTAAAAATAATTGCTTACGGATTAATTCAATTGCTAACACTCATATATGACACAATTTGACTAACTGATTTCAAATTTTGCACCGAATCGAAAACTTTGTACGATTTTCACGGATATACAATGGATGGCACCAAAAGAGCTTTGTAACCTAACAATCACAAATAAAGGCTAAGGTTATTCTGCTAAATTATTAGAGCTTAACCGTTTAATAAAAACATAAATAAAAGTCTAACTAAATAAACACTCACTGCCACTTTATCTTGCTTGTGGCAAATTACAAACGTCAGCAACATAAAGTATTGAAATATTCCACTTTACGTAGGCATATGTATAATCCCACATCAAATTAGTTTAGTTACGGTTTGACTAATATATAATCACGATTTTTGTGGGAATGTGAATTAGTGGCGGAATTTACATGGTGGTCATCTAATAACTAAAGCTCTTAGCACTTCATATTCTTTCCAAGGGGGGACGATAATCTATCCAAGCGACGAGTCCCCTCGATCCCTTATTGCCCATAGTAAATACAGGTATATCCGCTCGTCGATCCAATTATGTTCCTATATGTTAGCCTTCAGAAAGGAAAATTCTCTCAGAGTTTTATAAATAGCTAAGATAGTATTCGAAACGTCTAAAAATAAAATGGCAGCTAGTCGTTTGTTGAAAATCTGGGTGACATAAAAAGGTAAGTAATACAGCAAAAACGAAACGACCTTTTCAGTTATAAGGGTTGATTACGTGTAGAATTGGATGATGAAGAACACTGGTTATCGGAGCCTCCTTCAAACGGTTCTGGGAAAGCAAGTTGTAATTTGTGGTCCAGAAACGACTTGGAAATTGATTTCGAATACATTTTAATTTTAAGCACTTTTGTACTAAATTTTAATTAAATTTTATTTTTTTATAAAAACTAGTTAGAATAATAGATGAAAAGGAATATAAATAATGTATTATAATTTTAAGCCATCTAACATCTGCCGTCGGTGGTGCATTTGTGAGAATGCGCGGCTACTGTATATATGACACCGTGCATTCGACTATATATTTGTAAATATATATTTTAATTTTAAACTTTAAGTTATCTTGCCGTTAAGGGGTAAATGAATAATTTTATATCTTGAAAGAGGTCTTATTTCTCATCTGATATTTGAAAATACTTACCAAGATATTGCAAAGTTTAAATATGTAACAATTTTAAAGGTACAAAATGTCACAGATACGACCGATTATATATTCAGGCTGTGTAGAATTTAAACTAACCCTCTATGTACGAAATCTTCACCAAAAATTTCACCTCAGTATTTGTCACAAGGCAGTCAAAGTTCAAAATTGGTTTGTGGCCGCTCAGCAATTTACGGCTGAATATAATCATAACATGCTGATGACTTTAGACAGATAAGTGATAATTTATACAAAATGCGTTAGTTTTATCCCCAACACTCATAGATGTAGATCTGGTTGGAGTGAATCTTAGGTAAGTTTCGCAGAAATTAGGCTGCCAAATTTGAAATAGAAATACATCCGCATCAGTATTAAGTGCACAAAATATTAGATTTCGTTACATATTGCAATACACACAACTACGTAATTTAAAATGTTTGTACATTTTGTGGTATAAAATTGACATAAAAAATTCGAAAAAAGTTAAAAAATAAGGGACTCGTATTTCAGACGGAAATTTCGAAGATCCCGGTGAATTTATTTATTTTTCCCGCTTTGCCGGGAAATGAAAAAGTCGCGGAATTTGCATTTCACCCCTAACCCATTTCATAGCAAATCCAAATGATGTTACACGCGACCGATGGTAATACTGAGTTTAGAATATAAACTAATATTTCAATTTTGTTTTTGAGATGGTCGACAATGTTGGCGAACCACATACGCTTTAAAATGTTGGCCATTGAAATAGAGAACGCGACACGAATTAACGTTTGACTGTGCAAATGATTTGATAATAAATAAAAAAAAATTGTTGCCTGTAAAGTCGGTTTTACGGGCGAAGATTTTACGTGACAACGTCTTTTTCTCGGTAGAATATTTATTGATATGAATATAATTAAATTGCACAATAGGAGTGCAATGAACTCACTTGCCCAATGAGTGTTAGAACTCACGGGCGATGTTTTAACATTTATTGAAACTTATGGTTTAGGAAAATAGAAGTAATTTCAACACCATCTAGGTACCTGTGCGATTTCTATGAACACATTATCAAATGTGACATTATAAACAATAAACATATCCTTTATTATAAAATATAAACATTTCTTTTATTATAAAAAATAAACATTTCTTTTATTAAAAACAAAAGAAAATAATTTACTAACCAAAAAGTATTTCAATTCATCATATTCGCATATCGTTTTTAAGGCCGACCGCAGCTCTCTGTTTCGTTTTGGCTACCTAATTCATATGAAAATTTCTACACACAAACATACACTACACATATCATAAAGCCAAAAAACAAAAAACAAAAAAAAAAAATTGTTGCCTGTAAAGTCGGTTTTACGGGCGAAGATTTTACGTGACAACGTCTTTTTCTCGGTAGAATATTTATTGATATGAATATAATTAAATTGCACAATAGGAGTGCAATGAACTCACTTGCCCAATGAGTGTTAGAACTCACGGGCGATGTTTTAACATTTATTGAAACTTATGGTTTAGGAAAATAGAAGTAATTTCAACACCATCTAGGTACCTGTGCGATTTCTATGAACACATTATCAAATGTGACATTATAAACAATAAACATATCCTTTATTATAAAATATAAACATTTCTTTTATTATAAAAAAACAAAAGAAAATAATTTACTAACCAAAAAGTATTTCAATTCATCATATTCGCATATCGTTTTTAAAGCCGACCGCAGCTCTCTGTTTCGTTTTGGCTACCTAATTCATATGAAAATTTCTACACACAAACATACACTACACATATCATAAAGCCAAAAAACAAAAAATAATACCTTATCCAATGCAGACTGATCTAAATCAATATTCATACACACGCACATATATACGCACATACATACTTGCTCAGTCGTCATATATATGATGTGCCAAAAAACAAAAACACTCACACCACCGACCAACAGCCACTAGAAGCCAGCAAAGCAAATCGTTTCTGGCACACAAGTAAACACATTGCGTTTACTTGTGTTCGGTGACTCATCGTAACGTTACCGGGCGTTACACTTTTTCATAAGTGACTCCCAGCCGCAACCTAATTTAAGACGTTGTCACGTCAAAACAAAAAATAATACCTTATCCAATGCAGACTGATCTAAATCAATATTCATACACACGCACATATATACGCACATACATACTTGCTCAGTCGTCATATATATGATGTGCCAAAAAACAAAAACACTCACACCACCGACCAACAGCCACTAGAAGCCAGCAAAGCAAATCGTTTCTGGCACACAAGTAAACACATTGCGTTTACTTGTGTTCGGTGACTCATCGTAACGTTACCGGGCGTTACACTTTTTCATAAGTGACTCCCAGCCGCAACCTAATTTAAGACGTTGTCACGTCAAAATAAATGGTTTCCCATTACATCCCATGAAGGGACTGGGGATAACTTCTCACAATCACTGAGCTGTGCGCTTTCCAGTTTTCACTCACTGATTGGGACCTACAGTTTTACACCGATTCCGAACGGTAATTTGAGAAGCTTTTTCATGGCTAGATACTCGATAGTGTCGCCGTCACTATGCGAGGTGACCGCCGCCGAAAGAAAATTTGAAGGTGGTCAGAGCCGGGTTCGAACCCAGGATCTCATGTACAAGAGCCACGCACACTAACCATTGCACCACCGACGGCCAAATGATTTGATAGTGTTAATAAAAGCAGGATTAGTATTATTTACAATGCCGTAACAGAATTATATATAAGTGACAAGCAAAGTATGTAAATGATAGTGATATAAATAGGAGTTTAAAAAATTTTAAAAACTTCAAATTTTGAACAAAAGTTGTTTAGTTTCTCAACTTTTGTTAAAAAGGTTTAAAAAAAGTGTAAGAATCATTTGGTGCCCAGTAGATAGGGTCGGCCTCCATACAAAAAAAAAGTTGGGCGAGTCGCACCCTAGAATTAAAGATTAAGCAATAACAAATCCGGGACCACAAAACATAATTTTTTTCGCGCACCCTAAATACGGCCGAATTGTTTTTTTTTGTGCTGCGTCGTCATTTGAAGTCCGATTCGAACGAAATAAAAACCATTGTTTTTGTTTTCATATATGTATACAATAATTTTTTTATACGTCGGTACTTATAGTCCCCATCGGCCATTCCTAGTGTATTTGTGTAAAACAAAAAAATATTTTTATGCAAACATGGAGCTCAAACGACCCACATTATTGCGGAATGCAAAAAATACTCGGATGACAGTTTTATTCAAAAATTGTCGCTTTACGGTATAAAAGGTTTGAAATTAACTTTGAATATATTGTAGATAACCTTCAATGACCTAAAATTTCGTATTTATGTATTTTTACAACCAACACATAAGAAAATAAATCATAGGGTGTCACATTGAAATTGCACATGAATACAATGGAATTTATAACAAATTATGTATTGGAGTATATTTATGTAATTCGTTTTTATTTTTATTTATTGTTTTGGTTTTCAATCCTTGAAATGATTAAAAATCAAAGTTTTAAAGTGCGTTGCGTTGTTCAAAATTTTTGAAATTTTTGAAATTTTTTTGAAAGATAAATTACTACAATTTTTTTTATCAAACTGAATCAATTTCACCTAAACTTTGCAGAAACCCTAGGGATAATAAAAAGTCAATACACCAAAAATTAACCTAATCGGCCTATTCCTAGAAGTATATCACTTGGATGATGAATGAATCGAACGAAAAATCACCATTCCGAATTACTTTCCGGAATAATCGCCGAAGAAAGAGCCCGCAAAAATCCGCGCTTCCAACTTCACGGAGCTTATGCCCCAAAAAGTGGCGCTATCACCACAAGTCATCACTTCAAGCTTCCAAGAGGTTTCGGAAATGTTACGCTCCATTTTGTTTTTTGGTTTAAATACACAATTACTCATTTAAGGAAAAGCTTCTTCCGCGTCATTTACCATGAAATCGCATATTAATAACCCAAACTCAGTAAGTTTTTCTTAAAGCTCATGAAAAACTTATAAAAAGTTCATCTTTTTTTTAAATATGTTCTAAAATATCAAAACGTGGTCATAATCAAATATTGATTTCAATTAATTTTGATAAGTGTTGAAAAATTTAACTTAAGGGAAAACTTGAACTGAAGTAAAGGAACTTTTTTCAAATGCTTTAGTCTAATTTGAAAGGTTTTTGCTTATTCAGGAATATAAATTAACCTGATAAAAATTTATATCGCAATTTCTGGAAACTCTAATAATTTGTTATAAACGACTAAATAAAGTTTAACCATTTTATTTAATTTTTTTTGAAACATATGTATATTTCTTGCAATCACTTCGAAACAAACATTGAACAAAATCTAAAGCGATTTAACCAACAATATTCATAACATCTGGTTTCGATTCATTCCTAGACATCCAGACAGTCCATGCCGTTTTTTTATGAGTGTATACTTTGTTAGAAGCTTTTGATACTTGTTTCACACACCTCTCTATGAACTGCATATGATATGGCCACTTTGGAACTTATTAATAACTTAATAATATTATTAACTTAATAAGAAAAATGTAATAATAAACTAAACTGTGCAAGTTTTTGAAAAAAATTTTGGAACACATACGCGAACTCAACGGATTTACACTAATTCGGGCCCTATGAATCGAATTTTAAATTTCTTGCTCAGAGGCTGCGATATAGAGTTCATTTTTGAGACAGGTTTATACATATGTCAATAATACTCGAGAACACCTCATCCGATTGTGTTTAACCAAATTTACAATAATTAACAATTAACATACCTTTAATTTATACCTACGCTATTTAAGTTGTAAGGAAGTTATAAATAAATTAATAAAAAAAATTATATTTTTTTGCTTAAAAAATTAAAATTGTGTATGAAATTTTTTTTATAAAACCATCATTATAAGGCAAAAAACTAATGATGCAGTTCCACTTCTGTTTTTCCCGACTTGCACAGTGTAATTAAAATAATTAAAATTTTCCTTAATAATTCTTCCGGTTCAATAGCAATTTGTATTAAAAAGTACGTTTTATAGCAAGAAGTAAATTCTCATACAATGTATTGTTAAAAAATCCAATGAGTGTTCGAAATCACGGGCGATGTGTTAACACCTTTTTGCTACACGGTACCTGTTCGATTTCTATGAACACATTAGTAAATATTACATTGGAAAATAAAAAACAACGTTCAATCATATGGTGACGTTACATTTAAATAATATTAATACTTAAAATTATTTAAAGGCAAGTGCAAGCACATTTGTCATTATCTTCGTGCTTAATACTTTTTCTTTTATTCCCATAAAAAACAGAGGCATTGCAAAGCAACAGACACATGTACATACATTGTGTTATGTTCGTACATACGCTACACAAGTTCACACAATTTCCGTTGCTCTCACCAAGGAAACTACATATTACACACGGAGGATACAAATATTATACACTTGGGGACAAATTACACATGTATAAAATTTTTTTATTATTTAATAAAAATTACTATAAACAAAAAAAACCTAACTCAAATACATTTCATACTAACTTTATTTAGTAATTTATACCTAAAAAAGTATACTATAAATAAATACACGTTATTTTGTAAGAAATTTACGATTCAAACTTTGGGCCTCCATTCCTACGTATGCCTTCTTTTGTAAATAAAATCGCAGCAACTGTTTCTGAAAGCATTTTGTTCCCTTAATCTATTTTACAATTATTTAAACTGCTAAATATTCTTTCTGCAGAAGCATTTGAGAAGGGCATGATAAAGAAAAATTTTAAAACTGTTTGTAATGTTGGAAATAATTCGTTTCCAAAGGAATTTTTAAACTTAAAAACATTTTGCCAGTACACTTCTGGTTCCAAATTTTCATAAAGTTCAAACTTATCGTACTCTAAAAGTGCATGTTGTCGCCACTCATTGTCGAGCTGCTGCCAAATAACCTGTTGGGTTAGAAAACGACGGATGTCTACATTTACCAGAAGCTAGTGTTGGCAACAGCAAATGTATGGCGCAAACAAAGTTGTATAAAACGTGAAACAATAAATTACACATGACACTAATTACACATGGGCCACACATGCAACGATAAATTACACACGATGTGTGTAATTACACATGAAGTGGAAACACTGCGTATAATACGTCATTATTCTCTTTGATCTTAGAGTGCTTCGCACCCACATTGTATTTGACTTACCTTTCACAATAATAAAAAAAAACCAACCCGTAAAAAACTAAGTTTTTGACAATAAATTCTTTATATATGACCACGCCCCTTTGTCAAATCCAGCCCATATTTGCAGAAGGTCCTAGAATATGTATACCTAACCAACATACCCAATTTCACACACCTCTCTATGGACTGTCCATGATATGGCCACTTTGGATCTTGCATTGGTTCTTCAAGAAAGTTTTTATTTCTGATATTTTGAGCTTACACTTAACAGGAGGTTCATATATTTTTCCCTTACCAGACTATTAGTCATAAAAGGGAAGTTGGATTTAGATTTACCGCAGGTTTTATATGTAGGTGTTAGATAGATGCCCTTGTGTATTCTTATATCTATTCCTTAATTCAATTATTTTCGGGGCCCCTGTAATCCTTTCTTCTTTGTCCTCCAAGCATAAAAGTGTCTGAAGCATCTTTTCACTAAATGCGAGCCATGACGAACGTTCTGTTGTTGTAAAAAAATATTGGCTACTGCCTTCTTCTGAGATCTTAGGAGCTACAACTGAAGAAGTATGTGGCGAAGTCCTTCCACCCCGGAGAATTTCGATTTAATTGTAAACCAGCAGGGATAGAAAATGCCGACAATGTATTCCACAAGAAGTCATTGCCTTTAAAGCCATGTTTTGAAACCCATATGCGACAAATGCTATTTGCAGTTGTTAACGACCTAACGTGGCTTACTGGACCAATTTCGAATAGTGCCAGATCAGTGATGACAGCCTGCTTGTTTGTTCGCTGCTGCTACATCAATACCATCATACTTATTTTCAGGCAGAGACTTTTGTTGTACAACAACCAGGTATGTGATGCTAACGCTGTGTGTCGTTTGCATGTGTTCACTTTGATAGATTGCCCTACCCGTGCCTCTAGATATTAACACATCAAAAAGAAAGTGCAATAGCAAAAGAGCCTGCAGCACAAAAACTATTCGTTTTTTATTTTATAATATAACATTTACTAATTTGTTCATAGAAATCGAAAGGGTTCCGTGTAACAAAAAGGTGTTAACACATCGCCCATGAGTTCGAACACGCATATTGATTTTTTTAAATGTTTTTGCGATCGACTTATCTTAAAAGATTGTGGCTTCCATAGAACAAAACCTTTTTCTTCAATCTTCTAACTCTAGATCTTAAACATAAGGAAACATTTTTCTTTTCACACCCCTCAACATTTCTCAATTATCCTTTTCTGTTGGGGCAGATTCTTTTTATAACAGAAACAAGAAAACAAATCCATAATCAAGGGAGCGAAAAAAATTGGGTTGTAAATGTAAATAAGTGTGTCTATTTGTGTCTTTCGTTTAACTTTTGTAGCCGATATGAATAACATTGGTGTCGGAGGTTCTACTCACGGTGGCACTATTCTCGTTGCCACCACTGGTGTTGGCATTCTACTTGCTGTTGCTATTGCTGTTGATGCCGTTGCTATGAATCTAACTTTGAAACAGTTTTCTTTTAATGATTGTGACGTGATATGCAAGTAGAGTACTCGTTTGATCTATATTTTATGCTGATAATTTAATACTAAAAATTGTCCTAGGAGTAAAACATTGAGTTTAGCTTTTTGTTCTCTCTTCGGTGCAACTGAGTCTCTGTGGTACTAATATCCGAAAGAGTTTTAACTTTTGTATGTTATCGTATTAACACAAAAACAAATATTTCGGGAAACATACACGAAGTAGAGTATATGAAAAAACGTGTATGCTTAAGGCAGACCGTAGCACCAACACATGTCAGAAACACTTAAGCTACAGTTTATCACATATCTTAGTTACAACTTTTCACTTCTTGTATCTTATTACAATGGCGGCTATTATCCAAAAACAAGTCGCTTAGATACACTGGGTAATCAAAAGACTTTATGACCTTAATTTATAAAGAACACAAGAAATACTAAAACAAAAATATCGTGGTTTTAATTTTACGGTAATGAAGAAAAATAAGGATTTTCGAATAGACATTAGCTGACTGAAATTGCAACACGCGATTTCCACGAAAACACAGCGCTGCTTGAGACATAGCCCGTTAAACCATAGCATTACTGCGAGATCAATTCGCTTCACACAGGTGAATTGGCCGCCTAGGTACATTACCTCCAGAATTTTCCTTTGACTTTGCGTAAAGTTTAAAACCTGCGTGGATAAACCGGTCGCAAAATACCACTCGAAATGCTCGAATGCGTCATCGAAAATTGGAACCCCAATTACTATTGTTCGCAATTACAATTAAAAATGTGTACATTTCCATTTTCTCGGGCAATGCAAATGAATGTGAAATGCTTTTTATAATTAAATACACTTTTTCTTGACTTTAATTCAACTACCTTATACCAATAAAAATACCCGTGAATCACTTAACTAAGGCATTATATTTTCCAAACTTAAATATCATTTAAACTGGTTGTAGGAGAATTACGAAATTCATTACGAATAAACTCTATCTATAATCGTACTCTTTATGTAGCAATATAAGAAGTATTATTTTTTTATCTTTTGAAAAAATTTTTTTTTATTTATAACTTAATAATTCATCCCGCGAAATAAATGTAAAGGCAACACAATGTTTTGTTTTTTCCAAATGCTGAGAGGGATTTTCAAGTTTTTATTTTATATTGTATTACTCCTTTCAAAACTGACTACTTTTAAGCAAAAATACTTTGAGTATGACTTCTTTAAGGTGATTGAACAAAAATAAACTAATTACTAGTGCGAAATATTTATAAAGGCAAAAGGTTAATTTAAATATTTCAAAAAGTTTCGTAAGACGTATGATCTCCATTATCGCTGATAACTTCTACTAAGCATCTTGGTATTGAGTTTATCATCGAATGAATATGCCCAGGTTCATTTATCTTCCACAGTTATCTTCAGTTATCTTCTGACATTCTTCAATGGGCGCCCTGGGTGGTAAACTTGGGTACGAAAAGAGGGCAGAGTTTCTCGGTCGAATTAAGATCAGAACTTAGTGCAGGCAAAATTAGAGTTGGCATTATATCTGGACTCCAGAAAATTTAGAGTTTTTTTTTAGACCGATGAACTGCTGCGTTGTCCTGCTGGATGAGAAATTCTGGAACACAGATTTCCTCTCCAGTATTATCTAAGACGTCATCCGACAGTCGAATAAAATACTCGGAGACCATTTTTGTGGAAACAAAACATATTGGGGTGGTTCCTCTATAACTCATACCTGTCCAAACTATAAGGGAGCTACCGCCAAAATTTCGCCGCTGACTCACAATTATACAAAAATCTTTGGAACGCCAATATTTGCCCGAGCCGTCAGGTCCATCCACATTGAATTTTTTTCATCGGAAAATATCACTCCTCATCAAAAAAATAGGAATTTTTCAGCGAATATAAATCTGGCTAATTGGTGTCTTGGCATGAGACCAACTTTTGCATACTTTTAGCCATATGATGGTATCAAGTCGCGTTTCATTATTTGTTGAACACGACGCAACCCAATTCCCAAGTTCACTTCATCAATAATTTCCAAATCGCTGGATATTTCTTTAACAATAACCCTTTTGATCTCTCTTTTGGCGCTGTCACTGATCAACGGTGTCCTTCCTGGTCGTTTTGAATTTCCATATTGACCACCGTATTTTATAAACTTGTGAATGACTCTGCTAGATCTTTTTAATCGCCTCAAAATTCGTCGATTGGACAGCCCTTCACCATGATAATCTTAAATTTTTCCCCATTCTACTTTACTTAGCTACTTTCCACCAGATATTGTATATTAATTGATTTTTTTTAATTTGACCTACGTTAATTTTAAATCAATAAAATAACAAACAAAGAAAACTCACTTCTGTTTGAATTCCTATTTACTACTGTTCGAATACGGGTTTTTCCATTTGCCTTTATATATATTTCGCACCAGAACTTGTAAAAGAGATCGAATGATTACATTCTCTGACATAATATGCCTAATGACTCATATATGCATTAAAATTCTACACCAAAATCGCAGTGCGTTGAGAGTAACGAGAAATAATATATTGTCTTTATAATTATTTCGCTGGGTGTATTACTCGTATTAACTTAATAACAAAAATGAAATAATAATAAAAATTTAATAAATTTTGGGGCACATACGCGGACACAACGGATTTACACTAATTCGAGTCCTATGAATCGAACTGCGTCATTAATTTTTGAGACAAGTTTATACATATGTCAATAATACTCGATAACACCTCATCCGATTGTATTTAACGAAATGTACAATAATTAACAATTACAATACTTTTAATCTATAAATATGCTATTTAACTAACGAAGCAGTTCCACTTCTGTGTTTTCCGACTTGCAAATTGTAATTAAAATTCTCCTTAACAATTCTTCCGGTTCAAGATCAATTTCTATGAAAAAGTACTGTTATAGCAAAAAGTAAATTATCATAGAATGTATTATTAAAAAAAAATAATGTAAAATTTATTATTATGTTGGATGCTTGGAGCTATTTCAATGTCCACCAAGCAATATCATCTGCTCCTTTCTCCACAAGTATTTAGGTATATCATCACACATTATAGGGATAAACATATCTCAACTAAACGAGAATTGCCTCAACTCCTACTTCTGCGAAAACATCCACAACAATATTTTGCCATAACCATCAATATTCACAACATTTCTTTCCTATGCAGGCTTTCATCGAGAGCCATTGAATTTATGTTGTTGTTTCAAAAAAGAAACAACGATTGCCATGAGATTAGCGTACAGTTTGCCGTCTGCGTATTCTTCCATTTTTGTTTTATTATTCGATCTTTCAGATGTTATTTTCCTCTCTTAATTTTTTTTCTAATAATCAAAGTACCTTATTGGAAGTCTTAAGAAATTTTGCGCGTCCCATGATGGTTGAAATTTATAAACCGTTAAATTTTTATTGCTTTGATAATTTTCATACATTGCAATCACGAATCCTGGCCAGCTTGAACAATATAGAAAATATTTCGCCAACCGGTTCGATCTTTTGCGTTATCTCTCCAGTTTGTAATACCAAACGTACGCAAGAATTAGTCAACCTGATGCGGAGTCTTGGTCTTTCTATTTTTCGTCTTCCTTCGAGTTCGGATTCGAAAACCGTTCGCGCTCGTTCGTCTTCACCCATTCTACTGACATGGTCCACCGCAGCAATCGCATTATATTGATCTGATTAACTATGCCAATGGCGGGATATAGTACATGCAACTCATAGTTCCCTCGCCGCCGATATCCGCCGTTGTGGACTACAGGGCCATACATTTTTCCGACTATTTTTCTAGCGAAGACTCCTAGAGATGTTTCGATAAGACCCAGAATCATAAAGCCTGCGTCATAAAGCAAGAGAGGTTGTATGAGTGCCTTTTATAGCTGGCCTTTTCGCGAGACATGGCTTTATCTCCTAAATGTTTGTTTAGCCCAAAATATCATCTATTCGCAAGCACAATTCCCCACTGGCTCTTAAAGCTGACGTTATTCTTTTTGTTAACGGCAGAGCTATATACGTAATTAATACAGGTGTCGGTGTTTTATTTACATTTAAACTTCTACGCCTCTAAAAATATCATCCGTTACATTTGAATTTAATGGCGGATTTTGTTAGTTTTAGTTAAAGTTTGCGAAATTCGTACTACAAACGTACAAGGTCAGATTGGTTTTTGTTGGAATAATATACAATTTAGTTATGCACACTCCCTGGCATGACTAGTTTCGAACTCCGTGACAAGTTCATCATCAGATGCTTAACCACTGTGCCTGAATTGATACCATCGATTAATCATCAATCGTATACTTATACTATATACAAACTGATGTATGCAATTTACAAATGCGAATAAGTATCAATCGAAGATACCTAAGTATCAACAAACACTGAAAGGTCCATAATCCCAACACAAAAACAGAAGGCTTTTTCGACAATGATCTTGTTTTCCTCTTGCATACTCACATTGATGCAGTGCTTTGAGGTAAGTTTTTTACTATATCAGATAGTTGAATTTTTCTGTGTAAAAAATTTTTTGATGACCTGGCTAGTGTCAGTTACATTTTTATTTTTGAATTTGAATTTAATGACTGATTTTTTATTTTTGGATAACGTGTGAGAAATTCATACTACAAGCTTATAGGGTCATGTTGGTTTTTGATGGAAATAACAGACAATTCAGTTCAACACACACTCACTGGCATGACTAGTTTCGAACTCCGTGACAAGTTCATCATCAGATGCCTAACTACAGTGTCTGAATTGATACCATCGGTTGATCATCAGTCGTAGATATATACCTATAAGTACAAACTGAATCATGCAATTTACATATGCGAATTAGTATCGGTCGAAGATTACTTAGGGACACTGTATGTTAATTAATTCGTTTTATATCCTTTTCAATTATTTGCTACAATTGCTGTTTTGTATATTTCTTATTTCAAATACGAATTTATGCACACTATCTTTGTTCATGTCACAGAGCAGTAACCCACAATAACATATTTTGTGGGTTTGTGTCATATATTTTCCACTATGGCTCAAATGAATGGTTTTTGAGGCAAGAAATCACAGGAAGCAGCTAGATCTACGTGACTAGGTGACTCATTGGTAAAAATGTCAATTGGATCCGCCCTAACCACGCCCACTTCTTGTAACTATATTGTTTGCCACGTTAAAATTATTATAATGCACACTTGCATTGACCGGAAAAGTAAGCTTAGCGGTGGGAGAGTTAATCGAAAACACGGCCCTTGGATAATGGAGCATTCTGCTAGAAATAACATTTATTTACTAATAAAATTATTAACATAAAAACATAAAATTATATAAGTGTTCTTTTGGTAGTGATCGGCTTACAAATTAATTATTACAAATTAATTACATCAAGATTTAATTCCAATAAAACGAGAACATTAAATTTTATAAAACTTAGTATATTATAAATAAGTCTTACTTCAAAATTGTCCTATGTTTCATCAACTTCTAACTCTATATTAAAATGAAATCAGAAAAATTCTGGAATCTTTAAAACAGAACATCTGGAATCTTTAAAAGAGAAATAACTCTTCTTTGTGAAGAATGTGCTAAAATTTTATGCAACGTAGCTGACATTGGTTACCATTCGTAATATTGAAAATATATTTATTCTATATTCTATAGCAAAAACTCTTCAAGTTTTCGACACTTAACTCAAAATTACAATAAATTGCAATTAGCATGACTTGTAAGTGTTTTAAAAACTCGATGTTAACGTTTGTTATTGACGCAAATAATTCCGCATT
This sequence comes from Phaonia tiefii, assembly GCA_963931995.1. NCBI lineage: Eukaryota > Metazoa > Arthropoda > Insecta > Diptera > Muscidae > Phaonia > Phaonia tiefii. The sequence continues at coordinate 200,336,958 of OZ008368.1, forward strand.
TGAAAATGCTCTTCGCGCCGTATTGCCGTCCACTTCCATTACTTTTCGGCTTATGGACATGAAGACCCATTTTCTCCCTGAATTGTTGTTGAGTTTCACATTTTCTCTTTTGCATTAGCAATTTGTCCTCAGCATTTCGAATTTGCCATTTTTTAATATGAAGTCTATATGAAAGATTCAGAACAAATTCTAAGCATCGAATCCGAGCGTGTAATGGGCTTATGCCATATTTTAATGAATTTGGTTTTAGCTGACACACTAATGACCTTAAATCTTTTATTGACAAAAACTGCTTCGGATTTCCACCACATATTGGGCACAACTGAGAAGACTTTGGTCCATAAGTACGTTCAAAACTTTTCCATCAATTAAGGGCATTATAAGTTCATATTTTACTGATAGTTTTCTACCATTTAAAAAATATTCTAATGGCTCAAGGTTTTTTATTTTCATATTCAGATTATTTTTTCTTTCAAATTATGTTCCTTCGTTTCCTTAATAAATTAAGTTTTAATTGGTGGGAAAAAACGAACAGATTGAGGTGTACGACTAATCCAAACGGTTTCATGATGCGACGTAATTAATTTTAGTTATATAATTGATGTCACAAATAGCGAGTTATCTAAACTTTATTGGGTATTTCTGCTGAATATTTGTTTAAAGGAACTTTGTCCTGTAGAACCGTCGAAACCATAACTTAAAACCAATGTGACATCATTCAGCTCATCTATTTGCATCAAAACTTCTTCTAGGTATGACAATTATTTTTGCTGTATGCTTAACCAAGCTCTGCAGAGGAATTTTTGCTGATGATTCCATTACCGATAGTTCATCAGGTCGGCACTGCAGTTTGCACACTCGAATTTTTTGGTAATGTGGATAAATATCACAGTTTCCTGACTTGCTCATTTCCCGAATGTTTATGCACTGTTGCTTTGTTAAATTATTTTCTATCAAAAATAGTAATGCTTCCTCGGGGGATAGTGGTAATGGTTTTTTGTCAGTGGAGGTTAAAAAATTTCTCATTTTTGTAGCCCTAGATGGATATGAAGGTGCTTCCTTTAAAACAAAGTTTAAGTTTATCAAAGTTTGATGTATAAGCTGATATTGGAGCAGCATGAGCCAATAATTTGGTATCGTGACCCTGTACGGACGATACTTCGGAAGCAAGTTTCCGTTTTTGCCTCGCACTTTCCTCCCTGTATCCAACATGAGGGCAACCTCTTTTGTTTGCAATATCACTTTCAGAAATTTTAAATTCAGTCACATTTGATAACCATAAACTTTGGTTGTTCTCAAATCTCTTCGCAAATCTTTGGTTCTTGTTCCACTTTTGGGTAGCATTTGCACAAAAATTGTTAATTTTCTATTTGATTGATGCCATACATTCGTCATTCACACTTCTATTAAATTTCGTGAAAACCCAGTTGACAACAGTTGTAGCATTTCGATTAGTATCTAACCAAAATTTAACTATGTCCGTATTTTTTATCTTTACGCAATCTTAAAAGGAAAATAAAAATAATTTAGATCAGTTGGGCTACAGTTGAAATTACAACCACGTGGAAGTACACATCATTACCTTTCTCCACATATATAAACAAAGTACTACTCCAAGAAACACACGGTCAATAACGAAAACTACACAGAAAATACGACACACTTTGATACAACAAAAAAATTACAACAACAACATTTTTATGAAACTTTTAATAAAATTTTTCTTACATACCTGAATTAATATTTTCCATTTTATAAAAATTTTATGCAATTATAATATTTTATTAAACAATGGATTAAATGTTAGGCTCTATAAATCTGAATGTCAGAGAACGAAACAAACCAAAAAAATACAACTTTGGCAGCTTGGCTTTAAGACATGGGTTGCCACCTGACTCTCATTTTGTATTTTTGGGCATTTAAAACTATTTATTGCAAAATGCCATTATCACTTTTTTGAAATAGTACACTTTAAAAATTGATTTCTTGCCTCAAAAACCATGAATTTGACCCATAGTGCAGTGGCCACGTTTCACACTTTCCAACAATGGATATGAAATTGCTAGGAAACATGTCGCTAGGTAGATGAGGCAGGAGCAGTGGGAGTCCCACAGCACATTTTACTCGTTAAAACATTAGAGCAAAATGACGTTTGGAATGACGCGTACACAATTATAGACGTCAGACAGTGTACAGGTGTGGTCCGATTTCCTCGTTGTATATAATTAAGCTAATGGTAAATGACATTAAACGAACTCAAAAATTATGTAATTGGATACAAATCAAATATTTGGAAACGTTGGAAAATGTGATATACATACATTCAACATTTTTTAAATGTTCCAATTTTAAGTTAAAGTGGATTGTCGCTTTGTTTATGATTTCATTTGAATAAACTGTTTGTTATATTATATACGCGTATATCTATATACAGGGTGGCCCTAAATTAACGAGGGGTTTGAATTGCTCATAACTTTATTATAAATTTTTTTGATGTGTTAACATCTATACGCGCGCCTCTAGGGCAGTAAACTATAAATTTAATACATACGCAAGTGTTAGGTTTGTAAGAGTAAATCATCGTTTCCCTGCAGTTTCACAAGTAGTGGCTGGCAACATTTCATCGACTACATCACCATTGATTTTCCATTGACTACATCCCCGATTACATTGGTACTCAGTGGTAATCTGTAAGGTAGTGTCTCCAGAGATTTTCTATTGTTTTTCTTAACCTGTCGACGAAATGTTACCGATAAATGCGTCGACGAAATGTTACCGATAAATGCGTCGACGAAATGTTACCGATGAAGTAATCGACGAACAGTAAGGCATTACCAAAGCGGACATCGCCTTGTTAAATTCGCCGCTCAAAAGCATTGCTGGTAGTTTAGCAAGTAGTCGACGAAAGGTTTGTGGTAGTCGATGAACTCATCAGCGTAGAGTCGATTACCAATACTGCAGGGTTGTTTGTTCGTTGCTTGGCAGTCGGTATTGAAAGTGATTATTGGGCGATTTTCATATAATTTTCTCCGGAAGTTCATAGCCGATTTTATTAATTTTTGGATTAAAAAGCTAGTGCGGGTTTCGACAAAGAGTTTAGGCCAAAAATTATGGCGATCCGATATCGGCAAGCCGAGATTTAAGTGTTTTAATTTGGAGTATTAATTTGGAGTAATATTAAAAAAGTGTTTTATGTTGATCTTCGGTTTTGTCTTATCATCGTTTGTTTGTTCGTTGCTTGGCAGTCGGTATTGAAGGTGATTATTGGGCGATTTTCATATAATTTTCCCACGCGATTTTCTCCGGAAATTCATAGCCGATTTTATTAATTTTTGGAATAAAAAGCTAGTGCGGGTTTCGACGAAGAGTTTAGGCCAAAAATTAAGGCGATCCAATATCGGCGAGCCGAGATTGAAGTGTTTCAATTTGGAGTATTAATTTGGAGTAATATTAAAAAAGTATTTTATGTTGATCTTCGGTTATATCGTACGAATATAACAATGTATGTATGTTTGTACTAGTGTCTGTTGCTTTGCATTCTTTGACTTTTGTGGGAATAAAACAAAAAGTATTGAGCAAGAAAATAATGACACATGTGCTTGCACTGGGTCTTTAAATAATTTTAAGTATTAATATTATTTAACTGTAACGTCACCATATGATTGAACGCTGTTTTTTATTTTCCAATGTAACATTTACGAATGTGTTCATAGAAATCGAACAGGTACCGTGTAGCAAAAAGGTGTTAACACATCGCCCGTGAGTTTGAACACTCATTGGATTTTTTTTTTCTTTTCTTTTCAGTATTTCGTAAACAAGACTTGGGGAATCAATTGAACAACGTGCCCAAATTGTTGAGCTTTATTTTTCAAATCAACGATCCATTGTTTTGACTCAGCGTGCATATCGTCGTTATTTTAATGTGCGGGTGGGGCCCTCAGAGTCAACAGTAAACCGTCTGGTTGCACATTTTCCCCAACAAGGGGCAGTAAGGAACCTTCCTGGTGCTGGCAGACGACGAACGGTGCACACGGATGACAATATTGAACTGGAACAGAGAGTATTCGGGAAGATGGAGAAACATCAACCAGGAGACGTTCGACCCAACTTGGCCTCTCGCGAGCGTCGCTGCAGAGAATTTTGCATACAATAGGAATGTTTCCATACAAGATTCAGCTTGTCCAAGAATTGAAACCGACAGATTAACAGCAACGACTTGATTATGCAGTTTTTTTCCGGAAAAAAGCAGAAGAAAATCATAATTTTGTTCATAATTTAATTATGAGCGACGAAGCCCATTTCCAATTAAGTGGGTTCGTTAATAAGCAACACTGCAGGATATGGGCTACGGAAAATCCGAGAGTAGTTCAACAGCGAGAATTACACCCACCTAAGTGTATGGTTTGGTGCGGTGTTTCATCGGAAAAGATAATTGTTCCTTATTTTTTTGAAAATGAACACGGGGTCGCCGTTTCCGTCAATGGTGTCAGAAATCGCACTCAAATAATTCTTTTCGCCTTAAACTTTTAGAACATTTTAATCTGGCTTTCTAATTTTTGGCATTGCTCGTGTTATTGAAAATTTTCGGTCTGTGCTAAATAGGGTCTTAATGTCAATATTTTGCTTACTTATTTTACTTGTATATATTCTTTGCGGGATACTCCTTATTGGGACATGTTTTCTTCTTTTTTTGTTTTCGTTTTTTTCTGATTATTTCTTTGATCATTTCTGATCATTTTTTTTTTTAATTTTATGGCTGGGGAGCCAAAAGTTTAGCTTTTTCTTTTTTTTTTTTTTTCTCCTCAAACTTCATTTTCTTTTTAACTTATTTATAAGTTCACTTAGTTTTAAGTTAAAAATTTTTTACTCAGGTGTATATACTATGTCATATATTTTATTGGCCTTTTTGGCTTTGTATTACTGGAATGGAAATAAATAAATAAATAAATAAATAAAATCGGACAATGTTGGACAATTTGTTACGTCCAGCCGTGGAAAACCATCCGCAAGTATGGTTCCAACAAGAAGGAGCCACAGCCCACACTGCAAGGGACACAATGGCTCTTTTACGGGACATCTTTGGTGAACGAATTATCTCGCGTACAAGTGATTTTATTTGGCCTCCGCGTTCACCGGATTTAACCACTCCAGACTGTTTTCTTTGCAGTTATTTGAAAGAAAAAGTCTACATTAATAAGCCTAGAACCATCCAGCAATTAAAATCAATATACGCGACGAAATAAACAACATAACACCTGAAGTTTTGCGAAAAGTGATGGAAAATGTGTTGGAAAGAGCACGAGTATGCGAAGCAGAAAATGGCCACCACTTGCGAGATATTATTTTTCATAACTAAACTAAAACTATTCCCCATTTATATACTGTACTAAAAAAAAAGTTAATAAATATGTCTTAAATAAAAAGTTATAACGAATTCAAACCCCTCGTTCATTTTGGGCCAACCTGTATTTGTTAGCACAGAACAGGAAACCTGACTAACAGGAGCAGAGGGAGTCCCACAGTACTATGTACTCGTTGAGATATTATACCAAAATGACGTCTGCAATATACGTCAAACAGTGTAGAGGAATTCCTCGTTGTAAATAATTTAGATAATGGAAATTAACATTAATCGAATACATAAAATGATGTAATTGGCAACAAAACAAATGTTTAGAATCGTCCGAAAGTGTGATATACATAATTATACATTCTTAATTTTGTACATGTTCTAATTGTCAATTAAAAAGGATGCTCATTTTGTAATTAGATTTGTATTAATTATTAGAAATTATTAGACCTTTCTGATACATGCGAAATGTAGGCCTTTACAAGTTGAACTGTTTTTTTTTTTTTGATTTCGACAGAGAACAATCAAGTAAAGTAAATGTATTACAGTGGCAGATGAGATATATAATGCTACAATAAACCACTTTGTAATATTTGTAAAATTTTAGCAATAACGTTTTGAACATGGTAAAATAAGTAAGGTAAACGCAGTAAGAATTGTTACAACAAAAACAGGTATTTTGTGTGGTGTCCACAATCTGTCAAATTTTCTACATGTGTGTAGTATCTACTGAAAAAGTAAACAAACAGGTACCTAAACAAAATACATATGAATTTGACATAAGAGAAACACCTAAACAAGAAAAATTTTCAAATCAGCTGTTCTAACGAGTTTACCTTACTTATTTTAAAAGTGCAGTTATTTAATACTCCAATATTCACAATATAATTTTTAGTCACATTTGGAATTTTGTACAATAGAGATTATCCGTGTAGCCTGTCCCCGGAAATCCAATCCAACATTGGATAAGGTCAACTCAAAATCATCGACAAATCATCTTTCGTGGAAGCCTCAAAATATTTTGCAGGAGTCGCTGATGGATCACCACCATACGTTTACAACATAACTACTGTTCCCGATAAAATAATGATCTATATCAAGGTAAATCATCAGGTTCACAAATTTCAACTAGATACAGGACCTACGTGCTCACTGATTTGCCCAGAATAATGATTCGAAATCTTAGGCGGGTACCTTATTGGCACTGAAGGGTACTGTCGACGTCAGTTTTGAGTTGGGACATAAAAAACCGAGTCTCCGAATTTATATTGTCCACAAGGAACACGTCACTAGAATTTCCGGATAGGATTGGTTTAAGAATTTGATTTTGAAATAAATTACCTTCTGAATTTGAACTATTTCCTGAATTATTTACAAGTGGGACGTGGATCTCTTGAAAAGTTTTAGTACCTTTTTAGTGAACTTTCGCAACTTTCCACTGAAATTTTTTTAGAATGCTTGGGTCTAAAATCGAAAGCCGTTCCAAAATTTGTGAAACCTTTAAAAAATAAACTGGAAGACACGTTGTAAACACCATGACATCTGGGCGGACATATGCATTCCTGAATATGAGCATATTCTTTTCCTTATTTTCAGATATTTTTGAACTAAATTCTAAAATTTTTTGAAAACTTCAAATCCAATCAAATGACTTGCAGTTGACAAATCCTCTATAGACATTCAGCATTGGCTTTAGTACCAGTCAGCCATGACAAAGTGCTGACACATCACTAGGACAGTCTTTCATACTTTAGATTGTCAGTCCCTGGGCAATTTAAGCCACCAAAGTCACATCTAGTGACAAGTCATTTGGAAGTCTTATGGAAATTGTAGTTACCTACTGACACTGTCCTAATGAAATATGTACTACTGGAGATGTCGTCAAGAAAAAATTTCCAAGTGGGTAGTGGCGTTACACCAAATATTATTTGGTGACAACTTTTTTCAATGCTTGGGCCACACTTGGGAAGTAGGATTAGCAGTAGAAGGGAAAGAAGGGGGAATACTGTCGCGCGATTACTGCCTCTTTCGCTTACTACGGAGATCATGAGTTAGAAAATGTGTCTCCGATTTATACATTTTTGGCTGAGTACACAGAAAAAATCAATGAGTGTTCTACCTCATGGATGATGTGTTAACACCTTTTTGCTACACGGTACCTGTTCGATTTCTATGAACATATTAGTAAATGTTACATTGGCAAATAAAAAATAATAGTTTTTTTTGTATACACCGGGCAACAACACCATAGCAACAACAACGAAACAACCAAACACACAGCATCACACATACTTTGTCCGAAGTAGCTGACGTGTACGTGTGTCACATAACCACATGCTTGCCATATCAACAGCAACGAAACAGCCAAACACACAACATCACACATACTTTGTACGAAGTAGCTGACGTATTAGTGTGTCACTATAACGTCGACTGCGCAAGCCCATGGGCTTGCAAATGATATTTTGCGTGGCTATGCTTTATATCTCCATTCAACAACAGCAACAGACACATGTACATACATACATTATTATGTTAATACATACGCTACAGACACAATTTCGTTTGCCTCACCCCTGCCACACCACTCTTTCATTGCTCTCTTGCTCGCTCATTTTTGCTTAACACGTCATTATTCTCTTTCGCAGTCGCAGAAAATCTGGTTTTAGCAGCAGCATAAAATCTGGTTTTAGCAGCAGCATAAAATCTGACTTTGATAGATTTAGTCCCTATACGCGGCTATAGATGTTAACACATAAAAAAGTTTAATAAAAAGTGAGCTTACTTAGTAAGACTATTCATTGGTGCAACTAATTGCTTACGTTTAAAATATGCTGTTCGAAAAGATGAAGCAACAAATTTAGGGTAGGTTTTGGTGATAGTCGACGAACCACTCATTTGGACTTATTAGTCCATTGTGTTAACACGGTCCAAGGAGATTCAGCGATAGACCCACCGCAGAATTGTTTATTTTGCTCCAAGAAGCGCAAGCTACATGTGAGATAATGACTAGTTTTGAACACGTACAGTTCAGTGGATTTGTTTCTTTCTCATCATTGTGCATAAGACAATGTACAGTGCAATCTAAAACAAACATTGGTTGTCCCGGTGCACCCAAATGAGGTGAATATCATACTACTCGTTCGTGTTGAGACTTAATTCACCTGGCTATCATGGAAGACATTGGCCTCATTGGCTGCTGGACTATTATCCTTCAGCAAGGTTTGTCACTTATTTAACCCATATTGAGCCGCGTTGCAAAAAGTTCTCAAAATAACTCAAATCCGTCGTCGGAATTTCGCTATCTCATATAGTTTCACCGATAGCGGCTGTTCGAGTAGGCAAAAAATGGCCATTCAATCGACCTGAAATTTTTTTCCGAACGGACGCATCTGGTACTCCTACGAAAACTTATTTATACCCTTTTCTTTAAACCTAATATATTTATATTTTTGAAAGAATGTGTTCAGATTTGTTTCGGCTTGAGGTCATATATGAATATACATATCAAGGATCATATACATATCAAGGATCTAATACAAGGAAAAAACGCACAGAATTTTATACAGTAATAAATCAATATATACAATATAACAAATCACAATAAATATATATTTTCTATTTTCAAAGGTATAAAAAGTTGTAATTACATTGCGAGATTACACAAAATGCCTCGAAACTTTTCCGCAAGCTTATGTCAACTGATTTTGATTTTCCACTTACATTTTTAAATAGTGTGCCTATACACTTGCGCCCATCGCTCTGTACCACGCTTAAAGTTAAGCCTTTTTTCCGTTGGAACGTTAATTGCGTGTAACATTTCTTGAAAGAGACGTCGAGAAAAGTTTTTCTCTTCAGCAAAAATTTCCACTTCGTCAAAATTAGGTTTACGTCCAGCTAAAGTACAGTGGGCCGCGAGTGCAGTTTTTTATTCCAATGCCTTATTGTGCGCTTTTGGTCCAATTTGTGAGAAGATATTCGTGTCCTTCGTTTATTCATAGTTCTTTCAAGGTATCTTATTTTCCTTTTACAAATTTGTTATAAATATAAGGAATTTTCCAACACCCCCAGAGCCCATGAAGGGAAGGCGGGTGAGCAATGTAATAGTTTTTCAAAAGCCAACCAAATTCCATATAACGCTGCATTATTTCGTTTTGCAAAATTAGGTTCAAAACAACTGTTCGAAAATTCGAAAAGTGGCTTCAAATGCCTTCAAAGTAGCGTAGAAAATCTGGTAGTAAACGCATACAAAATGTGTTTGGCTGCAATGTCCAATGGCAACAAATATAAAAACTCGTTCAGTTCATGCGTGGGAATGCTGCGCAGAGCACCTGTGATGCACCTGCGATGCACATCGATAACTGTGTTTCTGAAGCAGCTGCCACCACACAATAAACCTGTAAAACATTAAAGGTCTCATCACTCCAGTGAATAATTCTCGGGGAATGTTCCCATTTGCAGCCTGTAGCCATCTTACAGCTGAGTAGGATTTTTGTTGCCTTTTTCGACCTTTAAACTATAGTGGGTCTAAAATTAAACTTGCTATCCAAAACAACACTCAGACATTTGGCATCCTCTGAAAGCTTAGTTTCAGATTCATTAAACGTGCTAAGTTCCATGATATTTTATTCCTTCGAGTAAAATGGAACATCTCTGCCTTGGCCGTGTTTATACCTAGCCAAGTCATCCGACAGTTTACGTAGGCTACCTTGGATAATGCCTCTTAGGGTTCTGGGATACTTGTCCCTACGTTATCCGCATAGGCAACGTTTCTGGCACCAATATTGTCAACAGTGACCAGTATTCTGTTCAACGAAAGGTTCTATAGAAGTGAAGACAAGAGTGATATTTGAGATGTCCCTCTGTAAACATATCTAGTAGAGCATTAACACATAGAGTACCAAGCGATTTTGCGAAAACCTTCCTGGTGGCCAAACATGTTTTTGGTTACAAATGTGTTTAAAAGTATAATCATTTCCGAGGCATCCGCGGCATTTTTTGGTTTCAACTTATCTTTTCGTTTCAGTGATAGGTAAAAGTAGTTTTGAAATATGTCGTCACGAAAGCTAAATGAACGGGAAATATTAGAGCCTTTGGAAGAGAGTTGCGTTGATTTTTCAGATGACCACTCTATGATTGTTGTGAATTGGCTGCCATCTGACTCCGATTCTGAATCTGAGCACGAAATTGGTCCTATGGATAATAGTCACATTTCGGATTTGGACGGTGATGCTGATATTCCCGAATTGTCAGCCGACGGAGAACTTTTAAATGTGAGTGTCAATTGGGCGGAACTTGCAGGACCTCAAAAGATTTTCACATTTCCTGAAAAATCAGTTCTTTAAGAAAACATTGAATCACACATTTCCTGTGTAGAGGCATATTTGCTATTTGTAGAAAAAGATGTAATTGATATGATTGTCGAACGAACCAATAAATACGCGCTACAATGTCTGAATAAGCTGACCGTAATCCGATCTTGGAGAAAAGACCAATGGATACCGACATCAAATTATGAAATGAAAAATTTCCTAGGGCTTTTTCTGTGGATAGGTTTGGTGAGAGTTGGAACTCTTAAAGATTATGGGACCAGAGATGACCAATATAGCTTTTCAATTCCGGGAAATACAAAGTCCCGAAATCGTTTTCAGTTGTTACTGAATTTTATGCAATTCAAGTTCAATACTAAAACTATACCAAGTGATCAAGTTGCTAAAGTACAACCCATAGTATTGTATATGCTCCATATGTGCCATGAAAAATTGTATATACCCGGTGAAAATATAGTGGTTGATGAGAAGCTTGAACCTTGGAGAGGAAGACTTATTTTCCTGACCTCAAAAATATATACTGCCAAGTTATGTAGTGGATTGAGAGATGTTGGTCTGTCAAAAAATTGATGTAACAAATTAAGTACTGAATTCAAAGGAGAAGGTAGGATATTCCATGCACTGAAAGAAAAACGCTTCGTCGCATGGACGAAACATATACATTAATGTTTAACGTTTCTGTAATGAAAACCTTCGTCCAGTCGACAATTTGGTTATACCTGCATCGAAAAATTTCGTACATGGCTTCTTTGACAATTTTTTGATTCGTAACTGCAACAATTACATTTTGAATTTTTCTTTATACCTTTCGTTTCCAATAGTTTATTATTATTATTATTTATTTGATTTGGCTGCATGCCAACGTTTATACCTGACGAAACAATTTCGTTACTGCAACGAAAGAGTTCTTGACACAAAGAAACAAACTGTTATGAAGGCCAAGAGAGAAATGGAATGAAGAGAGAAAAATAGCTAATTTATACAAAACGCAAGGAGCAAAACGTCAGCAAAGACAGCGATGCGTCGATAGCGAAAACAACCCCGATAAATGCAATAGAATGTGCAAATGCGTGGGCTGTTGTAAATGAACATTTGTGTGTGTGTGTAAGAGGCAGTAAAGATCACAACAAAACTATATCGAGTGTTTGTGTGTTTATTGATAACGCGATACAAAGGCGAAATATGATATAAGCAAAGCCGAGTGTGCTGACAGTCGAAGCCGAGAGAAAGACGAAACTAAGTCCTTCAAGTAAATGGAAACGAACTAAAATAAAAAATTACATGAGGTGTCAGAGGACACCCGGTTGGAACGAAGTTCCTTTCGCTATATATTATGTACTAGTTAGTTCCAACACGCCTAAGGCGCCCGTTGAAAAATATGATAATTTAAATGGATCTTTAATAAAAGATACTTTTGGTAAAATTATTAACTTTTTTAAGATACATTTGTTTATAGAATGAATTTTTTTTAAAGTATAGTTTAAGGTCCTGTTTGTAAAAATATGTAATTTATTTTCCCGAAAATGTATTTTTTTAAAGAGAGGTACTTATTTTATTAAAATCTAATGTGTTTTAAGAAAAGGAACTTTTTGTAAGAAAAAGCGATGAGTATGAATTTTAATTCATACTGTACAACCACATATATACCAAATCTCATCTCCATACCTCTGATAGTTCATGATATATAATTATTTTTAATTTGAAGTTGTATGGGAGGTGCCACGCCCCTTTATCCAATGTTTTCCAAGTACTTTTCCAATGTCTGCCAAGTAAACATAGAAAAACTAGAAATTATTCGTTAGAACAAGACGACTATTTGTACGATATATCCGTTTTAAATAGGCACAACGTTGCCAGTATGAAAAGTTCAAAGATAAGAACAAAAATATAAACATATGCAAAAATAACTACATACCATGCGATAGATTAAGACGATTGTATAATATTCTAAATAAATTATCGCTAGTTTGGCGTTTTAGTTACAATCAAGAAAGCGATAATTACTAGCTTGTAACGAAAACCCGCCTAATATGTCTTCTAATTACTTAAAAATAAAAACTTGTTGAAACTCTGTGTAATGGTACAATAATATCTACATGATAATAGCAGCACGCGTTGTTGTAGTTGTAGGTAGCAACAACAGGGATTTTGTTTTCGTATCATTCGCTTCAGTTGTTAAACTCTAGATAAATGTGTACCAAAAAGAATGGAGAAAAGTACAAAAACAAAAGGCATGTGAATTTGACAACGGAAGCGAAAAAATTACATGAGAAAGAATTAAATCAGCTGTTCTATCGACTTTACCATGTAGATATTATTGAACCATGCTCTGTGTCATTTATTAATTCTGGTTCATTTTTGGGATGAATATTGAAGCTTATTGAGGATTGACAGATACAAACGACATAATAACTGCGGAAAGGTAAGTTTGAGTCGGTCGCACTCTATATCAAAGAGTTTGAAGTGTTAGAAAAACATACTCGCGCTCGCAATTCTTCGATAGGAAGGCTAGCGGTTAAATAGATAGCAAATCAGAATTGTACGCCATCAAAATTTCACCTCAAATGGTGCTAAAGTCTTTTCTTACAGAAACAATTTAACCGCTTTAAATCTTGGTTTACTTGAATTTTCTATTCAACATTTTTTCATCTCCAACACCAAAATCAACCAAAAATACACTACAAAAGCACGTTTTGTAGTTCAAAGAATTTCACAGACTATAGTAAGAATATCAGAAAACCAGTACGCTAATGTACTTTTTCCAGTTTATTTCCGTCTGTCTTTGATTGACCCATAATGGTTTTGTGGTCTAATTTAAATTATTTTCGTGACGAAGAATTAAGCTTTAGATTTTCTGTCCTCCATTTTTGCGGATTTTGGATAAATGTCACTTACAGTGCATAGTTGAATTGGTTATACTTCAATTTCTGTAAAATAATTCGGCTGCGAAGGAAGGACATCGAGGGAAAAGAGACTAAGAGTTGAGAGTTGGTTGAATTTGCACTCAATGTTCAAAATAAATGATGTGGAAATATAATTAATAACAATGACTAAATAACTCGATTACAATGATGGTAATGCAATAATAAGTTTCCCTACTTGTTCCTCTAGTTACTATTAGAATTCCTTTAAAATATTCGTGCCAAACACACAAAAATTGGAGCAGTTATTTACGGTCTTACTTCTCCAGAAAACAATTTTAATTTGTTTACAGGTTTCGTTTATTTTTTTCTTTTTACCATTTTCGCGGGTAGTATAATTTTCGCAGAGTTAATTGCTTTGGCAAAAATACTCGTAGCAGTTGCTATTTACCTACTCAAAGTTATTTGGTAGTCTCTAAATGGACCTCTACTCAGTATTCTTTTTTGGATAACAACAAATGAGGAAATGACTTCCTTTATTTTTTGTAGAGAAATATACATTTTGCTGTGCTTTTAGAAACAGCTTTCTCTGTAGTTCAGATTATTTGTGTGTGTATATTTCAACTTTGTGGATTTTTCTTCATTCGAATTGTTTCTCTGAAAATAATTGTGGGCTACATGCAAACTCTCAATTGTTGGATTGCCATTTTTTTTTTTGGATTTGACTACAAGTGAAAAAACTCAGGTAATTGTAACGAAAACTGTTCGAAAGTTGTTAAATGTTTTTAGTGTGAAACTTTTATTTTTTTGCGGACATATACAATGATGTATTGCATTATTTATTTAATTTTTTTTTTGTTTCTGTATTCAACTTCAAAGTTTGGTCATAACAAGAGTTTTGATGTTTGACCTACTTTGCTTGAAAAGTAACACAATTGAATAGCGTTTGGAAATTAATTTAATTGTTTAAGGGCATTTTATTTCAAATCAAATTTTTTTGTGGAATTGTAAGGTGTTTGTTCGGCCCATGCCATTTGATTTCGTGTAAAGAAGTTTGTTTAAATCATTTTTCTGTAAGTGGCGTTATAATTTGTACCATATTTATTAAAAACTAATGAAAAAATTAAATTAAATGTTTAACAATTAACTTGAACTTCATGACTCATAAATTTGTGCTTTGAAGATTTTTTTATCAATGTCCTTTAGAAACTAGATGACTATTATACAGAGTGGCGCGCGAATCATAATTCAACCACGAAACATAATAACGTTTTTTTCTGTGTGAGTAATTGGCTCATATTTTTTTTACTGGTTACTATTTACATTTATTAAAATTAATACTTGGGATACCAAAAAGGTGAATTTGATACTGCAGCGGTACAATGCTTTGCAGTCCTTCACTTTGGTCCAAAGATAATTTAAACGGGGCAGGTGAACCCGAGTAGGTGAACCATTATGAGTTGTGTAAACATGTTTGCCGAATCTGGAAGCATCGCACGAAGGCGGTACCATCGATGGCGGGTTTGTTTAAAACATAGCTGTTAAGTAATGAATAGTATTCGTAATAATTACTAATTGAATTAAATTTTTTTAGAGATGTATTAATGATTAAATTACGATTATATTCAGTTTCTCAAGACTTATAATTGATTACAATTACAAATTATCAAAAAGTAATCAGGATTACTTGCGATTACTATAAAATAATCAAAAAGAATCAAAAGTAATCAGAAAATAATCCGACTACTTTCAGAGATTACTTTTGATTCTTTTTGATTATTTTGAAGTCTATTGCATTTTGAAGTCTAAGTCATTTGGGAAATAGAAGAAAATTTTGTAAAAAGTTTACACAAATAAATTGTTATAAGTTGAAGTATCATCGGCTTGCTTGCGAAGTGAGGAAAAAGTGAGGTGAGAGCAAATTACTAAATCGAAGCTATATGTCATCGAGTAGTAAAAGGCGGTGGTGAAGTGACTTCCAATTTTATTAAATATTTGCCAGTCAAGCATAGTGAAGCTTTCAAAAAATATAAAAGTTATAAAGCAAGTAGCCCTTAGGGCGGCAAATTGCAAAATGAGTTTGATAGTACAATTTTACCCGCTATTATTGACTCTTCATTGCCCCTTTCCATTCTGGAGAAGAAATCCTTTGTAGACCTTTTTGACCAGGCAAATAGCGGCTACAAAATTGGAGCGAAAATATACCACCATGGTACAATGTGTAATAGGAAGCATTTTGTCTTCCAAATATTTTGGTACCACAGTAGATATCTGGTCTGGGTACCACAGAAGCTTTCTTGTTTAAACGTGTCATTGGCTAACGGAAAATTGTAAATGCAAATCGGCATCTTTGGCATGCAGAAAAATTTCTGAAGTGCACACTGCTGAGGATGTTGTCCAGATGATTGCTGACATCAAATACTTCGTTTAACTTGACTAACTCAAACATTGTTTTGATCGTTACAGACAATGGTTCCAAACTAACAATGTAGGAAATAACTTTTTCGAAGATGATATTAAAACGATCTGCCAATCTTTGATAACGAAACATGGTTGCTTACTTATCGGAAATGCTGCAGCCGTGCTCTAAATTTGCTAGTTTCAATTTTAAAAGCTGAGCAGCTACTGTGTATCTAGCATGGGCTGGTAATAACATAAAGCGATTAATATGGAATTACTGATATGTAAATCTACTTGCAACGATAAAATATTATTGCTATTGTTTTAATGTACATGATTGCGTTTTCTTTTTCGACTTCTCAAACACAACAACAATTAAAACCAAATAATAATAATGAAAAATTATGTCAAAATAGAAATATTTGAAAAAAGTTTTCCCGCCTTTTAAAAATTTTCTGAAGTTACACAAACAAAAATAACGTACGTAAAAATTTCATATAAATTAACCCAAAGAAAAATATTAGATCGATAAACAATTTGTGCCTAGAAAGTTATACTTTTTACTAATTAAATCTCAGTCAATTTGGGCTACATTATCTGTATCTGTTTTATAGTTAATTCTTTTCAATGTTGGTGTTTTAATTATTTGTAGCATTTCTAATATACACATAAAAAAAAAATAAATAAATGGTTTCCCATTACATCCCATGAAGGGACCGGGGAGAACTTCTCACAATCACTGAGCTGTGCGCTTTCCAGTTTTCACTCACTGATTGGGACCTACAGTTTTACACCGATTCCGAACGGTATTTTGAGAAGCTTTTTCATGGCTATATACTCGATAGTGTCGCCGTCACTATGCGAGGTGACCGCCGCCGAAAGAATTTTTTTTTTAAGGTGGTCAGAGCAGGGATCGAACCCAGGATCTCATGTACAAGAGCCGCGCACACTAACCATTGCACCACCGGCGGTGCAATAATTGTTTCTTTATTCAAAACCGATGTATCCTGAAAGTTTGGGTAAAGATTTAAACTAGCACAATGTGATGTTAATGCTCTTTTCTGTGTATAAATGTGCCTGTATTTCTGATCTGATTTCTGTCCTGCAATTCGTGTCTTTAGTTTGTTTTTTGGGCTTATATCTAGATTAGGTCCAACTCTCGTATCCGCTCTAAGTTGTTGCCATTGATAGACCCTATTATATAGAGGGTAAAAAAAAAAAAATTTTGGCGCTCACCCATATTTCCCGAATTACGACCCCTCAATATTTGGATACAAAATCTGCTCTATCTACCAAAGTACTTGGCTGACTGGTCCCACATCGATATCGTTGGAAAGCTTATGCAAATACCTTTCGAACTGTATATAAAAAAAATACGAACAATTAACCCATTGTGAGCCAATCTATGATATTCGACTTTTAACCACACTTTTTGGGAAACCCTACTTTCTTAGAATAGTACCGACGGCAAAGGGCTTATTTCCCAGCGCCGTTTCCACCGATACCACGCACCTTTATCAAAAATATGACACTTCGGTTGGTCTTCTAACCCCTTAAATACCCGAGATAATGCTGAAAATTTATGGAAAAACAAATAAAAAATTATTTTAAAAAAATCGCGCGAGTATCGAGTGATTTTTCCGATTGTGCCACACATCGACTTATAATAAATATTTCAA
Organism: Phaonia tiefii; assembly: GCA_963931995.1. Taxonomy (NCBI): domain Eukaryota; kingdom Metazoa; phylum Arthropoda; class Insecta; order Diptera; family Muscidae; genus Phaonia; species Phaonia tiefii. Next base: position 200,354,578 of record OZ008368.1, read on the forward strand.
AAAATTATTTTGAAACTTCTACTTCTAATATCTCGACAACTGGGGGATTTATCGAAAAATTTTATTAAAATTTTCTTGTTTTAAATTTACTTTTTTATCAGACAAAATTTACTTTTTTTTAAAAAACATTAAAAAAAATATTCGAAAATTTTCAAAAATTAAACATTCAATATCTCGATAACTAAGCAAGTTATCGAAATTTTTTATTTAATTATTTTGGCTTATTTTGAGGTCATTTACTCTAAAAAGATATTACCTTGAACAGTTAAGACGATTCCAAAAATATCACCCCTACAGCACGTTCCAACTTCGGGAGTCCATAACTCCAAAAATGGGGGTCTCCGCCAATTTTTTTATTTTACTTTTTTACTTAGAATTATGTGTTCTATAGTAGATCTGTTCCATTATGTAGGTAAAAATAATAGCTCCAATTAAAGGACTGTTTTCTTTTGCCGGGATCGTCAATAGTCCAAGGGTGCAATCATTGTCTGATTTTTCGTTGGAAAAATTAGTTTTAATGAAGGCTAATTGTAAATTTAATCCAACTTAATTCCCAATCCAACTAATCTGCGTTGAATGTGTTTTTTTGATGTGTTAACATCTATACGCGCGCCTCTAGGGCAGTAAACTATAAATTTAATACATACGCAAGTGTTAGGTTTGTAAGAGTAAATCATCGTTTGTTTGTTCGTTGCTTGGCAGTCGGTATTGAAAGTGATTATTGGGCGATTTTCATATAATTTTCCCACGCGATTTTCTCCGGAAATTCATAGCCGATTTTATTAATTTTTGGATTAAAAAGCTAGTGCGGGTTTCGACGAAGAGTTTAGGTCAAAAATTAAGGCGATCCGATATCGGCGAGCCGAGATTTAAGTGTTTTAATTTGGAGTATTAATTTGGAGTAATATTAAAAAAATCCAACGAGTGTTCGAACTCACGGGCGATGTGTTAACACCTTTTTGCTACACGGTACCTGTTCGATTTCTATGAACACATTCGTAAATGTTACATTGGAAAATAAAAAACAGCGTTCAATCATATGATGACGTTACAGTTAAAATTATTTAAAGACCCACTGCAAGCACATGTGTCATTATTTTCTTGCTCAATACTTTTTGTTTTATTCCCACAAAAGTCAAAGAATGCAAAGCAACAGACACTTGTACATACATACATACATTGTTATATTCGTACGATATAACCGAAGATCAACATAAAATACTTTTTTAATATTACTCCAAATTAATACTCCAAATTAAAACACTTCAATCTCGGCTCGCCGATATCGGATCGCCTTAATTTTTGGCCTAAACTCTTTGTCGAAACCCGCACTAGCTTTTTAATCCAAAAATTAATAAAATCGGCTATGAACTTCCGGAGAAAATTGCGTGGGAAAATTATATGAAAATCGCCCAATAATCACTTTCAATACCGACTGCCAAGCAACGAACAAACAAACGATGATTTACTCTTACAAACCTAACACTTGCGTATGTATTAAATTTAAAGTTTACTGCCCTAGAGGCGCGCGTATAGATGTTAACACATCAAAAAGTGTTTTATGTTGATCTTCGGTTTTGTCTTATCATCGTTTGTCTGTTCGTTGCTTGGCAGTCGGTATTGAAAGTGATTATTGGGCGATTTTCATATAATTTTCCCACGCGATTTTCTCCGGAAATTCATAGCCGATTATATTAATTTTTGGATTAAAAAGCTAGTGCGGGTTTCGACGAAGAGTTTAGGCCAAAAATTAAGGCGATCCGATATCGGCGAACCGAGATTGAAGTGTTTTAATTTGGAGTAATATTAAAAAAGTATTTTATGTTGATCTTCGGTTATATCGTACGAATATAACAATGTATGTATGTATGTACAAGTGTCTGTTGCTTTGCATTCTTTGACTTTTGTGGGAATAAAACAAAAAGTATTGAGCAAGAAAATAATGGCACATGTGCTTGCACTGGGTCTTTAAATAATTTTAAGTATTAAAATTATTTAACTGTAACGTCATCATATGATTGAACGCTGTTTTTTATTTTCCAATGTAACATTTACGAATGTGGTCATAGAAATCGAACAGGTACCGTGTAGCAAAAAGGTGTTAACACATCGCCCGTGAGTTCGAACACTCATTGGATTTTTTGACGTGACAACGTCTTAAATTAGGTTGCGGCTGGGAGTCACTTATGAAAAAGTGTAACGCCCGGTAACGTTACGATGAGTCACCGAACACAAGTAAACGCAATGTGTTTACTTGTGTGCCAGAAACGATTTGCTTTGCTGGCTTCTAGTGGCTGTTGGTCGGTGGTGTGAGTGTTTTTGGTTTTTGGCACATCATATATATGACGACTGAGCAAGTATGTATGTGCGTATATATGTGCGTGTGTATGAATATTGATTTAGATCAGTCTGCATTGGATAAGGTATTATTTTTTGTTTTTTTTTGTTTTTTGTTTTTTGGCTTTATGATATGTGTAGTGTATGTTTGTGTGTAGAAATTTTCATATGAATTAGGTAGCCAAAACGAAACAGAGAGCTGCGGTCGGCTTTAAAAACGATATGCGAATATGATGAATTGAAATACTTTTTGGTTAGTAAATTATTTTCTTTTGTTTTTAATAAAAGAAATGTTTATTTTTTATAATAAAAGAAATGTTTATATTTTATAATAAAGGATATGTTTATTGTTTATAATGTCACATTTGATAATGTGTTCATAGAAATCGCACAGGTACCTAGATGGTGTTGAAATTACTTCTATTTTCCTAAACCATAAGTTTCAATAAATGTTAAAACATCGCCCGTGAGTTCTAACACTCATTGGGCAAGTGAGTTCATTGCACTCCTATTGTGCAATTTAATTATATTCATATCAATAAATATTCTACCGAGAAAAAGACGTTGTCACGTAAAATCTTCGCCCGTAAAACCGACTTTACTGGCAACAATTTTTTTCTTTGTAATTTTATTTCTGTAGTTTGACCCTTTTTTCAGTTACGAAATCACTTAAATTCGGTTATTATAATTAAATTAAGTGCATATCTGTATATTTTTTCTATAAACACTTAAATTAGATTTATTTGTTTAGAAATTATTTATGTTGTAAATCCAAATGTTTGAAAATAAAATAATATAAATCCTTAATTTTTCAAAATAATCACAAAGAATCAAAAGTAGTCATTGAAAGTAGTCGAAATAGTTTTTGATTACTTTTGATTCTTTTTGATTATTTATAGTAATTTGAAGTAGTCTTGATTACTTTTAGATTATTTGTAATTATAATCAACTAGTAATCAGAAATTGTTTAATAGAGGATTATATAATCAATACAATTCCTTTTAAAAGTAATCTAATTGATTACTAATCGTAATCGAAATTTAACAGCTATGGTTTAAAATTTGTTTTAAAAGTAATTCAAAGTAATTCAAATTAAAAAGTAATTCAAAATTATACTGTTTACTCACTGAAATTCTTATTTACAGTAATAAAATTAATAATAGAAGGTTTAAATAAATAATACGATGCAAAACTCTTATAAGTATATTTAAAAAATTATAGACATCAGTTGATGTTGACATTAATAACAAAAGAACCAATACATTTTCAATACGGCCAAATGGCATGTGTTTTTGAAAAGACAACTATTTAATATACCTACAGATTGGAAAATTTGTTCGACATTGCAACCCTAAATAGCGAAGGTTTTTTATGCATTTCATGTGAATATTGTTGGTATTTGCAGTATTATAAATAATAGCTGACAAATGTTGCTACCCTTTTAGGGTATATTTAGGAACTTGGTTCCATCAGATCACGGGGAAGAACTGGGGTTCAGCTGAAGATGGGGAATTGAGGGGATCTGGAATGCTTTGAAAGAATACTTCTGAAGTTTTATAACTTACATAATAATTTTATTTTATTTGTGCTTGAAGGCAGCTTGCGAAGTGGCCCTGGTGGCGAGTGACCACTGGTCCTGGTCCGTGCACCACTGAGTTGCCACCTGGGTATAACAAAATACTGGTTCATGGTTGGTTGAAGTGGCTTTTATACCACCGAATATTTATTTCATTTACAGTTCATGTACCATATTTATACTTAAAGTAATTCTACGGTTAAGGACTTAATGTTAATGGTTTAAATCAACCAATTAATGCCATTTTTTTATTCTTTTCTTTCTGCACATTTCACTCAATATAACTTTCACTCAATATAACTCCATAAACCACAAATGTAACTGACAGCTTTCGTAAGCGAACGCAAGCGGCGAAGTGATGCATAAAGTACAATTTTTTCGATTCGGGTTTGAACTTGAGTTTACGTTCACTTTCCGGACTTTTAGAATACTACCCTAAGTATTAAGTACTTAAAAATGTTAGTACCATTGTCAATTGTACCCATTTTATGGGAATGCTTTTAATATTTTATTTTTGCTTGATTACTGATTTTCATTGTCACTCCTGTGTTTAAATAATTTTTTATTTAGATTTTTTTTTGGCTTCGATTGGTGTTGCTTCGTAAAAATAGTTGAAACCCAAAAATGCCAGACACGTAGGAAGTGCTTTGAAAATAAGTATCATTAATCGAACCCACGTTCTAATGTATAAGAATCGCGCGTGGTATCCCCTGCACCAACGATTGTCGAAAGACACCAACTAATAGATTTTTGTAACGAAATTGCATATAGTATTGAAGTTTTTCTTACAATCAAAGAAAACTTTTAGTTACATCTATTATACATTTTTTTGGATTTTATGAGACCTGGAATTTTGTTCTAAATATGTCGAGTTTCATCAGTAACTCTCAGACAATGATACTCTTCGATATGTCTATGGATCGGATTCATTCAATGTATGAATCCAAAATTTCATAGAATCAGTGATGTTCGTCATTACTTCTATGAAAAATTTCAATAGATTTTATGAATCCTGTCAAAAAATTAACATTCATCATTTCATCTTCCTGGTAAACCACCTAACCACATACACTGTGGTTCATCACTCTCGGAAAAATATTCTTATCGCGAAATCGGTAGAAACATCGGATGAAGCCATAACGTGGTAATGAATTGTGTTAAAACTCGAGAAAGCTACAATAACAGTTAGAAATGAGGTACTTACACAACATTAACACCTCTGGACAAGTGAACAATTCTTCAAATTGCCTAAAATTCAGCGCATTTCACCTTAAAAATTAAGCATTTAGCGGGAATAATTACAAGTAAATCAACCGCTCGTTGTGATCTTTTGATCAGTGGACATCTACAGGTCCAAAAGCTGAAGAAAATCATCCACAAAGTGCAGCCAACAACAACGGCTTCAACATGCTAAATACCAGTTGGCATAAGATGTGCAAACCCACTTAAGTGATAGTGTTTGGCGACAATTATTCTTTTCGGATGAAAACAGTTAAATTTGGATTGTCCCGATGGATATAAGATTTCTTTTCACGGCGTGCGTAAGAGCGAATACTTTCTGAGCCGTCGTCACAGCAGAGATGGCGGTGTTATGATATGGGCCGCAGCTCCATTGTACTGAACTATTGACCTTGTAGTACAAAGTACTCGACTGACGGGGAATCATTAAAAACATTTTCTTTACGGATTTTTTCCTAAGACCACTGCAGTAGATTTATCAATACGATAATGTACCTATACATACGGCACGTTTAGTGAAATCATTGATTTCTAGGCAAAATATTGAAATCCTAAATTGGGCGCCCTAATCACTCGACCTTAACATTATTGAAAATCATTGGGGGTGGTTAATCCCCAAGGCTGTGAAGGAGGAAAGCACTATAAATCAAGAGATGGGCTAATGAAGGACTAAAAACTTCATCGATCGAAATTTCTCATGATTACCTTAAATCCCTATACGAGTAATTATAACACAGAATATTCGAAGTTGTTCTGAATCATGTGAATTGTTTTAACACTGCTTATATTACGCTAGATGTCACACATTGTTGGGAAATTCCTTGTTCAATGGGAAGTTTTCTAGGTGGTGCCTGTAACCAATATTTAGTACATATTGTAGTTTTGAACCCATTAAAAAGCAAATTTGGAAACCCAAAGTGAGAGGAGTTTAAAAAACGTACATTTTCTTAAATAAGTGACTTTTCTCAAAAAATGTAAATTTTCTAAAAAAAAAAATACCAATTCATATTCTTTTCTTAAAAAATTCCTTATCTTAAATAAGTACTTTTTGATGAGTTAACATCTATAGCGGCGTATAGGGACTAAATCTATTAAAGTCAGATTTTATGTTGCTGCTAAAACCTGACTTTATGCTGCTGCTAAAACCAGATTTTATGCTGCTGCTAAACCCAGATTTTCTTCGACTGCGAAAGAGAATAATGACGTGTTAAACAAAAATGAGCGAGCAAGAGAGCAATGAAAAAGTGGAATGGCAGGGGTGAGGCAAACGAAATTGTGTCTATAGCGTATGTATTAACATAATAATGTATGTATGTACATGTGTCTGTTGCTGTTGTTGAACGGAGATATAAAGCATAGCATAGTGCTTGCGCAGTCAACGTTATGGTGACACACTAATACGTCAGCTACTTCGTACAAAGTATGTGTGATGTTGTGTGTTTGGTTGTTTCGTTGTTGTTGCTATGGCCAAAAAACTATTATTTTTTATTTTCCAATGTAACATTCAGTAATGTGTTCATAGAAATTGAACAAGTACTGTGTAACAAAAAGATGTTAACACATCATCCGTGAGTTCGAACACTCATTGATTTTTTTTAAAACAAATGACACTTTCTTACAACAAGTACCTTCTCATATAAAAGTAATTCGTTTAAAATAAGTGCCTCGTTTTAAAAAAATCCAATGAGTGTTCGAACTCACGGGCGATGTGTTAACACCTTTTTGCTACACGGTACCTGTTCGATATCTATGAACACATTCGTAAATGTTACATTGGAAAATAATAAACAGCGTTCAATCATATGATGACGTTACAGTTAAATAATATTAATACTTAAAATTATTTAAAGACCCAGTGCAAGCACATGTGTCATTATATTCTTGCTCAATACTTTTTTTTTATTCCCACAAAAGTCAAAGAATGCAAAGCAACAGACACTTGTACATACATACATACATTGTTATATTCGTACTTTATAACCGAATATCAACATAAAATACTTTTTTAATATTACTCCAAATTAATACTCCAAATTAAAACACTTAAATCTCGGCTCGCCGATATCGGATCGCCTTAATTTTTGACCTAAACTTTTCGTCGAAACCCGCACTAGCTTTTTAATCCAAAAATTAATAAAATCGGCTATGAATTTCCGGAGAAAATCGCGTGGGAAAATTATATGAAAATCGCCCAATAATCACTTTCAATACCGACTGCCAAGCAACGAACAAACAAACGATGATTTACTCTTACAAACCTAACACTTGCGTATGTATTAGTTTGATAGTTTACTGCCCTAGAGGCGCGCGTATAGATGTTAACACATCAAAAAGTACATTTCCTTACAACAAATTGACTTTTCTTAAAAAACTACCTTCTTTTTAAAGAGCAACTTTTTTGTGAAACAAAATAAATTTCTTGAGATAAATACCTACACTTAAAAATTTACCTATTCTTGAAGAAAGGACTAATTTTAAAAAGCATTCCCATTTCTTGAAAAAAAACCTTTTCTTCAAAAAAATGCCTTCTCTTAAAAAAGTAGCTTTTCGTACAAATATTCTTTTTCTTAAAAGTGCCTTTTCTTAAAAATAAAAATACCTTTTCTTTTCTTTCCTTTCCATTTTCTTAAAAAATAAACTTTTCCTAAAAAGAGTACCACATATTTCAAAAGTACCTGTTCTTAAAAAAAAATTTCCTTTAAAAAAAATGCATACTCTTAAGGGTTTTTCTTACAGAAAGAAAATAGAACCTTTGCTTCAAAAACATTAGCTTTTAATGAAAGAATTACTTCTCTTTAAAAAAGGTTCATTTCGGGAAAATATAATACATATTCTCACAAAAAAAAATGTACTTTTTTTTTAAAAATTACATTCCATATAAAAAAATTTTCTTAAAAATTTTATCATATTACATAAAGTATCTTTTCTGAAAGATCCATTTAAATTATCGTATTTTATCGTATTTCTTGTGATTTTTTATACTAACAATGTATGTTTGTAAATTTATAAAACAATTAAAATGTGGTTCTATTCTGTTGAAAAGAATAATTTTCCACACGATTACACACAATGAGAATCAAAAACAGGTTTTATTATTTCATTCAAAAGCTCGAATCTGCGGTGTTTCTGCATTCTCAATTTCGTGTTCTACGTATAATTTCATTCAATTAGTTGTAATAAACGATTTCAGGCGTGAGGAAGATATATGGAGCATGATTATAACTACTTGTCATAACATGTTGCGGTTTGACGACCTAACGTGGCACCAGCTAAAGAACACAAAACATGAAATAACAGTACAAAGAAAAAATCAAAATCGGGTTTATTTACGAAATTCACGCCCTTAGTTAAATTCTTCTTTGAGTTTGAAGCGATAAAGAAGTTGAGTTTCCAGTGGTGTAGTATTCCTAATCAAATTCGAAAATATGAACTATAAATTCGATACAATTTCTTACACCTGACTTGAGGTCCAACCACAAGTAACGGAAAAATGTTTTAAAAAGTCCTGATTTTGTATAGAATTTCTGATGAATGTTGCTACATATAAATAACTTAAATAACGTTGATTTTAACTGATATAATTATTTTCTTGTTATTCATATGAAAAATTTATATGAAGTCTTTTCAATAGATTTTAAAAATAAACTTATCAAGAAGTTAACACGGGTGTGTTTTAGATGCGGGGAATTTTAAATTGGCTATATCTAATTGATATTTTTATGACACTGTATGTAGTAAGGGAAGCTGTATTTCGGCAATAACGCTTCGAATCTTGGCCTGCAAATGTCCAATGGTTTCTGGTTTATCGGAGTGGACATGCGACTTTACATGTCGCCTGAACGAGGTCAATATCATAAAATTAATAGTTCGTCACAAGTATTTTTCAATAAATGTGGCGGCATGTGGCGCCGTCCTGCTGAACCCATATATTTGCAACATTAATGCCTTCCAACTGAAGCACGAACAAGTTAGTAATCATGTCTCTGTACCACTGGAACTAATTCACCATAATCATTTTTGAAGGCATATGGACGAATGGTTTCACGGGCGCACACAACGGAGTATTTGGCAATGGGAAAACGTCTCGAAGAAACGTTCGGAATCGGTGTAAAACAGTATACCCAAATCACTGAGTGTAAAACTAGAAAGCGCACAGCTCTCTGACTGTGAGAAGCGCTCACCAGTTTCTCCTAGGGATGTAATGACATATCTATTTATGAGTTTCTCGAATGGAACTATCTATGTTTTTCAAAAGAAATTTGAACAGTTTGCAAACTTTGTCTCGGTATGAGTCAATTCATGATGAATTGCTATACCAAATTAACACCAAAACAATCCATAGAGTAAAACAGAGTAGAGAAGTTTATTCTCCCAATAATTTTAACTTTAGTGGTATGCGTTCAATATTCAAGCCAAAATTCATTTACATTTTACAGTTTTGTACCAACACGATATGGAAAAGTTGAGTCAACAGTTATTGTAACTCAACCTGGTGTAAGTTAATTTTCGTCGAACAATTCTCATTTGCACAAACTCATGACGAATAGTGTGAAATGAAACGTCAATTGAGAAATATTTCTTCTCTATTCTAATTTACTCTATGAAAAGAACCGAGAATTATCAAATCGGTTGCCACAGAATACAGTGTTGACAAGTTAATGTTCTACGCCTACAAAAAAATACTCATTACATTACTGCCTGGATGATTCAAATTTGAAGCCTTTGTTTTGTAAACATAAAGTCAGGTGCAGTTAGAGCAGGAGAACTTCGTGACCAACGGAGTGCGGAGTTTGTTAACAGGCTAGACTATGAGACAATTTTCAACATCTTGTGGAAAGAAAGAATCTTTCATTCAACGTACTTGAGTAAAGGTCTTCATTGACAGTAATGGTAATGCATCTTGATGAAATTTCACACCACACTGTGGTTCGATGTGAATGTAATTCCTCCTCATGAGGTATCAATTGGTACAAGTCACTCCATATTACACAATTTTGTTTGTTACTATTGCCACTTAGACCACATCTGGTCCCGTCAGACATTAAAATGCAGTTCAACATGTGTTCCTCCACAGCCACCACTTTAACGCCAAATTCAAATCGAATTGGCAAGTCTGCTGCATAGAGTTTTCTTGCTATTTGAATTGTATAAAAAAACAAGTAAAAGTGTTAAATTCGGCTGTGCCGAATCTTTGATACCCTCCACCTTAGTGTTAACCAGCAAAATATTAAATTTTAAAAGGGACCTTTTTTAAGAAAATGTACTTTTTTAAAAAAAATAAAAATAAGTTACTTGTTCACAAATGCAATTACTTGTTCACAAATGCTCACAAATGCAGGATGCTCACAAATGCTCACAATGCTTACAAATGCTTTGCTCAAATGCTCACATTGAAAATGTACTTAAGAAAATGTACTTTCAAATGTACTTCGAAATGTACTTTGAAATGTACTTAATGTACTTTGAAATGTACTTTGAAATGCACTTAAGAAATGTACATTTCTTAAGTACTTAAGAAGAAATGTACTGAAGAAATGTACTTAAGAAGAAATGTACTTAAGAAATGTACTTAAGAAATGTACTTAAGAAATGTACTCAAGAAATGTACTTAATGAAATGTACTTAAGAATTGTACTTTGAAATGTACTTAATGTACTTAATGTACTTAATGTACTTAATGTACTTTGAAATGTACTTAAGAAATTTCCTTTTTTTTAAGAAAATGTACTTTTTTAAAAAAAAATAAAAATAAGTTACTTGTTCACAAGTAAAATAAAAAAGCATTTTTTAAAAATTAAAAAGCATTTTTTGAAGAACTGTTCAAAAAAAAAAAAAAAACAAGCTGGGACGAGAGTTGAACCAACAACCCCCAGACTCCAACGCGCAACCCTTTAACCATCAGGCCACAGCGACCTTAGATGAAGTGTGACAAAATTCATATAAATGTATGAACACATGAAAGTACATCTAAACATTCTAAAGTGCTTACCTATTATAAAGAACAACAAAGATTTTCAACATGGAAATTCACCACACGGCAAAAGGAGTAGTAAGTAAAATAAAAAAGCATTTTTTAAAAATAAAAAAGCATTTTTTGAAGAACAGTAAAAAAAAAAAAACAAGCTGCAAAAAGCATTTTTTAAAAATAAAAAAGAATTTTTTTTGAAGAACTGTTAAAAAAAAAAAACAAGCTGGGACGAGAGTTGAACCAACAACCCCCAGACTCCAACGCGCAACCCTTTACCCATCAGGCCACAGCGACTTTAGATGAAGTGTGACAAAATTCATATAAATGTATGAACACATGAAAGTACATCTAAACATTCTAAAGTACTTACCTATTATAAAGATCGACAAAGATTTTCAACATGGAAATTCACCACACGGCAAAAGGAGTAGTTTAGTATAAAACTACAAAAATTAATGTGAAAATTTTATGAGTTTTTTTATGTTTCCAATCATAACATTTGTTCCAATGGACTAATTTCGCTGATTTTCAACACCAAACTGCTCAGGAATACGTGCAACATTCTGGCCAAAAACCAAACCACGTTATCGCCGATTGAAGTCGTGAGAGTGTTTTCAACAGACTGACAGACGGACAGACGGACATGACTATATCGACTCCGGTTGTTATAAGGATCAAGAATATATTTACTTTATGGGGCCGCAAAGCCTTATTTCTATATGTAACAATCATAATGACAAACTGATATATACCCTCTATCGCTTACAGTGGAGGGTATAATAAAATTAAATACGGAATGCTGATATCCGTTTATGCAGATAAGCTCCTTGTCGAAACTCTGGAATTGACTAGTACGACGAAGCTTCAGCATCAATAGTTTCCTGCGGCTGAGCAGAAGGGCAACGATGCTAAGTCCATTTTATTTAATTGTTTGTGAGACTCAGTGTAATCCATCTGCTCTATCCTCTTTGGACGGAAATGACGGGCTTCAATGTGTGATAGCGGAGCAAAATCCAACTTTTTTGTCATCACCCCAGTCATACAATTTCCTTAAATTAAACGGCCAGCAGGGAGGAAAATTCTGTGATATTTTAATGATACAAATCGGTAGTAAAATTGACAAATTTTAAACATTTTGTACTTAAATTTTATGAATCGTGATAATCTAACCACCGATTTTTATCGTTAACAAGTTACGGAACCGATTGATTAAATAGAATAAAAATTATTACGTTTATTTTCGTAGCAACATTCATTAGCCACTGTACAGAGTTACTTCCTTCGAATCAAGTAAATCGGCTAAAATACGATTCACAGGAAACACCAAAAAAATAAACTTGTTGAGACTCTCTCAACCAATTGCGTTTACATTCTCATTTCTTAGATATGTTATTGTTATACAGTGAGTGCAATCTTCACAATACTTGGGAAATTATGACCACAAAAGCGGCCCCAATATTTACTTTGCGACATAGAATCCGATGCACAACGCAAATTTGGTTTCCAAATTAAAACTTGTCGAATAAAATACACGCCTAGTTTATATACTCAGAGATTAGTTTATTTCGAGAAAAAGAAGCGGACGCCTCACGACCCATTTCTGGGAATAGTCCTAACGTCCAAGGTGTGCCTACTAGTGTGACCCTTCATAGCCCAAGAAGAAGCTAGTACGAGTGTTTAGTATAGAAAATTTGTACTGCGTGGTACTATTTTAAAACAACTTTAAATTTTGCTTTTCATTTCCTTCGACATTTTTGAGACCTCTGTCGCTAGGTATTGCAATCCGAATTTTGCTCTGTTTAACCACGTTTATTTTGGAAAATGACGAGCATATTTTATGGTTTACACTTCGTATAGCTTTTTGAAAAATACTTAGAGCCAATTTTTATGGAACGATTGTGACTTACAATCAAAAGAGCATAAAATCTTGTAACATTTTATCTCACTGTCCGGCATATCCCCATATTGCAATAAATGTATTTTAGCCTACACACCTGCCTTTATTATATGTGTATATTATATGTGTAAAGTTTTATTATATGTGTAAAGTTGTTGTACCAAAACCAAACATGAAAAGAATACCAAAACAAACAGTATAGACGAAGGAAAACGTAAGCAACTCGAAATATTCTACTGGGAAAGGAGCAGGATCGAACAACAAGGCAAAAGGAACAAAAACTCCAGAAAAATCAGATAAAATGAATACAAGCAACATGTAAACCTACCAATGCACAATTGTTTTACGGGGCTGAAAGACAAAGCCATAACTGCAAAGGTTAGGACCAAAAATACATAGGGTAGTAACATCATAACAAAAATAAAAGCTATAGTAACAAAGAACACCCAGACGAAATCCTTAAGAAGTTTTACCCAGTAGTACTTGCAAACACAAGCAGACGGTCATAAGAACAATAGAACACAATTGTAATAATATCTGGTTTAAATATGAGGAACTTTTTGTGTCCGGATGGGTGTATGGGAGTTTAGTACTAAATATTTTCCTGTGCGTTTTCTTGTCTGATGTTGCTTTGGTCTCTAAGTAAGATCAAAACAAAATTGTTGGTTATCATCCATGAAATGTTTTTATTTTACTGTTGTCTGTTGCTTTTCACCGACGTCGTTAATAATAATTTTATGGGACCGAAGAAGTTTGCAGAAAATTAAATACCATTAACATTTCATGCTGAAATATTAACACAAATTTCTGAAGTCCGATTAAATGGCCAGTTACTGAAATTGCATATGACAAATGAATTTTCTTCGACCAGATGCTCTCCGATATATTTATTAAGGAGTTGCAAAACCTTTCTGATTATTCAAACTGTTTGGAAATACAAGATAATTTTTTTCTAGTTCTGTAGTTATTATCTCTAGTCTATGAGCAGAGAGGAAAAATTATCTAATTAAGATTTTTCCCAATAAATGATAACCAAATTCATGCAGAGACATCAGAAAAGATTTTGTAAAAATGCACTTACGTAAAGGCACTAAAATTCAATATTTTTAATTTTTAATTAAACTTCTTCTCATCCGTAAATTCAACGGTTCTTCAGTCATTTATATGACCTCTTGGCTGCATATCCTTCCTTACGAGGAACATTAAATTGCGGCTTTTTTTGTAATTTCAGTCATTTGAGATACTCACAGCTCTTAATTACTCCGCGTACTGATGACTTGCTTGCTTCCACTCTAGCTTGAGCTCTTATTTTTCACAAGGATAAGGCAGAATTAGAAGCAATTCTGGTGATATTTCTCTCTTCATACGTAGGTAAAGACAATAAAACCCTTCGTTTAAATATTTTTCCATACCCTCGGGGTCCTTGATGTTACTGTCGACAACTGTTGGGCACCGTCCAATTTTTTTTAGATATTGCGCGGTTAGAGTATCCTTCAGAACGGTAAACATCGATTTTAGTTTTTCCGATAGATTTAAAATTTTATGTTTTTTCCATTTTGACTCGTAAACTGATTAAGATGTAATAAATTGTATTAAACAAGCGCTCCCTACAAAATATCATCGCTTAATTTAAAAATAATAAAGTGCCTTTATTCAAGTGAACCAAAAAAATAGCACATTTTGGACTTTTTTTATAAATTGCTGAAAAAAGAAAACCACTATTGTCATAATTTTTTTGTATCTCAAGATGTCTAGCTTCCATTTTCATTTTAAAATTCTGCAATCGGTTACAAATTGCAAAAGATACAGGCTGGTGAATATGGAATTTTTAGTGCATTTAAATAAGTGAACCGGACTGTATATAAAAACTCCCGTTTTGTTCAGCGACTCCTCTATTGTCAGTTTGAAAACTGGTGTTATTTTAGAGAGATATTTTAAATTAAATGTTTTGACTAATTTAAAACATGAGAGAGGAATTTTAAATTAAGCTTGTGTTTGTATAAATGCCTAAATTATCTTCGCTGTTTATATACGAGTATCTATCAACATTAAAACAGCATATAGGCGTTTTAAGTTACGAGTATATGTACCAGGAAGTTACAATTGTATACATTGCATATATACAGTGTCCTATGAAAGGAAATGTGGGGAAATCTAAAGCAAACTTATGCAAACCTGTTCGTGACTTAATAATGTTTTTTAAACATAAAACAATCCACAACCGACCATCCACTATCTATACGCCAAATCTTGGAAAAATCGTATATGAAGGAAATTGGCACTAACTACTTGTATATAATACACCGTTGCACTATATTATTGCGAGCGACGTCTATCATGCGATTTAGATGATCTACACTGGCGAACAAAACTGGATTGTTTGGAGGAGACTTTCATGGCATAGTACAAATTTGTTTTTTTTTAAATTTTCTTCACTTGTAATCTATCCTAAGGCAATAAGCAATATTAATAGTAAATAACAGAAGATCCAATCAACTACAATAAAATTAACTCCACAGAGAATTAAAAATAATACCAAAATTAACATGTTCGAAATGTATGCACTTTATGAATATTTATCAGAATTAGCTTCTGAATGTCAAGTCAAATACATGCACGCATATTAATCTCCTTGTCTCATTACTGTCAAATGTCGTCAAGAAGTCTATGGCCACAGTATTTACATGGTCGAACCATCTTTATAGATAGTTTTCGCCTCATTTACTAAGTTTTTTTTCTACATGCCATTCGGAGTCAACAGTGAACAAAATAAAAAAAGGCTGAGCCAAATCCTTCACTCCGTTCTTTAGTTATGTTGTCACAAACACATGCCAACTCATTTTTAATATTAGATTAGATGTTTTACATATTTTATTTAAATTATAACTATATATTTACTGCAATGCTTTTTGATAAACTACGTTTTTGGTTTTGCCTTCATTAGTGAATACGAATAATGATGATGGGTTACCAACACGTGAGCATCCAACGTATAGTTGTCCATGTGAGAAGCATGGTGTTTCAAGATTCAATCCACATACTTGCAGCGATTGACCTGGGGATTTATTTATGGTCATAGCAATTGCCAGACGTACTGGAAATTGTATGCGTTTAAATGAAAACGGCATATCGGCGGGCATTATTGGTATACATACGTGGAATCAAAACGACTTCACCTTTGTATTTACCAGTTAATATACTTGCTTCTATAATGTTATTAAATAATTTTTTTATAGCTAATCTTGTTCCATTACAAAGCCGTGGTGGATTTAAATTGCGGAATAGAATTATTGCTACACCAACTTTTAACTGCAGCATATGAGGTGGAGTTCCCGGCAAGTCAAGCGAATTTAAGAATTCAATTGGGTAATTAACAATTTCATCAGGATCATTAACACAATCAATGGATTTATATGTTTTTATTTCTCCGCTTATTGATGTGTTAACACCTATAGCGGCGTATAGGGACTAAATCTATAAAAGTCAACACATGCAAACAACACACAAGAAGGTTTTCAGCTGCTGCTAAAACCAGATTTTATGCTGCTGCTAAAACCACATTTGCTGCGACTGCGAAAGAGAATAATGACGTGTTAAACAAAAATGAGCGAGTAAGAGAGCAATGAAAGAGTTGTGTGGCAGGTGTGAGGCAAACGAAATTGTGTCTATAGCGTATGTATTAACAAAATAATGTATGTATGTACATGTGTCTGTTGCTGTTGTTGAACGGAGATATAAAGCATAGCCACGCAAAATATCATTTGCAAGCCCATCATGGGCTTGAGCAGTCGACGTTATGGTGACACACTAATACGTCAGCTACTTCGTACTTCGTGTTTGGCTGTTTCGTTGCTGTTGATATGGCAAACATGTGGTTATGTGACACACGTATACGTCAGCTACTTCGGGCAAAGTATATGTGATGTTGT
Organism: Phaonia tiefii; assembly: GCA_963931995.1. Taxonomy (NCBI): domain Eukaryota; kingdom Metazoa; phylum Arthropoda; class Insecta; order Diptera; family Muscidae; genus Phaonia; species Phaonia tiefii. The sequence continues at coordinate 200,371,524 of OZ008368.1, forward strand.
GTGTTTGGTTGTTTTTAAATGAAACGTCATCATTTGCTTGAACGGCTTTTTAAATTCTTTATATTAACTTCACCTGCCTGTATGTATGTATGCCGAAAAAACTTTGGATTGATTTTTAATCCTTCTCCCGTACTCCAATCGAGCTGAAACTTCGAAGGCACACTAATGGCGACGACAAAAATGAAATGTCGAAATATGGGCGGGATTGGACTAATGGGCGTGGTGGTACCTCCCATACAAATCACAAATTAAAAATCCATTATTTCTGCTCCATGGGCTTGCGCAGTCGACGTTATGGCGACACACTAATACGTCAGCTACTTCGTACAAAGTATGTGTGATGTTGTGTGTTTGGCTGTTTCGTTGCTGTTGATATGGCAAACAAGTGGTTATGTGACACACGTATACGTCAGCTACTTCGGGCAAAGTATATGTGATGTGTGTTTGGTTGTTTTTAAATGAAACGTCATCATTTGCTTGAACGGCATTTAAATTCTTTATATTAACTTCACCTACCTGTATGTATGTATGCCGAAAAAATTTTGGATTGATTTTTAATCCTTCTCCCGTAATCCAATCGAGCAAACTAATGGCGACGACAAAAATGAAATGTCGAAATATGGGCGGGATTGGACTAATGGGCGTGGTGGTACCTTCCATACAAATCACAAATTAAAAATCCATTATTTGTGCTCCTGTTAACGGTATTTGAACAAAATCGGGTATGTTGGTTAGGTTTACATATTCTAAGATCTGGTGCAAATATGGGCGGGATTGGACAAAGGGGCGCGGTCATATATAACGAATTTATAGTCAAAAACTGTTTTTTTTTACGGGTTGATTTTTTATTATTGTCAAAGGTAAGTCAAATAAAATGTGGGTGCGGAGCACTCTCAGAGCAAATAGAATAATGACGTATTATACGTATATAAAAACGATATAACAAGAGAGCAACGAGAATTTTGTGAACTTGAACAGCATATGTGCGAACATAACAATGTATGTATGTATGTTCATAAGTCTGTTGCTTTGCATTCTCTTTGTTGTATCTGGGAATAAAACAAAAAGTTTTAAGCAAGAAAATAATGACACATGTGCTTGCACTGGTCTTTAAATAATTTTAAATATTAATATTATTTAAGTGTAACGTCATCATATGATTGAACTCTGTTTTTTATTTTCCCATGTAACATTTACGAATGTGTTCATATAAATCGAACAGTTACCGTGTAGCAAAAAGGTGTTAACACATCGCCCGTGAGTTCGAACACTCATTGGTTTTTTTTATTTTGAATATCAACATTGATATCGCAAACATCTTTGTTTTTGGCTGCCAATATAGCGCGATCACTTAGCCATTTGTGATTGGTAAAATTGCGGTCAATATTGGGATAAACAATTGAAATTAAGCCTTCTTTTGATTCATTTAAAAAACAACAATCTGCAGGCAATGTGATGAGTCCTGTTGCACTGTCCATAGCAATTTTTCCGTTTCCAATATCCAATAATTGACGTGCAAATAAACGGGCTGATGCATGATTTTGTAATTGTATGCGCATGTTTACCGTTAATGAAAGTTTTTTAACATACCGCCACAAATGAGATGCTTTTAAACACGCATTTAGTTCATCTGCTGGTGTTGATCGTGATATGACTGGCAAGGTTTGTCTAAAATCGCCTGCCAATAATATAAGAGCACCCTCAAATGGGTGTTGATTGCCACGTAAATCTTGCAATGTTCGATCAAATGCCTCTAGAGATTTTTTATGCGCCATTGTGCATTCATCCCATATAGTAATCTTGCATTGTTGAAGTACCTTTGCCATCCCATATGTTTTTGAAATATTACATGTTGGTGTTTCGGTCAGTTGCAAATTCAATGGTAACTTTAACGCAGAATGTGCCGTTCTTCCACCATCTAATAGGGTAGCAGCAATTCCCGATGAGGCTATAGCCAACGCAATATAACCGACAGACCGTATTTTTGAAAAATTATCGAAATTAGATAAGTTTTACCAGTACCACCTGGAGCATCTAGAAAATAAATTGCTCCAGTTCCTGCATGGTCAGTTTTCATAATAGTGTCGTAGACGTGTTTTTGCTGTTTATTTAAGTTTGGTAAATTATGCTGAATAAATGTGTTTAATAAATTGGCATCGTAATTTTGTTCACGTTGTATTTCACTATTAAGCTTTTTTTTCAATTCAATTTGTTATTATATTGTATATTGGTTTACAATTTATCTTAATAATAGTCCCACGAAACCCTAAAGGTTTGTCTGCAGGATGTAAAAAAGACTTAACAATTGTTGATAGTATTCATATTATGTTATAAATCTTGAAATATTTTTTAAATGTACATACTATATAAATTCATTTAGATTTTTAAAAAAAAAATTCACATTGATTATTTTACTAAATATTATACTCATTGCGAATTTATAAAATGACGTTTAATTAACTTTTCACGTTTAAATTTATTCCTAATATTTAATAAATTAAGTGGCAACGTATTCATTATTGATGGTAGTGCAACGTCAATTGAATTCTTCCCATAATTGTTGTTGTATAATGGGAGTTGATATCTTCCTTGGGCACGACTTCGCGTGTTTTGTTGATGATCAATATTTTTAACAAATGAAGTATTCTCATGGAATTCGTTAATAACAGTTGAGTTATGTAAGTTTCGGATGTTTAATATTTTAAGTTCTAGGCATATGTTATTAGAAATGTGTGTTGAGTGGTTGTTACGTGTATTGGTTTGCAAGTTATTGTTTATTCTGTTAAAAGGATTCTGGTTATCATTTTTGTTGGGCATTTGAGGTATATCGTTTCGATTTGTGTTGTTTAGGGCATGACGTTTATTTTTAAGTATTATTTTTAATAGTCTGTTTTCATGTCGCTGCAGTAGTCGACAATAGGTTGCGTTACCCCATGCTGTTATACCGTGTCTTAAGTAAGATTCCACCAACGAAAAGTAGGCTTGGCTTAAAACTGTGTGTGTGGAGCAGTTACTCAAGTGGTAGAGTGCATACGAAGCTTTCCTTAACTTTCTCTATAGATTCTCTATGTGAGTTTTCCATTTAAAATTGTGCTCTAAGTTTTTCATTTAAAATTGTGCTCTATTTGTATGTGTCGACCTGATCTATGACTGTCGAACATATATCATTGGGGTTCTCTACTACCGTGTTATATCTTGCAATTGAGTTATGAAGACATTCTGTTTCATGGAAAATAATACTTATATTGGAATTTATTATGTGTAGAGGTTTAATATGCATCAACTTAGTTTTGGCAGCGTTTATAATTAGTCCATTATCATGGCACCATCTTGAAACAATGTTAAATTCGTTTTGCATTAGCTGAGTAGCTGTATTTATGCATTTGTGTTGTACGACAATGGCTGTGTCATCAGCGTATGCAAATGCTTTACTATTTTTAAGTATTTTTAACATTTCATTCGCGTACATAATGTACAGAATCGGCTCTAGCTTCGAACCCTGAGGTACTCCTCGGTCTGCTGGCATATCATCACTAATATTGTTTTCGATTTTAACTCGATAATGTCTACACCGCAGGTAGTTCGTAATCCATGCTAAGCATTGACCTCTTATACCATTTTTTTCCAATATTTCCGTCAATTTTGAGGGCGACAGCGTATCGAAGGCTTTGCTGAAGTCAATGAACAAGGCTAAACAATGTGTATTGGAGCGTAAGCAGTTGTTAACGTGGTTAGAGAATTTCCCTAATAGTTGGTTTATGTTCTTTCCGTTCTGAAAGCCATATTGATTACAATTTATGATCTTGTATCGTACCAAAAAGTCATTTAGTCTTCTTACAACAATTTTGAGATCCATAGGTCTAATCCATAGATGTGCAGCTAGTACTCTTTTGAGTCATCGTGTTTTCACACCGATAGTAGCTTGATCGTTTTTTCACACCAACATGTCCGAAAGCTTGCTGCTTGTTTACCGATTCAAAGTCAGTTGCTGTTCTGCCAAGCAACACCGTATCGCTCTGCAAGCAAAATTATTTGTAATAAAAAACACTACACTTAAAAAATAAATTTTAATTGCCATGGACGAATATAAAGAAATTTTTATGTTGGTAAATGGCAAAAATCATAAATGGAAATAATCATTGGAGATGTTGATATTTGATTTTTTTTTTAAGATTTAGTTTTAATTTTTAATTTTTTTAATTTTAATTTTTTACTCAGTGTACTACTTTTGTTTTCTCTGCTTTTGTTCTGCTTGCTCCGTTCAACTTAACACAGTCGCAAAATTCGTAAAACTGATTTGAAATGCGTTTGTGTCAGTTTGCACATGTCTGGTCTAATCCCATCCGGTCCTGGACCCTTTTTAATATTAAGATTTTTTAATATATATATATATTTTTAGCGTGTATTAATTTTTTATTTAGTTTATTATTAAAGTTTTTATAAACACTTTCATGTATAGGATTAATTGAATTATCCTTAAATTTTTTATAAAGTTTATCGCGTATGCCACAACAGTTTAGTAGGTATTCGTTCATCAACGGATTTGACTTTCTTCTCCTTTTTCTGGGCGCTTGTTTGGACATATGATAAATCTCATCGAATCGTTTGTATATGCTATTGAATAAATCATCTGTACAACTACATTTACTTAATATATTGTACCAATCAGTCTATTAACTTTAAAAGTGTCTATTTCCGCACCCTGGCAGTCGGTATTTTCTCTAGTATTGTTTTGTTTATTTTTCCCTTCATTTTCACCTTCGCTTTCAATACATCCAAAAAGAGTATAATGGTCCGATGTTGTTGTTATGATTATCGCAGAATGTGCGATTGATTTTGCTTCGTTGGTTCTCATAAACAAGTGATCTATCTATGCACGTTTTTGTGTTGGTGGTTACATTGTCTCTTGTTGCTTCTGTAACCAAGCATTGCAAACCATTGGGCATGAGCATATGCTGATATTTTGTTGCTGTTGTATTTGGTTTGGATATATCAATGTTCATGTCACCGACGACAATTATTTCTTGCTATACCCTCCACTGTAAGTGATAGAGGGTATATATCAGTTTGTCATTCTGATTGTAACATATAGAAATAAGGCTTTGCGACCCCATAAAGTAAATATATTCTTGATCCTTATAACAACTGGAGTCGATATAGCCATGTCCGTCTGTCCGTCTGTTGAAAAACATTCTCACGACTTCAATCGGCGATAACGCGGTTTGGTTTTTGGCCAGAATGTTCCACGTATTCCTGAGCAGTTTGGTATTGAAAATCAGCGAAATTGGTCCATTGGGAAAAATTTTATGATTGGAAACGTAAAAAAACTCATAAAATTTTCACATTAATTTTTGTAGTTTTATACTAAACTACTCCTTTTGCCGTGTGGTGAATTTCCATGTTGAAAATCTTTGTTGTTATTTCTTTATAATAGGTGAGTACTTTAGAATGTTTAGATGTACATACTTTCATGTGTTCATACATTTATATGAATTTTGTCACACTTCATCTAAGGTCGCTGTGGCCTGATGGGTAGAGGGTGGCGCGTTGGAGTCTGAGGGTTGTTGGTTCAACTCTCGTGCTAGCTTCTTTTTTTTTTTAACAGTTCTTTAAAAAATGCTTTATTTTTTTTTAAAAAAAGATTTTTTCCGGAACTGTTAAAAAAATTAAAAAATTTAAAAAAAAAAAAGAATAAATGAATAATGACAGAGTCGAACCAACAACCTGCCACTCCAATGTACAACGCCTTACCCCTCATGTAAAGAAGCCTTGGAACTGTGTGTGACAAAATCCATACAAATTTATGAACACAAATGTATGTGTCATACATGTAAAAAGCAGAGTTGTGCTTATTTTTTTTTTTTTTTGCATTTTATATTCACTTTTGGATAGCAGAGTGCATTGAAACTTTTAAGAGAGAGACTATTGAGTGGTGAATAGATATTACTTGTTTTTACTCAAAGTAGTAACGGTCGTTGTGTTTAACACAAAAAAACACTTGCCTACTTAGTTTTCCACCGTTAGCTATCATAGAAACAAAAGCAGAAAATGATAAAATTGGTGCGTTCTTTTCGTCCAGTATACATATACGATAAGTGATCGAACGTTGTACTCTTAAATAAAAGCTACAACTACACGGTTCAAGAATCAGCAAACATCACATAAATTTACAAATAATTAATATAGAAAAATCGGTAAGTGATAGTTAAATATAAAACTTAATTGTAAAATTGTTTTTTTTCATCTTTGGTTAAAGAAATGGTATTTTACATCCTTTATATTAACATTACATGTTTGTTGGTTATGCCCTCCACTGTAAGTGTAAATATGAAAATGGAGATGAAAAAACCAATATATTCATACATAATATCTTTGGTCATATGGAAGAACAGCTTAAGTCGAAAATTTCGGCACTTTTTCTATACATACATACATACAACAACATTAGAGTGCCTCGAAAAAGTAGAAAATGTACCCCTCTAGAAATGAAGATGTACTTATATGTTTTAAAGCGATTTTCAGAAAATTTAATCTCTAGACTCCTGCATTTGTGAGCTGGGCCTGTTTCAAAACACATATAAAAATTTAGTTTTCTTTCAGGGACAAAATCGATAATATATTTTTAGCAAATAAATTGCTAAATAGATTACAAAGATGTCAGTACTTGGATTCTGCATTAAAACAATTTTGAAATTTGTTTTTACTCTCGAGATATTAACATTTTTTGGACATTTTTTCGTTTTTTTCATACCATTTTCACAATTTGCTATAATTTTTGATTTAACGTATTAAGGGTAATGTTCAGTGTCATTAATTATTCACTTCCTAAAGAGTTAAGTATATACAAAAATTAATATTATCGGAAAAGACCTTTTCAATGGTACCCTAAAATCGAAAATACAATATGAATGTTTGAAATATTGAAATTTTCATGAACACCATATATAAAAATAGCAGGAAAATCAAAAAAAATTGCACAAAAGTCGTAATATCTGCAGCGTTAAAGTTATTTCAATGCAGGGTCAAAGTAATACCGTTTTTCTATTATATATGTCAATTTATTTGATTACAAATATAATATCGCGTATGTTACTGAAGAATAAGTTCAAAAAAATTTTTCTGGGTTATTGCTTAGATCAAAATTTTCATCTGCGGAATATGTGTTGCTTCCATCTAATTCCTTCAAATGAACATTCGGTTCTAAAACAAGATCATCGCTGTCAAACCTGTATAATTTAATGTAAACATAAGTTGTTTGAAAATAATTACTTTAAAATTTTAAGGTGAACATTCAGTCAGCTTTAGTCTAGTTTGTCACTATTGTCATAATTTTTTTGTATCTCAAGATGTCTAGCTTCCATTTTCATTTTAAAATTCTGCAATCGGTTACAAATTGCAAAAGATACAGGCTGGTGAATATGGAATTTTTAGTGCATTTAAATAAGTGAACCGGACTGTATATAAAAACTCCCGTTTTGTTCAGCGACTCCTCTATTGTCAGTTTGAAAACTGGTGTTATTTTAGAGAGATATTTTAAATTAAATGTTTTGACTAATTTAAAACATGAGAGAGGAATTTTAAATTAAGCTTGTGTTTGTATAAATGCCTAAATTATCTTCGCTGTTTATATACGAGTATCTATCAACATTAAAACAGCATATAGGCGTTTTAAGTTACGAGTATATGTACCAGGAAGTTACAATTGTATACATTGCATATATACAGTGTCCTATGAAAGGAAATGTGGGGAAATCTAAAGCAAACTTATGCAAACCTGTTCGTGACTTAATAATGTTTTTTAAACATAAAACAATCCACAACCGACCATCCACTATCTATACGCCAAATCTTGGAAAAATCGTATATGAAGGAAATTGGCACTAACTACTTGTATATAATACACCGTTGCACTATATTATTGCGAGCGACGTCTATCATGCGATTTAGATGATCTACACTGGCGAACAAAACTGGATTCTTTGGAGGAGACTTTCATGGCATAGTACAAATTTGTTTTTTTTTAAATTTTCTTCACTTGTAATCTATCCTAAGGCAATAAGCAATATTAATAGTAAATAACAGAAGATCCAATCAACTACAATAAAATTAACTCCACAGAGAATTAAAAATAATACCAAAATTAACATGTTCGAAATGTATGCACTTTATGAATATTTATCAGAATTAGCTTCTGAATGTCAAGTCAAATACATGCACGCATATTAATCTCCTTGTCTCATTACTGTCAAATGTCGTCAAGAAGTCTATGGCCACAGTATTTACATGGTCGAACCATCTTTATAGATAGTTTTCGCCTCATTTACTAAGTTTTTTTTCTACATGCCATTCGGAGTCAACAGTGAACAAAATAAAAAAAGGCTGAGCCAAATCCTTCACTCCGTTCTTTAGTTATGTTGTCACAAACACATGCCAACTCATTTTTAATATTAGATTAGATGTTTTACATATTTTATTTAAATTATAACTATATATTTACTGCAATGCTTTTTGATAAACTACGTTTTTGGTTTTGCCTTCATTAGTGAATACGAATAATGATGATGGGTTACCAACACGTGAGCATCCAACGTATAGTTGTCCATGTGAGAAGCATGGTGTTTCAAGATTCAATCCACATACTTGCAGCGATTGACCTGGGGATTTATTTATGGTCATAGCAATTGCCAGACGTACTGGAAATTGTATGCGTTTAAATGAAAACGGCATATCGGCGGGCATTATTGGTATACATACGTGGAATCAAAACGACTTCACCTTTGTATTTACCAGTTAATATACTTGCTTCTATAATGTTATTAAATAATTTTTTTATAGCTAATCTTGTTCCATTACAAAGCCGTGGTGGATTTAAATTGCGGAATAGAATTATTGCTACACCAACTTTTAACTGCAGCATATGAGGTGGAGTTCCCGGCAAGTCAAGCGAATTTAAGAATTCAATTGGGTAATTAACAATTTCATCAGGATCATTAACACAATCAATGGATTTATATGTTTTTATTTCTCCGCTTATTGATGTGTTAACACCTATAGCGGCGTATAGGGACTAAATCTATAAAAGTCAACACATGCAAACAACACACAAGAAGGTTTTCAGCTGCTGCTAAAACCAGATTTTATGCTGCTGCTAAAACCACATTTGCTGCGACTGCGAAAGAGAATAATGACGTGTTAAACAAAAATGAGCGAGTAAGAGAGCAATGAAAGAGTTGTGTGGCAGGTGTGAGGCAAACGAAATTGTGTCTATAACGTATGTATTAACAAAATAATGTATGTATGTACATGTGTCTGTTGCTGTTGTTGAACGGAGATATAAAGCATAGCCACGCAAAATATCATTTGCAAGCCCATCATGGGCTTGAGCAGTCGACGTTATGGTGACACACTAATACGTCAGCTACTTCGTACTTCGTGTTTGGCTGTTTCGTTGCTGTTGATATGGCAAACATGTGGTTATGTGACACACGTATACGTCAGCTACTTCGGGCAAAGTATATGTGATGTTGTGTGTTTGGTTGTTTTTAAATGAAACGTCATCATTTGCTTGAACGGCTTTTTAAATTCTTTATATTAACTTCACCTGCCTGTATGTATGTATGCCGAAAAAACTTTGGATTGATTTTTAATCCTTCTCCCGTACTCCAATCGAGCTGAAACTTCGAAGGCACACTAATGGCGACGACAAAAATGAAATGTCGAAATATGGGCGGGATTGGACTAATGGGCGTGGTGGTACCTCCCATACAAATCACAAATTAAAAATCCATTATTTCTGCTCCATGGGCTTGCGCAGTCGACGTTATGGCGACACACTAATACGTCAGCTACTTCGTACAAAGTATGTGTGATGTTGTGTGTTTGGCTGTTTCGTTGCTGTTGATATGGCAAACAAGTGGTTATGTGACACACGTATACGTCAGCTACTTCGGGCAAAGTATATGTGATGTGTGTTTGGTTGTTTTTAAATGAAACGTCATCATTTGCTTGAACGGCATTTAAATTCTTTATATTAACTTCACCTACCTGTATGTATGTATGCCGAAAAAATTTTGGATTGATTTTTAATCCTTCTCCCGTAATCCAATCGAGCAAACTAATGGCGACGACAAAAATGAAATGTCGAAATATGGGCGGGATTGGACTAATGGGCGTGGTGGTACCTTCCATACAAATCACAAATTAAAAATCCATTATTTGTGCTCCTGTTAACGGTATTTGAACAAAATCGGGTATGTTGGTTAGGTTTACATATTCTAAGATCTGGTGCAAATATGGGCGGGATTGGACAAAGGGGCGCGGTCATATATAACGAATTTATAGTCAAAAACTGTTTTTTTTTACGGGTTGATTTTTTATTATTGTCAAAGGTAAGTCAAATAAAATGTGGGTGCGGAGCACTCTCAGAGCAAATAGAATAATGACGTATTATACGTATATAAAAACGATATAACAAGAGAGCAACGAGAATTTTGTGAACTTGAACAGCATATGTGCGAACATAACAATGTATGTATGTATGTTCATAAGTCTGTTGCTTTGCATTCTCTTTGTTGTATCTGGGAATAAAACAAAAAGTTTTAAGCAAGAAAATAATGACACATGTGCTTGCACTGGTCTTTAAATAATTTTAAATATTAATATTATTTAAGTGTAACGTCATCATATGATTGAACTCTGTTTTTTATTTTCCCATGTAACATTTACGAATGTGTTCATATAAATCGAACAGTTACCGTGTAGCAAAAAGGTGTTAACACATCGCCCGTGAGTTCGAACACTCATTGGTTTTTTTTATTTTGAATATCAACATTGATATCGCAAACATCTTTGTTTTTGGCTGCCAATATAGCGCGATCACTTAGCCATTTGTGATTGGTAAAATTGCGGTCAATATTGGGATAAACAATTGAAATTAAGCCTTCTTTTGATTCATTTAAAAAACAACAATCTGCAGGCAATGTGATGAGTCCTGTTGCACTGTCCATAGCAATTTTTCCGTTTCCAATATCCAATAATTGACGTGCAAATAAACGGGCTGATGCATGATTTTGTAATTGTATGCGCATGTTTACCGTTAATGAAAGTTTTTTAACATACCGCCACAAATGAGATGCTTTTAAACACGCATTTAGTTCATCTGCTGGTGTTGATCGTGATATGACTGGCAAGGTTTGTCTAAAATCGCCTGCCAATAATATAAGAGCACCCTCAAATGGGTGTTGATTGCCACGTAAATCTTGCAATGTTCGATCAAATGCCTCTAGAGATTTTTTATGCGCCATTGTGCATTCATCCCATATAGTAATCTTGCATTGTTGAAGTACCTTTGCCATCCCATATGTTTTTGAAATATTACATGTTGGTGTTTCGGTCAGTTGCAAATTCAATGGTAACTTTAACGCAGAATGTGCCGTTCTTCCACCATCTAATAGGGTAGCAGCAATTCCCGATGAGGCTATAGCCAACGCAATATAACCGACAGACCGTATTTTTGAAAAATTATCGAAATTAGATAAGTTTTACCAGTACCACCTGGAGCATCTAGAAAATAAATTGCTCCAGTTCCTGCATGGTCAGTTTTCATAATAGTGTCGTAGACGTGTTTTTGCTGTTTATTTAAGTTTGGTAAATTATGCTGAATAAATGTGTTTAATAAATTGGCATCGTAATTTTGTTCACGTTGTATTTCACTATTAAGCTTTTTTTTCAATTCAATTTGTTATTATATTGTATATTGGTTTACAATTTATCTTAATAATAGTCCCACGAAACCCTAAAGGTTTGTCTGCAGGATGTAAAAAAGACTTAACAATTGTTGATAGTATTCATATTATGTTATAAATCTTGAAATATTTTTTAAATGTACATACTATATAAATTCATTTAGATTTTTAAAAAAAAAATTCACATTGATTATTTTACTAAATATTATACTCATTGCGAATTTATAAAATGACGTTTAATTAACTTTTCACGTTTAAATTTATTCCTAATATTTAATAAATTAAGTGGCAACGTATTCATTATTGATGGTAGTGCAACGTCAATTGAATTCTTCCCATAATTGTTGTTGTATAATGGGAGTTGATATCTTCCTTGGGCACGACTTCGCGTGTTTTGTTGATGATCAATATTTTTAACAAATGAAGTATTCTCATGGAATTCGTTAATAACAGTTGAGTTATGTAAGTTTCGGATGTTTAATATTTTAAGTTCTAGGCATATGTTATTAGAAATGTGTGTTGAGTGGTTGTTACGTGTATTGGTTTGCAAGTTATTGTTTATTCTGTTAAAAGGATTCTGGTTATCATTTTTGTTGGGCATTTGAGGTATATCGTTTCGATTTGTGTTGTTTAGGGCATGACGTTTATTTTTAAGTATTATTTTTAATAGTCTGTTTTCATGTCGCTGCAGTAGTCGACAATAGGTTGCGTTACCCCATGCTGTTATACCGTGTCTTAAGTAAGATTCCACCATCGAAAAGTAGGCTTGTCTTAAAACTGTGTGTGTGGAGCAGTTACTCAAGTGGTAGAGTGCATACGAAGCTTTCCTTAACTTTCTCTGTAGATTCTCTATGTGAGTTTTCCATTTAAAATTGTGCTCTAAGTTTTTCATTTAAAATTTTTCTATACATACATACATACATATACATTAGAGTGCCTCGAAAAAGTAGAAAATGTACCCCTCTAGAAATGAAGATGTACTTATATGTTTTAAAGCGATTCTCAGAAAATTTCATCTCTAGACTCCTGCATTTGTGAGCTGGGCCTGTTTCAAAACACATATAAAAATTTAGTTTTCTTTCAGGGACAAACTCGATATTATATTTTTAGCAAATAAATTGCTAAATAGATTACAAAGATGTCAGTACTTGGATTCTGCATTAAAACAATTTTGAAATTTGTTTTTACTCTCGAGATATTAACATTTTTTGGAAATTTTTTCGTTTTTTTCATACCATTTTCACAATTTGCTATAATTTTTGATTTAACGTATTAAGGGTAATGTTCAATGTCATTAATTATTCACTTCCTAAAGAGTTAAGTATATACAAAAATTAATAGTATCGGAAAAGACCTTTTCAATGGTACCCTAAAATCGAAAATACAATATGAATGTTTGAAATATTGAAATTTTCATGAACACCATATATAAAAATAACAGGAAAATCAAAAAAAATTGCACAAAAGTCGTAATATCTGCAGCGTTAAAGTTATTTCAATGCAGGGTCAAAGTAATACCGTTTTTCTATTATATATGTCAATTTATTTGATTACAAATATAATATCGCGTATGTTACTGAAGAATAAGTTCAAAAAAATTTTTCTGGGTTATTGCTTAGATCAAAATTTTCATCTGCGGAATATGTATTGCTTCCATCTAATTCATTCAAATGAACATTCGGTTCTAAAACAAGATCATCGCTGTCAAACCTGTACAATTTGATGTAAACATAAGTTGTTTGAAAATAATTACTTTAATTTTTTAAGGTGAACATTCAGTCAGCTTTAGTCTAGTTAAGTGATACAGTAATATGACGAATGCAAGATCGGAATATGTAAACAAAACTAATGCCTTGTTGATTCAAAAGAATTAAACTAAAAAGTAAACGCACATAATATTGTTAAAAAAACAAGATTTTTCCAATCAGATTTAATACATTTCAGCGCCTTTACAACTAAAAAGCTTCCAACGCAGTAACTCAATTCTCTCTTATGTCGACATAAGCTACTCTTTCATATGACAACAGATATATGTATATGAATACAAGGTCTATAATGTTATTTATAATTTTTATTATTTATTATAAAATAGTAACAAATAATTTATTATTATTTATAATTTTTATTATTTATGTTTTACTGACTGACAGTTTTTTTCAAAATAGTTTTTTTCAAAATAGTTTTTTTTATAAATATGCCTAAACTGCGTAAAATGTCTGGGGCGCAACGTCGGCAATCGGTCAGAGAGTCACTTCTAAATTTTCGCGAGCGACACGCAAACAGCGATAGGATTAGAAATTCACAAAATTTAGAATCGAGTAGAGAAAACGCAGAGCTGCGGGAACGTGAACGTGAAAGGGACCGTATTTCTCATTCTCTAAGAAGATCAGGAAACCGCGTCACCGAGGAAGTACGTAATACTCTCGCACATTCGATACGCCGTGAAGATTTAGAATTCAGGGAAAGAGAGCGTGAGCGTGATTCGGAAGCACGTTTTTTGAGAAGATCGGATTCTACAAACCGCACTGTCGAGCAAGTACGTAATACTCTTGAACATTCGATACGCCGTGAGGATTTAGAATTCAGGGAAAGAGAGCGTGAGCGTGATTCGGAAGCACGTTTTTTGAGAAGATCGGATTCTACAAACCGCGCTGTCGAGCAAGTACGTAATACTCTTGAACATTCGATACGCCGTGAGCATTTAGAATTCAGGGAAAGAGAGCGTGAGCGTGATTCGGAAGCACGTTTTTTGAGAAGATCGGATTCTACAAACCGCGCTGTCGAGCAAGTACGTAATACTCTTGAACATTCGATACGCCGTGAAGATTTAGAATTCTGAAGCACATTTTTTTAGAAGATCCGATTCTAGAAAACGTGCTGAAGAACAGGACCGTAAACGCAGTTCTCGGCTTGAATCGAGAAGAGAAGCGCGAATTCATACGGAAAATTTAAGCCGAATGGCCACTTGTCGCGTTCGCATTCACCGAATGGACCCTTTTAATCGTTCAAGCGAGAATATCAGGCAAGCTGAAAGAAAAAGACAAGTCAGGTAGATTCTTACCCCTGAGATAAGAAGTCAGCAGTTATTAGAAGATTCTAGATGGCATACCTTGAGAATTTTAGGAGAATTTAACGAAAATGTAAAGAAAGGGCCTACAAAAGCTTGTGTTTGTTGTGGAGGACTTTGGTTTCCTAACCAAGTAAAAAAGTTAAATAAGGACCATTTCCCAAATTTACCTCAAGTATTTTTTTTATCAGACATATTTCCATCAGAAAGTAATATATATGAACTCTGCAACACTTGCTTTAGGATTGTTAAAGGGGGAAAAGTTCCAACAATATGTCTATTTAATGGTCTGCAATTTCCAGAAATTCCTAATGAATTTGATTGCTTAACTGCTTTAGAAGAGAGATTTGTAGCTCCTAGAATTCCGTTTATGAGAATAGCTTCGTTAGGCTACAATCGTCAACGTGCGGTTAGAGGTGCGGTGGTAAACATACCCATTCAAATTGTAAGGACTGTTAGTGTCCTTCCAAGAAACTTCGATCAAACCGAAGTTATTCAAGTTTACTTAAAGCGTAAGGTAGAATATAACCATAGTTTTATGACAGAGGCAATCAGGCCTGCTAAAGTTTTAGAGGCTGCACGCTATTTGGTAAATACTGAATTATACAGGAAGGACAACGTTCAAATTTCTGATCAGTAGTTAGATAATGTAGGGTCTGATGAAGAAGTTCAGTTTATATCAAATAGGGAAGATCAGGATGTAGTAAGAATGTTAGCAAATCAAAATTTGGAGACAGATACAGTCGAAGAATTTAACCCTCAGGAAACTTTACTGGAAAATAACCCCATAGAAAATATCGCAATAGGTAGAATTTCTATAGCTCCACGAGAAGGACAACGACCGTTAGATATATTTGCAGATGAAGACTGTGAGGAACTTTCATACCCATCCATTTATTGCGGTGTGAAGCGGACATGCAGTTCCACAACATGTAAAATAGTAAAATCCGAAGTAAGGCGATACGACAGGCGCTGTGCTCGAGTAGATAAAGTTTTATACTCATATAAGAAGGTGGAGTTATCTAAAATTAAGAGCAGCATTTCGACTTGCTTGAGGAAGAAACGAAGTTCAACTTACATACGGCAGGGAATATGTTGGACGACACATATGTTCAAAATTTGGTACAACATGATGAAGGATACCATATTTTAAAAGGGGTACGATCCTCTCCTGCCCATTGGGAAGCAGAGAAGAAAAAAGTTTTGGCTATGATCCGTCAGTTTGGACTCCCTACCTTCTTTATAACTCTATCTGCAGCTGAATCCCAATGGCCTGAGTTACTAGTAATTCTAGTAAAAGTTTTGGAAAGCAAAGACATCACAGAAGATGAGGCGATGAGTTACACTACACTACAGAAGTAGGACTTAATGCGTATGGACCCAATAACGTGCTCACGGTACTTTGATCAAAGAATACGTCATGTTTTTGAACACTTCAAGGCCCATGGAGGTGTTTTTGGTGAACATAAAGTTGTCAAATTTTATTGAAGAATTGAATTTCAACAAAGGGGCTCCCCTCATGTACACGGCATATATTGGCTGGAAAATGCACCAGCACTCAATATTTCCGACGCGACTACGTTTCCTGTAGTTGAGAGATTTATAGATAAATTTATAACAACAGATTCTAGTATCGTAGAAGTGGAAAATTATGTATCATTCCAAAAACATAATCACACAAGGTCTTGCCAGAGAGAAATTCGTGGGCAAAGAGTTTGTAGATTTAAAATACCACACCCTCCTATGCCATGTACAGAGATTCTTTTACCTCTGCCCCAAGACTATAATGCGGTCGAATTAAAAAAAATCTAGATAATTATGATAGAATTCAGAATTTACTGAACGCTACTTTATCTGTTGAGGGGAAAAGTCGACTAGAAACATATACTCAATTTATTAGTGACGAACGAATAAACTTAACGCATGAATAAACTTAACGCAAGCTGTCCAGCTAACGCATCCGCTACGCAATTGCCTGGAATGTCGCTGTGTCCCGGTACCCAGATGAGCCTGATGTCAAAATAATCTGCCATCACCCTAAGTGATGAGTGGTATTCTTTCAAATTCAGGGACGTAGCAAACATGGCTTCCGTGGATTTTTTGGCAGCCTGGCTGTCTATGTAGATACATATTCTCCGGAGGGTTGTGACACTATTTTCAGTAGTTCAGCAACCTCCAGTATGGCGGTAATTTCCGCCTGGAATACACTGCAGTGATCAGGCACCTTGAAGGAGATATTTATATTTAGATCCGGTGAATGGACCCCATAGCCTACTTGCTCGTCCATTTTTGATCCATGCGTGAAAAATCTGATACTACTTGTATCGCCTTCCAGTGACTTTTGCCACGTATGCCTGTTCGGGATTTAGCGGCTGCCGATTCGGCCATGATATCAGGAATACAGATGTTCAGGATATCACTAAGTGACTTCGGGTCCGTTGCCCCACTAACGCTAATCAGTGCTGATGTTTGAATTTTCATCAAGGAATTCAGAATATATTTCCTTTGGAGGTACCTCCACCAAACTTGGATGCCATAGAGAAGTATTGGTCTGACTTTTGCCGTATAAAACCACATGGTTATCTTAGGAGACAGTCCTCAGCGCTTTCCCCCACAGTATTACTAGTGTTTCAAAATACTCACGGTCATATTGTTGCTGCTCTCCACTTCCATGTTAGTGTCGGGCAAATCATTAGCCCACAGATCCATCACAATGATTCTAGTAGCATAATAATCATCTGATACAACTATTGGAGTAATATTTAGGTTGTTTTTTTTACCCCGCTAAATTAACTATACTTATAGCTTAATTTGAACGGGGCAGCTAAACGATATTATGCGATATTTCAATTTCCCACTGAAATTCAGACTTGAGCTATGACAATATTGCCAAATGTTCAATTTCAAGAAATGGGAGCCAAAAGTTATATGAGATAAATTTTGTTATCATTTCTAGTAAATAGAAATGTTATCAAGAAGGTGATGCTCAAAATCTAAGTGATTTATTTTTTCCACGTCATTTTTCGTTTCACTTATCAAATTCATATGTATTTAGTTTTTTTACTTTTTCGTATTTCTGTATTACTGGTATACATATATTTGTGTCGAATTTGACAACTGAAATGAATCAGCAAAAATAAAATGTCTGTTGTTGCTGCCTACAACTACACCAACGTCTGCTGCTACCATGTATTTGTTGGCACTGGCTACACGTGTTGCCGTATTGATTTTATTTCACCCATTACAGCAAATGCTGCCACATTTCGTAGTATTAAGTGTGGGTCGTTATTCTTCTTTGAAAGTCATCAGTGGAAAGTCATAAAACAGCCCTATTAATAATATTACCAGGGTCAGACAAATTAGCAGTAGTCACTCGGACAATTTTAGAATCTGCCTGCAGCTCATTCATTTCAACAGAGGAATTTGCTGTCCCCGGCTTAGTCACACTACTTTAATATATTATGTCATAGTTGTGAAAAAAGTTAACGATGTTTATCCAAAAGTAAGAAAGTACTATTAGGACGAGACCAGTATTATACAATGAATATCAGTGTTGTATGTTGTACATAGGAACGTTTCGTGTTTTATGAAAGCGGGCCTACTCTCACCAGCAGAGCTGGTAATAAACAGTTAATTTACCAGTGCAAAAACTTACCAGTGATATCATTATTATTGTACTGTAAAAATATATACATTGATACACTATTTTATTCAAAAACTATTAAAAATATAGTTTACTACGTTTTAATGCTAAAACAGTAATACAAATGAAATAAAATTATTAATCAATTTTCAAAACGAACTTTGATATTGACAGTGACAACCAATTTATCCAACCTACTTACACTCAGTGCGGGTGTGGCAAAACCGTATACGTAACACATCGACTTCTGTTAAGTCTCATTCTGTTAGGCATTCGTTGATATGGTACATATCACATTCTAGCGTTTCAATATTTTAGGGCATTTCAGCCTTTTAGCCATTTAGGGGACTTCCACTTATCTCAGGCATATCGTCCTTTGCCAAAAGTCCGGAAAGACATGTAAAGTAAAAAAACCAAAAAACGGACGTATCAACTTTTGCCATAATGGTCTAGAGGTAAAACTAGGGGACTATTGTATAAAAAGGTCTGAGTTTCCCGTAGAATTTCACTCAAACGAGCCGTAATCAGAATTTTAGATAATGATACCTCACTTTGAAGAGTTTTACTTAAATCTGATGTAGTATATTCTCAAATCAACCGCCCTGTAGATATTGTCCTGCACTTAATTTTTTTATTTATATTAATTTAATGTTATTTAATTTTGACTGTTCTTTTTCTTTGTAATCTGTAAGAGCAATGCCCAGTAGATGGAATGAATAAATAAATAAATAATCAGCTCCACATCTTTTGAATCCCCCACGTTTGATATTAAAAAAACTCAGCTTTAAATAAATCCTTTTTAATGCCAATAGAGAAATTGATCACTATTTTCTAAGCTGTTATTTATATTCTTCTTGTGTGTTGTTTTTAAATACTCGATTTATTCAAGGTGTTCAGAACAACATTAAATCGTCTTATAATTGAAGATAAAATCCACAAACTATTGTGCTGCCTTAAAAAATTGTATGAAATACATCCTTTAATGAAAATTAACCATGTTTCCATTCGCTAAACACGTAAATAAAAGATACTAATTCAAAGAGAGAATCTTCGTTTAAGTTCTTGCAACCCTCACATACACTTCAAGAACTTTCCCCTCTAATTTGCGATACCCTCATTTCGAATTCATAATGAATAAAGCTCTGTATTTTGGTCTGAAGCATCTGCGTTAATGTAACAGCCTCCCCTCAGTATGTGCATTCACAGGACATGGCATGAATGATAAATTATAGTTAAGGAAAAAAATACCGAACAGAACAGAATGACCACAGATTTTCCAATTGTCTCCCAGGCCACCATCCCATATTCAACTTTGGAAACTTTTTAAGGAAGTTGCAGAACGAAAACGAAGAAATCGCGTAACTAGAGCAAGACATCTTACACATGTAGGCGTAGAACTGTGTCATAAATTTGCTGCCATCAGGCATCATCTGTGACCACTACTAACCACAAGTACGGGTCATTCGCATGACCCCGGTGATAATTATAATAATTATTAAACAAAATGCATTCTTGCGTAAGAGGTTGAAATATTTTCACCATCATACATGGGGTACAATATGCTTGGATGTGATTTATGTTCAATAAGTAGTGTAAGTGGCAAAAACGATAGTCCTGGAAAGTAAGAAAATAAAGCAAATGAAGTGGGTAACAATTGGTTCATCGGATAATATATATATAAGTTGTTTTCAAATGTGCGATATTGGAAAGTTTCTGTATGTAAGAACGGATATTAATGTGATATAAGTTGTCTTGCAGAAAATGAGAAAAGGTTTTGTAATTTTGTTGGTCTTTCAAAGTTGAAGTGAGTAAAGATTTACACATGAGTTGGCAAAATAAAATTTTTCAAAGTTAATTGTTTAAACTGAAGAAGTCCGAAAAGATTGTTTTATAACGCTTAACTAATATTAATATTAAGGAAATTTTTTTTAACTTCAAATCGGTGGGGGTGGATGGGTCTTGAAGTCGTAATTATGGGAATGTCATATGTTTAGTACTATGGCAGTTTTGGCGGTTTAAGTTTCCGTGTGTACAGTATTTTATATACATAATTGCTGACGCGGCAGATTCCGCCCTGCCGACAAAAGTATTGAATGATGTCATGACCACTAATGAATTCACACGTTTTATATGGGGAAAACACATCATTACAAAAGTGTGTTTAAAACGCACATGCGTAAACATTTTTCGATGTTTTAAAAAAAAACAGTAAAAGTATACCCTTCCATCGGTTGAGTAGTTCTTGAGTTATAAACTGACGAACATAGGACAACATATTTTTATATATATATATAGAAGATATAAAATAATTGTATGCAATACTTAACCTAGGTGTTTTATTCGGCTCTAAACTTAGTTTTAATGAGTTCTCGATACTCTCAGTGCACTGTATTTATGGTGTAAAATTGTAATGCATATGTGATTCTTTAAGTATATTATGTCAGGGAATGTAATCATTCGATCTCTAGTACAAATTAAATGGAAAGTGACATTGTTTTTTCTATTTCTCGTGCGAAATATCTATAAAGTCAACATGGAAAAGAAAGGTTTTTCTAACATCGATGTCAGTAGCCTACAACTAAGCCTCTGATGGTAAAGTCCAAATATTTTGAAAAAATTTAACTGTTAAAAAATATAACTTCCAAGCTAAATTATACTTTAGTATGTATAAAGACAAAACGTCAAACTTTAAACTTTAATTTGCGGAACTTTTCTGTAAAAATCGGGATTTATTGAAAAAA
This sequence comes from Phaonia tiefii, assembly GCA_963931995.1. Classification (NCBI taxonomy): domain Eukaryota; kingdom Metazoa; phylum Arthropoda; class Insecta; order Diptera; family Muscidae; genus Phaonia; species Phaonia tiefii. Next base: position 200,392,719 of record OZ008368.1, read on the forward strand.
ATCCAATGAGTGTTCGAACTCACGGGCGATGTGTTAACACCTTTTTGCTACACGGTACCTGTTCGATTTCTATGAACACATTCGTAAATGTTACATTGGAAAATAAAAAACAGCGTTCAATCATATGATGACGTTACAGTTAAATAATATTAATACTTAAAATTATTTAAAGACCCAGTGCAAGCACATGTGTCATTATTTTCTTGCTCAGTACTTTTTGTTTTATTCCCACAAAAGTCAAAGAATGCAAAGCAACAGACACTTGTACATACATACATACATTGTTATATTCGTACGATATAACCGAAGATCAACATAAAATACTTTTTTAATATTACTCCAAACTAATACTCCAAATTAAAACACTTAAATCTCGGCTCGTGGATATCGGATCGCCTTAATTTTTGGCCTAAACTCTTCGTCGAAACCCGCACTAGCGTCTTAATCCAAAAATTAATAAAATCGGCTATGAATTTCCGGAGAAAATCGCGTGGGAAAATTATATGAAAATCGCCCAATAATCACTTTCAATACCGACTGCCAAGCAACGAACAAACAAACGATGATTTACTCTTACAAACCTAACACTTGCGTATGTATTAAGTTTATAGTTTACTGCCCTAGAGGCGCGCGTATAGATGTTAACACATCAAAAATAAAATAAAAACCCAATGCGTGGTGGTTGGTTGGTCATACCCAAGCGGTATGGTTGGTCGATTTAAGTATACGAGTGACACACTATTTAAAAATAACGTATGATTAATATATAATTGAGACATAAGTGAGATGTAAAGTATACGCGCAGATTTGAAAACAATTATCGTAACACTGTGTCACAAATTTTCAACACAGTTCTGACAACATATACATACCTGACATTTCATCACTATGTAAGATTTTCCGTTGAATCCGAATGATAGTCAGAATGGTCAAAAGTAGAATCGTTTTCGAGATATTGAAAAATTACCGATATTTGGGTTTGTAAAAAAGATGATTTCACCGAAATACAAATATATTCGAAAATATTCCACATATTTTATCATTGTTTTTCTTTATTCTATTATCTATTTTTGATATTGATTGAGGCTAAAAATTAGGTTTGCGTATTTACTTGTTTTTGCTATTTGATCAAAATTGAAAAGTGAGATAATTCTCTAACAGCCCTATTCTGGCGGCATTACAAAATTCACCACGGTTACTATTTCACAGCAATGAGACAATTGTCACAAATCGATGTTCTTACACATTCTTTTCGTGACAAATTTATCAAAAACTGTTACCTGCCAAAGAGGAGGTAACAGCGCGTGATAGATGTCTTGTTTGCCAGAGAGTTGATACAAAATCCTTTGATAAATTCTACACGTAAACAATAAAAGATTATACGGGGAAAAGTAAATAATATATTTTGTACCAAAACGACAAGAGGGCATAATTAAGTGCAGGAAGGACTTTTGTTACACTGTGCTATGGAAATGGATCAGAGAGAAGAAAGGACTTGCTTTTGTGTTAGAAGTACTGAAAAGGCGCCAAATGTATTTCAAAATTTTGAACGTAAATATCTCCAGCCTTTGAAGGGATAGTGGTGAGTATTATACCTTAACAAAAAACTTAGTGTTGTCTATTTTCGGAAGCTACCAAAAAATAAGTATAGTACAACATTTTTTTGGAAAACAAAAATCATGTCAGAAAATTGAGGTCAACAAGCAGTTTTTTTAATTAGCTCCCCTTTGAGATAATAAAAATAAATATGTTTATGCAAGTGTTTATAGCAAATAGTAACACCTTTATAATGCAATCCATTTTAACCACTTCTGATCATAAATACCTGAGCAATACGCGAGAAAACTAGGACATACGGCATCGCAAAAAAAAACAAGTAACAAATTTACAGAACTGCAGCCGAAACGCCCAAAATTATGTGTCTCTGAACCGCGACCACTACCATTGTATGTTCTAGCAACAACTAGAAAAAACAAAAACAAAATCTAAGAAAATTTTCAAAAGGGATGTTCACATTACTTCGTTATAGTTCAGGGTAGTAAAACAAAAATAAATATAATAACTTTTTTTCTATCTAATGAATCTGGTTAATGTTTTTTTATTTTGTGGATTAATTTTAACGAAAATGTATGACTGGGACACTGAAACAAGAATTTGGAATTTCCGGCGCTATCACGCACTGGAGTCCGTAGTTTCGGTCCAAAGAGAGTATAGGCGCACGTTTGGCGGCAATCCGCCGAGCAGATGGACCATAATGAGACTTGTTAACAATCTTGCCGAGCATGGGCCAGTCAACAGAAGAACTTACCATCGAAACCCTTCAGTTCGCTGCTGTAGCAGCTGCCACTCAAAACAATCCAAGAGTTTCGACAAGAAGCTTATCTGCTCAATTGGGTATAAGCATACCGTCTTATTTATTCCCATATAAATTTTAAATGGCCAACAAACTGAGCGGAGCAGACATCCATATTCGGTTGGAATTTTACCAGAAGATGCTTCAAAGAGGACGGATATATGTTGAACGGTCTTTTCATGTCTGACGAGGCCCATTTGGAAAAAACGGCAACATAACAAACAAAATTGTCAAATATAGAGTGCTTCCAACCCACAGATAGTCCATGAGACGGATTTGCATCCACTTCGTGTCATAGTGTGGTGTGCAGTTTCATAACGCTGTATTGTCGGGCCTACTCGAAGAAAACTGTCACACCATTACGGTTACTGGAGACCGTTACTTGAGCATGTTGAGAGAGTTTTTCTGTCCAGAATTACGCCGAATGAGAATTTCTTCCAACTCTGTGTGGTATCAGCAACATGGGCAACTCCTCACATAGCCCGGCCTGTTTCGACAGAATTGCGACGAAAATTTCCCAGTAAGTTGATATCCAGAATCTCCACACTCCGTTGTTCCCCAGGTCGCCTGACCATACTGCTCCTGACTTTTTCTTATGTGGTTATTGCAAACAGAAAGTCTACAAAGCAAAACCAACAAATTTGAATGAATTAAAGCAATCCATTCCAGAAACAATTGCGGCTATTCGTGCCTCACATGCATCAACAAGCAGGGGGTATTTAAATTCCATTATTTTTAAAACTACTTAAGCTATATTTAATAAAATTGAATGAGCTTTAACATGAAAAATAAATTGCATGCCCTGGAAAAAACAGTTATTTGAGTTTCTTAATGTAGCAATATTCATTAGCCACCTTGTAGAAAAAAATTAGAGAAAGAATTGATAATGGTTTGCAATGAAAATGCACCAAGGATTATTTAAAAATGTTTTACAATTCATTATTTGCGCTGTCCTGGCGTTGTCGTCATTGATAATAATGCCATCAGTGTTATTAAATAACAGAATTTAAACTGAAAACATCAAAGATTGTCAAAATTATTTTTCAAACTGTATTTGTATATTATTCTAGTCATAATGCATTTTTCATAATGCTCGCACAATTTTCCATAACAATGCACCCATATATGTAGACATATAAAATTTAATTTGCGTCGACAATTGTAAGATCTGAGTGTGTTTTTTATTGAGTAAACTCAACAACTTTTCCAACTAGGAAACCTAAAAGTACTCATGAAAGCCAACTGAAATTAAAGGAAATTCTAAGAAGAATCGAGGTATAGGTATACCCATTGGGCAATTGATGAAACTATTCCTCTTGTAATACTTTTTTAAAATTGAGTATACTCTAACACAGTCGGTGGTGCAATGCTTTGTGTGTGAGGATCTTGTAACTGAGAAAATGGGTACGATTTCTGATCTAACCGCCTTAAAATCGCTTAGTGACGGCGACACTTTTGAGTAATTAGCCATTAGTGTGTTACACATTTATATCAACACAGTTGTTTTTGAGAAGATTTGATTAATCTATCAATACATGGTGCTATTAAAATCGAGAGTATGGATAAATCTAACTGAAATTCAACTGAAAACCAACAGCAATTGCAGTATGAAAATAAGCCGAATTGCATTATGAAAATAGGCCCCAGGAAATTACACCCCAACCTCTTGAAACTAGAATGTGAAAGTAGGTCCCAAACATTTTAATAGGGCCTTACTTGATTACGGATTTTTTAAGGTGTGAAAATTCACATAAAAATGGAAAATATGCCCAAATATTTCGTGTTGTTGTTCTATGTGCTAAAGTGGTTCTTATTTTGTTATTTGGGTTTGGGGTGCAATTTTCCTTAAGACAATATGTACATTAGTGTGGCCCTTATTTCAGTGGAGAATGTTTAGCGATGAAAGTGTTTTGCTCACAAAACTGGTGGATGGGAGCTTAACATTTCTAGAGTTGAAAAATAAGGGCGACGCTAATGTACAAACGTAATCGTAAGACACACAACTAAGCCCAACCATGTATTGCCTGTTGAATATTTTAACTTATAAAAGGAAAACTATATACATATATTTTTTTAGATTACGGATTCTACAACGCCTCCATTGTGGGATAATTGGAAAGAAAAATCCTGGGAAAATCTTTTGTCTTTGTCGAATTTCGTACGAATTTTGGCATTTCTCTCAGTTTCTAAGCCTTTCTTCTTACACACTGGCAGAAATGAAACCCGCAACTGTTTAATTTCGTTTGTGGAAAAACTATACAATACTCACAGACAATTGGAAATCGAGCGCATTACCGTTAGCGTCAAAATGGAATATATTTGAGTAAGTCGAGTGTAGCAGTTATTGGTAATTTTATTTTATTTCAGATTAGAGTGTGTGCACTCGGGAACGTCTAAATATATAAGCTACTTTATGTATATTCATGGAAAAATAAGTTTTTTAACAGACTACATTTCGGCTTTTAGTAATAAATCCAAGAAGTTATTGTGATATAGTTTTGAAATATAGTGCCAAACCGTTGTAGGTCGTTGTAGGACGATAATTTGTTCTCAAAATATCGCGCCGTTTTTTGTTTTTGGAAAATTTTATTTCAACTAGTGGAATCAGGACCCAGACAACTTGTTTGGAAAAAATAATTAATTTTTTCTTAACTTGCTGGAAACGCTGTCTTGTTTAAGAAAAAAACATATAAATAATCTAACGGATTCCGGCTTTTCACTTTCGATATTTTGCAATACCTTTCGGTAGCATCATCACAAAATATGAACGAATTTTACAAATTAATAAAAATTTTCAAAATTTAAATTTTTGCAGTTAAACAAATAAATATAATACACTGAAAAAAGTTTATAAATAAGTTACACAAAAGAAAAATATTGGAACGGACACCAAATTTTGAATGCAAAGTGTTCTACTTTTGACTTTAAATGTCAGTAATTCTGGGCTGTTTTATCGGTATCTGTTTCAAAGCTTGGTTAATTATTTGCAGCATTTCTAACATATAATGCCGTTATCACTATTATTATGCTCAAGATCTTTGAAATATATTCCACGATAATTTCGTTGCACCCCACGTCATTCAGTCCATCTTTAGGGAAAATTTCATTTTCTACAGAAAATTACGTACTTATACAAAAATTTAAAAGCAAAACATAAGATATATTTATATCAAATGGTAGCGCTACATCAGCTAGCATATATTTTCTCAAATCTTTGCCTTTATTCACTGTTAAATTCATATGTTCTTCGCTGTTACATTTTTGGTGCCCAATTTTGCAACGCGGCGATCATTATTGTCGGAAATCATTTTCCATTTATCTGAGAGTTGAAATGTTCCATCTAAGTCAACCGCTAAATTTTGGGAAAATATATTTTTTTTATTCTGTTTCCAATATGGGGTTAAATATATGTTGTCCAAGTTAAACCAGATAACGTCAAACATTTGACAAACTCTATTCCCTCATTCCTCGTACTTGTGTCACTACTCACCAAGCTCAATACAATGCGCTGCATTTATACAGGACATCACCTGACTGATAGTAACATATAGTTATAAGTAATAGCTAAGATAATATATATGTACGTATACTGTACTTGTAACGTTAATGTAAATGTTATCATGAAGTATACGTTTTTTAATTAAGGGTTGCACATGCGAGTTTTCATTCTCGTGTTTTCAAAAATTTGTTTGTGGTAAATAATTATTTTATCTGTCAGTTCAGGGTGTATGATGGTGAATTACCAATTGAACTATTATTGTGGAACTGTTTGAAGTTATAAATTCTAGAGTTTTTTCACTTAAAAATTTTAGTTTATACTTATTTGATTAGTATTGTGTAACCGCGTGAAGCACTTGATTGTTTGTGGGTCATATTTAACAGGTAACTGGTTCAACGCAAAGCATTTGTGCCTGTCGCCAAAAGAGTCATGTTATTCTAGTTTATGAAAATCTGGCATATAAATATATCACCATAAAGGTTTTTTTCGCATTACTTTGGATGGATTAGGAGTCTTTGACTAATGTTCGTGTATATAATACAAATTTATATGTGCTACAGACGTTTTGACAGTGTGATGATATGTAAACCCAGTACTCCTACTTATATATTGTTCCATCCTTTTTACTCGCAGCAAATTCAATTCTTTCTGTGCATCGCTACGAAAGTCTGTTTGTAGATGGACACATTAATCTAAGAACAAATGTAGAGTTCCTTAAAAATACATATTGAGGTTTAAAAATATTGTTAAGGGTCTGCTATTCAAGTAGCGCGGAGTGCATGTACCGTAGAAGTGGAATGAGTATTTAATATTATATGAACATTTCATTATATGTGATTGTCTAACAGAGTTCCTGCATTGTGAAGTTGTCAACTCTGTTTTTTACGGGTTAATATGTGGCATCAAGCGTGAATCCTATGATATATGAATATGGTTGTGGGGTCTACATGTTTTTGCATATATGACCCAATGTGTTGTAAGTGCTAAAATAATAGTTATTTTAAATTAAAATGCCGCTGAAGGCTACTGAAGACATTAAACAAATATAACAATTAAATGCATGTGCTCATGGGACTTTATGAACTGGAACATTAATGGGGGACTTCCATTACTTGTATATAGGTGTAATACCATAACCTTTAATTTGTAATTTGTCTAATATTTAGTAATACTTATCCACGGTGGCAGAATTTCTTTTTTCCCATACTTATTTCTTTATATGTAATTGTGTGAGGAAATAATGTGATACATTATGTGAGGAACAAATAGCTAAGACAAGAAAGTTTAGTACTGGTAATCGTCTCGCAAACATAACGAATATTTTATAAATAAAGGTTGTATCAGTAATATTACACTTTTTAAATTTAGTGTAATTTTTATTGTGTAATTGGCAAATCTGAAATTTGGCAACTGTTTATCCCGATTACAACGCGTTATAATTGTGAAAACTTATTACAAAAATTGTGAAAGTTATGCTGAGACTGCTCTCAGGCTTCGAAGAATTGTCAGTCGAGAAAGTGTCCCTAATGTGCCAGCCATTCTAAGAGTGACCAAAAAATGTGAAGAAACTAGGTCGGTTGTGGAAAGTAAGACTCCTGTACGTCAACGTACCGGTCGGCCTCTTAAAAAAATTGCTGCTGTAAACGAGACTGTCACTGAAAATCGAAAAACGTCAATTCGGCATTGCTCTCAACAATTTCAAATTTCACGAAGCACTACGCAGCGAATTTTGACAAAAGACCTTCACCCTCATGCATACAAATTCAGCGTACTCAGGAATTCAAACCAGCAGACCACGGAAAGCATCGGCAATTCGTTAAATTTTTTAAAAAAACAGTCATCTTCTGCGATGATGTGCATTTCCACATTCGTCAATACACAAAATTTTCGAATTTGGGGCTCAGAAAATCCTGAGAGACAAATACGCACACAACGAGTAACTGTCTGTAAAGATGAGGCCGAAATTGCAGTGACTGTGAACGGCATTCGTTAAAGGAATATGATAACGGATTTCTGTGGCCTCACCTGTACGGCATGGATCTACAATATGTGATTCACAAGACGGCGAAACAATTCCTGCGCTCATAGCCGAGATGGAGAAAGTCATCGGTGAGATACAGCAATATTTCTGTGAAAAAGTTATGGAAAATTTCACGAAATGAAAAATTTTCCTGTCTTAAGAGCCATGGAGACCATTTGCCGCATATTTTATTCCATACCTAATCGGAACAAGTATTCTTTACAATCTAATAAAAAAATTTTTCGTCATTTATTTTAAAATGATAAAGTGCATTCTTACTGCAACATTCTTTAATTATCTTGTGGGTTTTAATAATGTATAATTTAACATCCATACAATTATTTGTAGCGATGGTAATTTTTTTGGTTTAAACTTTAAATATGTCACAATATTGATGTTTGGTTATGGGGGGTTTAAGACATATGGTACCTTAATCCGATATTTCAGGATGTGGCTGAAGAACAGATGTTTATTTGTCCCTGGTGAAGAAGTAAATACTGTACAGAAACGGCCTAATATCTTTGAGTTTAACTGGATATCTGTTAGATTCAACATCAAAATATAATCATAGATACTTCATCCTACTTACACAAAAGGAGGGACAGTGGCATATACAATGTTCGACGCTCCCTTCCTTCTTTTCATCTTACTGCTTCTGCAGTAATTATGAGCTGAGACTGCCAATCTAGCGAGTCATTACGCCATATACAGTGATCACAACTACCTACTACCATAGAGATAAATTGCAAAGGAATGGATACTAGGTTTAGCGTACGATTTGGGTCATAACATATCGACACTTGCCTCGTACGCCTGCAATTCGCGCCATGGGAACATATATTACACGCATGTCTGAGAGCTTCGGTTTTTAGCATGAGGTGGCACGCAGAAAGGGACATGCTCATATGGTCTATGAAAACAGATAGTAGCCTTGCTGTCAGAGTAGTCATTGATACCCCAGGCATTGATGACGTTTCGTCACAGCCGATTGCCATGACTTCCGCCTGAAGGCCGCTACATTCGTGTATTAGACATTTTGCAAGGCTTAGTCAAAGTTTTTAGAATAGACTCCAACCCTAGCTTTCCACTTAGTTGAGACCCATCAGTATGGAAGCCTCTTCTGATTCTACGTAGAAACTGGTATTCTTTCCATAAATTCCAGGTAGTCCGGGATATGAGTGGTGACATTTCTCTGAAAATTTGAAACGGAGGTATATAGTCTGCTTTTATTATGCCTTGCCGCAGATCCATTAATATCTACCACTGACCACATCGCCTGCTGATGCATTGCTAAGAATTCCTTAGGAAAATTGCTGACGCTGCAGCCATTTGGCTTCCGAGTAAATCTAGTGATAACAGGTTTAGGATAATCTGCAGACGCTCGGCAGAAGTTGTGAGAAGGGCACCCGTGATACACACGATTGCAATTCCTTGGACTATTATCAACAGACTTAGGTAAGTGGATTTTTCCAGTATCCGCCACCAAACTTGACTTAAAGGTAAATTTTCTGTTAAGAATCAAAGCTAGACAGCTCGAACTGTCTTTCAAACAAATTTCTCAACCACATAGAGATAAGGGATAAATAAACGGAACATTCTGCTTCCCGATAGATAAAGACTATGAAGTCAGTACATTCACCTCTAGCAATTCCAGAGAAGTTGAGCTAAGACTTCCCTTGGGCTGGTCTCCTATTCACATTTCGAGTTAAGGTTGTGTGTCCTAGGCACTAGGTAAATCAGTTCGAATTTACAAAATGAAAATATAAATATACAAATAATTTCCATTTAAAGAATTATATCAAGCAGAATGACCGTTAGAGGCAAAGAGTAAACTTTTAAGAACATTAATAGTACTCTCTCGCTAAGTATAAGATTTATTTCTATACCCACATTTTGATTCAATCCGGGTATGGGTACATTCAAACGTGTTGGAGAAAGAAATGTCATATTCAAGAGAAAGAAATCCACGTAGGTCAGTACATATCATGCATGGGACAAATTAATTACACAGCAACTTGAACTGAACAAATTTTTATCGTCACTGAGAATAATGAAATGTCAACATCGTACACATATAGCAGACAATGTTATTTATATTTTACAGCGTATATCTTAATTTCCGTTATGGCTTGCGGTAGTGCAATGTGCGCGTACGTGGGTTAGATCCCTGCTCAAACCACCTTACATTTCTTTCGACGGCGGTCACCTCTGTTAGTGACGGCGAAACTATTGACTATTTAGCCACGAAAAAGCTTCTGAAAAATAACGTTCACAACCCGTGTAAAACTGTAGGTCCCAATCAGTGAGTGTAAAACCAGAACACGCACATCTCACTAGTTGTGAGAAGCTCTTTCCTTCACGGGATGTAATGGGGAACCATTTTTGGAACGAAGTTCCTTATCGAACGTTGCGGGATGGGGGCTAAATATAAAATTTTTAAACAACTTTTTTTTTCAACTACTTTATTACAACGCATTATTATCAACTCTATTGGGTACTTTTGGTTTTGTTTGGTTTAAAGGGAAGTTTTTTAGGTGAAGCCTGTGTATTACATATTGTAGTTTTGGACACAATAACATGAAACACAACACTGACCATTGAATTACATTTGGCAGTACACTTACTCTTACACTCGTACTTTTTGTTTGGTTTGTGTCTACACTAGCACATCGGGATCAATTTTCTGATTAATGGGAAACTTTCTAGATGGAGCCTGTTTATTACATATTATAGTTTGAACCCAATGAAAAGTAAAGTTAGAAAACCCAGAGTGAAAGAATTTTCAAAAAATTAAAATTTTTTGAGTGCGTTTTCTTAAAAAAAGTAAATTTTCTAAAACAAAAAATACCTATGGATATTCTTAAATAATCTACCTTTTCTCAAAAAAATACCTTATCTTAAAAAGTACCTTTGCTTAGAAAAGTAAATTTTCTTACAACAAGTACCTTTTCTCAAAAAAAGTAATTTTTTAAATAAGTACCTTTGCTTAAAAAAGTAAATTTTCATACAAAATACCGTTTCTAAAAAAAAATTATTTTTTAAATATGTACATTTTCTTAAAAAAGTACATTATCTTACAACATATTGTCTTTTCTTAAAAACTACCTTTTATGAAAAGAGTACCTTTTTGTAAACAAAATAACTTTTCTTGAGATAAGTACCTACTCTTAAAATTTCACATGCTTTTTTTGTAAAAAAAGCTTTTCTTCAAAAAAATATACCTTCTCTTAAACAAAATACATTTTCTTACAAAAATTCCTTTTGTTCAATCTTCTATATAAGCTGTTTGGTCGAAATTTAGACACAGTTTTCGTATTTTCTGCCAACGTTTCGTCAGACAATTAGCTGACATCTTCAGGGCTAATTTTTATTTACAAATTTACAATTAGTTCAACACTTAGAATAATTACACTTATAAAGTCAGTTTACCTTAAACTATTTTACTACGTCTTCTCATGTTCAAGTCTGTTCTAATAAGGCGTTGTATGCCGCGCTTATGTTGTCAAAGTCTTCTTTTTTGTTTACCGTTTTCTTTTGGTGCATTTTGATGTATTGGCTTTCTAAAGTCAATCGTTTGTTTTGTTTTCCTTCTCTATCTAATATTTTTGTCGTTGTCAAGGCTGTTGTGTAGTTTTTGTCTATCATATGTTGTGTCAAAGCTGTGCTTGGTTTCCCTTGATCTATTGTTTTTGCATGTTCTTATAATCTGGATCCTAAGTGTCGTCGTGTTGTATCAATGTCTGTTTTGGTGCAGGGTTTCGTTTTCGTGTCCATTGCATTGTATTTGGTAAATTACATTACATCGTCTTTCTTTTTCTATTTTGATTTTTGTGTTTGAAAATAAGTCATTTGTTGTTCTATTTGGTTTCAGTGCTATGTTTGTCGTTTGTCCAATGCTTGCTTGAAGTTTTCTTAAAAGTACCTTTTCTTAAAAATAAAATAATACCTGACACCTCATGTGATTTTTTTTACCTTACTTTTCTGTTTTCTAAAATAGCCAGGGTTCTAACAACTCTGTAATAAAATCACCAATTAGTCATATTGCCTAAATTCATATTGCTCAAATTCAAATTTGCATATTTTTCGTACAATGATTTTATAACAGAGTAGGGTGTTTCAAATCCAACAAATTCACCCCGAAGTTACTGGGCTAACGACAGTTTTGATACGGGTTTCTATGACAGTGTTTTCCTGCCTGAATCTGGACGTAATACAAGTAAAAATTAAAGAAAATTGTTGTGCTCTTCAAATTAAAACCAATTTATTGCATATAAAGTTATTTTAAAAGTCATAAGTGAAAAAAAAATGTCAAATTAAAAATTAGTTTTTAATTCGCCTTTCGTTCACTCTCTTTGCAATTCAATCCTATTATCGAAACCCCTAGGATTTCATCAAGTAGCATTCCTCTGATATAACCGGTACGTAAAAGTTCAAACCAATAGTATAGGCACGTTTTCCCATTGCATCCCACGCTGGGGCAAGTGAGAGTGAGCCATCTATGTGGATACTCACTGATTGCCGCATACAGTTTTACAGCGGTTCCAAACTGGTTTTTCAGAAGCCTTACTTTCAGCGGTATTGTTGCTGCCTCTAAGTGAGGTGACAGTCTCTACCACTTCTCTATGAGATACACACACTAACTCCAAATCACTAAATCATAAAAATAATAGGTTATTCGTAAAAAATTTTTTGGTTGGGAGAGCCTGAAAAGATGTGTCTTGAAAAACTTATTGCGGGAACATTAAACATTTGTATGCACGATAATGCTTATAGTCTCCTACCGGTGTGTCATGATGAGCATAAATATAAAGATATATTTTAAAATTATTGACAAAGAACTTTTTTTTCACAGCGGCATTATGAAGTTTTCATCAAGCATATTTTTCCCTTTTTTCGCAAAGTTCTGTGTGGAATACAAAATATGGTTAATTAAAAGTTTAATTCGAAGTTGGGAAGAAAACGTAGTCTTGATCAACATTTGCAAATACCACCGTGAAAAAAATTCTATGCCAAAATTTTGAAAAAACTTAAATTTAAATTTTTAGCCCCATATTGACTAAAAAAATAACATCTATACGCGCGCCTCTAGGGCAGTAAACTATAAATTTAATACATACGCAAGTGTTAGGTTTGGAAGGGTAAATCATCGTTTGTTTGTTCGTTGCTTGGCAGTCGGTATTGAAAGTGATTATTGGGCGATTTTCATATAATTTTCCCACGCGATTTTCTCCGGAAATTCATAGCCGATTTTATTAATTTTTGGATTAAAAAGCTAGTGTGGGTTTCGACGAAGAGTTTAGGCCAAAAATTAAGGCGATCCGATATCGGCGAGCCGAGACTTAAGTGTTTTAATTTGGAGTAATATTAAAAAAGTGTTTTTTGTTGATCTTCGGTTTTGTCTTATCATCGTTTGTTTGTTCGTTGCTTGGCAGTCGGTATTGAAAGTGATTATTGGGCGATTTTCATATAATTTTCCCACGAAATTTTCTCCGAAAATTCATAGCCGATTTTATTAATTTTTGGATTAAAAAGCTAGTGCGGGTTTCGACGAAGAGTTTAGGCCAAAAATTAAGGCGATCCGATATCGGCGAGCCGAGATTGAAGTGTTTTAATTTGGAGTATTAATTTGGAGTAATATTAAAAAAGTATTTTATGTTGATCTTCGGTTATATCGTACGAATATAACAATGTATGTATGTATGTACAAGTGTCTGTTGCTTTGCATTCTTTGACTTTTGTGGGAATAAAACAAAAAGTATTGAGCAAGAAAATAATGACACATGTGCTTGCACTGGGTCTTTAAATAATTTTAAGTATTAATATTATTTAACTGTAACGTCATCATATGATTGAACGCTGTTTTTTATTTTCCAATGTAACATTTACGAATGTGTTCATAGAAATCGAATAGGTACCGTGTAGCAAAAAGGTGTTAACACATCGCCCGTGAGTTCGAACACTCATTGGATTTTTTTTTGCCAGATAGAATATACGTAACAGCATGTAGGGCACTATATGTCCCTCGTATAAAAATGTATGACGTTCTCGTAATCAAATGTCCAATACGCATGACTTTTTACCTCTCTGAATCTTCACTCGGTGAGTGAAAACTGGAAAGCGCACAAATCCGTGATTGTGAGAAGCTTTCCCCTATCCTTTCAAGGGATGTAATGCAGAAATATTTCGTTATTTAGTCTTCGCTTGAGTCTACTGTCAAAAGCATCGGTTTGAAATTCCTCTGAGTATCAGAAAAACCGTCGGTGGTGCAATGACTAGTGTGTGCGGCTCTTGTGCATAAGAAAGTAGGTTACATTTCCTTCGACGTCGGCGACACTATCGAGTAATTATGCATGAACAACTTCTCAAAATACCGTTCGGAACCGGTGTAAAATTGAAGGTCCCAATCATTGAGTGCAAAATTAGAAAGCACACAGCTCACTGGTTGTGAGAAGCTCTTTTTTTATCAGAAAAATTATCTACGTTTATCAGATTCAATAATTCACTAACTATATATACAAAACTCATTTAAATCAGTCGATTATTGATATGCCTTGTCCTGTTAACAACAACGACAGACAATTAATATATTGGTTGTATTTTGTGCGCCAAAAGTAACCACGAATTGGTTGTTGGATAGACTAAGACCTACGAGAGGTTGGGTATTTCGTACAGAATATAATAAAATATAATCAGTTTGTATAGTTCAGTTTGTTCTCTCGGCCGATCAAGACGTAAATAATGTCCAATACGCCGTGGTGCTCAATTTGCTTTAAAGAGTTTATCGGAAACTATTTTGTTAAATGCAAAATTTGCTATGCGAAGTTTCATAATTTCTGTGCCGGGATTGATAATGATGCTGATTATAAACTATTGAAAAAAATCTAAAAGCATTGTCTTTAACCGCAACAATTGCGTTAAATCATCAAATGGTATGATTGTTGTAATTTCAACATTAACAGCCTAAACTACAGAGCTTAAAAATTAGCTTATTATATCCCCAAAAAACAACAATACTGTGAATATTCTGCAATTGCGTTCTTCTCTTCCAAATGCGGTTTCAAAGTCGACCCAGTTAGAAAATAGTCAACCGGTTCACCCTCATCTGCATATTTCATCTCACAAGACATTTTCTCATCCTATGACCGCTCCACCGAATAGTGCTGAAAATGTAGTTGTTTCTAATTGCAATGACGATGATATTCGTAATACCAATATGTGTACTGTTAAAAATGATACCAATAACAATGCTGTTGTTGGTTATCTCGGTGCCGTTGATGATCACAATGTTAACAATAATGTGAATATTAGCAGTGTGAATTCCGCTCAGAGAGTAATTGATTCACATTGCAATTCCTCTGTGCCAATATCTCGTAATTACGCTGCTACTGTAGCATCCCAAGAAGAGGACGATATCCCAGCCAACAATTTGCCATGGAGTCAAGTAATTAGAAAAATAAAAGGCCATCGTGTTGTTTTTGGTGTCAATACCAATAGTGAGCTGGATGTGATAGCGAATAAAAAATGGGTCCACTTGTCATCATTTAAGCCTTCCGTCACAACTGACCAAATCCTAAATTATGTGGAAAAGTACGCTAATGTAACTAAAAATTAATTAGTATGTTACTAACTTGTAAAAAAAAGATGCTGATGTGAATTCTTTAACTAGAATTTCGTTCAAACTTAGTGTATCGGCTGGTTATTATAATTAACTGTTCAAGCCGTCATTGTGGCCTTTTGATGTTCGTGTTCGACCTTTTAAGTTTTGATGTGTTAACATCTATACGCGCGCCTCTAGGGCAGTAAACTATAAATTTAATACATACGCAAGTGTTAGGTTTGTAGGAGTAAATCATCGTTTGTTTGTTCGTTGTTTGGCAGTCGGTATTGAAAGTGATTATTGGGCGATTTTCATATAATTTTCCCACGCAATTTTCTCCGGAAATTCATAGCCGATTTTATTAATTTTTGGATTAAAAAGCTAGTGCGGGTTTCGACGGAGAGTTTATGCCAAAAATTAAGGCGATCCGATATCGGCGAGCCGAGATTTAAGTGTTTTAATTTGGAGTAATATTAAAAAAGTGTTTTATGTTGATCTTCAGTTTTGTCTTATCATCGTTTGTCTGCTCGTTGCTTGGCAGTCGGTATTGAAAGTGATTATTGGGCGATTTTCATATAATTTTCCCACGCGATTTTCTCCGGAAATTCATAGCCGATTTTATTAATTTTTGGATTAAAAAGCTAGTGCGGGTTTCGACGAAGAGTTTAGGCCAAAAATTAAGGCGATCCGATATCGGCGAGCCGAGATTGAAGTGTTTTAATTTGGAGTAATATTAAAAAAGTATTTTATATTGATCTTCGGTCTTGTCTTATCATCGTTTGTTTGTTCGTTGCTTGGCAGTCGGTATTGAAAGTAATTATTGGGCGATTTTCATATAATTTTCCCACGCGATTTTCTCCGGAAATTCATAGCCGATTTTATTAATTTTTGGATTAAAAAGCTAGTGCGGGTTTCGACGAAGAGTTTAGGCCAAAAATTAAGGCGATCCGATATCGGCGAGCCGAGATTGAAGTGTTTTAATTTGGAGTATTAATTTGGAGTAATATTAAAAAAGTGTTTTTTGTTGATCTTCGGTTATATCGTACGAATATAACAATGTATGTATGTATGTACAAGTGTCTGTTGCTTTGCATTCTTTGACTTTTGTGGGAATAAAACAAAAAGTATTGAGCAAGAAAATAATGACACATGTGCTTGCACTGGGTCTTGAAATAATTTTAAGTATTAATATTATTTAACTGTGATTCACATGATTGAACGCTCTTTTTTATTTTCCAATGTAACATTTACGAATGTGTTCATAGAAATCGAACAGGTACCGTGTAGCAACAAGGTGTTAACACATCGCCCGTGAGTTCGAACACTCATTGGATTTTTTTCCAAAAACGGAAGCCCAAATAAAACAGACTTGGCTGTCAATGCGTGTAAATTTGAAAAGCTGAAAATTTATTATCAAAATATTGAAGGAATGCAAAGGAAATTGAATGGTGTTTATCAAGCTTCTGTCCACGCTGACTTTTATGTTATCGTTTTGGTTGAAACCTGGCTCAACTCGGATTTTGCTGATGGTGTGGTTTTTGATGCTGGAACTTATATTGTTTTTCGTATGGATGGGGACTACTCCAGAAATATTTGTGTTAACGGTGGAGGTGTTCTAATAGCCGTTAATAAAAAGTTGTTTCCCTCAATGTGTGTGCTTTCTAATGCTGATTCATTAATAGACCAACTATGTGTTTCGTTAGATGGCTGTAATGGTAATCTCTTGGTAATTGTTTCATATATCCCTCCTAATAGTTCTGATACTTTATATGATGTCCATGTACAAAACATCATTGATATTGCATCAAGTAATAAGAATAGTAGACTTCTTGTCTTATGAGATTTTAATCTTAGTAAAGTTTCATTGGTTTTATATCCCAATTCTGATTATCTCTGCCCCATTATTTACATTCCTTTGAAATAAATGTTATTGATAGTTTTCTCAGTCTCAACTTGGCTCACATTAATATGTTCAATAATCGGTTAAAAAAGATTTTAGATCTAATTTTCATTGATCAAGATTTAGAACTTGACATCAATAACTGTTTAAATCCATTTAGTAAATCAGATATACACCCTCTTCCCTTGAAGATATCTTTGGAATTTTTTATCTTTGGAAAAGTAATGTTGTGAGTGGCATTGATTTTACTAAATCTAATTTGGAAGTTATTAACAGCTTAATTGCAGAAATTAATTGGGTACAGGTATTTGACGGTTGTGATCTTAATACTTGCTTTGACAAAATCAGTTCCTCAGTTTATAGCATTTGTGTGGATAATGTTCCGCCCTGTGTTCCAAGTATACACAAGCTACCGTGGTATACAATAGGTCTTAAGAAGTTAAAGAATAAACGTAATAAACATGATAACTTATATAAATCCACAAATTGTGTACACCATAAAGAATTTTTGAACGTTATTCTAGAGAATTTAATTTTTTGAATAAGTTTTTCTATAAACAGTATGTCTTTAATTTTGAAATGAATATTAAACTAAATCCCTAATCCCTTTGGTATTTTATTAATTCTAAAAGAAATTCATCGGGATTTCGTGCTAAAATGTTTTTCGATGGCAAAGTTTCTAATTCGACTACTGAAATTGTTGATATGTTTGCGGACTATTTCAGTTCCAATTTTGTCCAGGGTATTAGCAATAGAATAAGTAGAGTGAATCTAAATTCGTCAATTGACTTTCGTATGATACAATTATCATCTGATGACATATTGTTTGGGATTTTTAAATTGAAACGTAACATTGGTCATTCCACTATTTATTTTGTTTAAAAGTCTTTAAGCGATGGCTTATTTCTTGATAAATGGGAAATTTCATCCATAACACCGATTTACAAATCGGGTGCAAGGGATAACATTGAGCAATTCCATGGGAAACCGATCACTAATTTCATGATAGGTCTGCGATTTTGATGAAACTTTGTACGTTGGTTCAGTTTGGTGTTGTAAACAAAATTGGAAATTTGTTTGTTTTTAAATTATGATTAATTTATGAAAGTTAAGTTATTAATTTATGAAAGATATTCGAAATTTTCAATACCGTTTTTTTAAAATCTCATATCTTTGGTTGTAGTTCTGGTAATTGAAAATTGTTTTTCTCATAGTATTAAGGACAGAACAGGGTTCCAAAATTTTGTTTTTAAAAATTATTTTATTTCAAAATATTTCTTAAATTGAAAAAAAATTATTTCTTAATTTTTCAAAAAAAAATGTATCTTAGATTTTTTTTATTATTTTTATTTAATAGGCTATTTTGTTGGCTATATATACTATAAGTTTCAAGATGGCCACGAATCAACTTTCTGAGTTACAAATCAAAATGTACAAAATTCCGTACGATAAAAAAAATAATTCACTGAGTTGTTAAAATGTTTTAAGTTTTTTGTTGGAAATAAAGAAAAACACAAACACAGCAGAGTACTTTTGTACATATAATATTTATTAGATGATTTCAATTGCGCGGTCAGATAGAGACTAATGGAATGTGGAAAAACATAAGAAAGTTAAAGAACATAAAACAGAATTCAATTTCAGTGTTGCATAGAGAAGGGATTGCCAATATAATCTATTAATTGTGTTGCCATACTTTTTACACTCCTTCTCAACGCAATTATATTAGTCAATTTAAAAATACATAGATTATGTTTCAATATAAACCCATAGACGTAACAAATTTACAATGCTTTACTCGACATAAATTTTTAGTTAAAATATCTGACATCATATCATGGGTTGACATATATTTGACCTCAATTTCGCCCTTGGTGTGCATATCTCGAACATGATGGTATTTGATCGCAATATGTTTGCTCCTAGAATGAAACGTCGGATTCTTCACAAGGCATTGTGCGCTTTGGTTGTCATTGTAAATTGTCATTGGGCCATTATAGGGAAATTTTAGTTCTGCTAACATTTTTCGAACATAAGATGCTTCCGTTGCTGCTGCTGATAGCGCTACATATTCCGCCTCTGTTGTACTGAGGGCCACAACATTCTGTTTCTCCGCTGCCCAAGCAAACACACAATTCGCTACCACAAAAACGTAGCCGGAAAATGATTTTCTGTCGCTAGCATCTCCAGCCCAATCAGCGTCTGCAAAACATTCGATTGGTTTATCAGTTTTTTTGTAGCAAAGCTTATAATCTGCAGTCTTCTTCAAATATCTAAGGATATGCTTATATGCAGCTTCGTGTTCAGCATGTGGATCACAATTCATCTGCGATAATTTGGTAACAGATAAAAGTATGTCAGGACGAGTAGATAAAGCCAAGTACATGAGAGTCCCAATCGCTGACTGATATTTTGTCTTGCCTATTCTTCTACAACTCTCGTCATCGCATTTTACTTGGAATCCCGGATCCAATGGTGTGGAAACCTCTTTGCAGTTAGACATACCGTACTGCTCAAGTACATCTAAGACATACTGCTTCTGCGATATTGATATCGGACGAAGATCGCCTTCACGGTGGAATTCCATTCCAAGGAAATATGATAGTTCACCTCCATCTACAAGCGCAAACTCATTCGCAAGTGATTCCTTTATTTTGCTTAGTTCGGATAATGATGTACTCCCGACGATTAAGTCGTCTACGTAGACCACAATGATATTGTAAATCCCATTATGCTGTTTAACGTAAATACAGGGGTCACTTATGCATGGGAAGAACCCAAACCTCTCCAAGACTTCATTCAATTTGGAGTTCCACTCACGGCCACTCTGCTTAAGACCGTATAGAGACCTTCTAAGTCGAAGTACCTTCTCTGGATTTATTCTATCCTCAAAATAGGGTGGCTGCTTCATAAAGACCGTGTCATGTAAGTCACCGTTGAGATACGCGGAGGATACATCTAATTGATGTAGATAAATACAATGTTCTACCGCCAAGCCAATTACCAGTCTGATATTATCATAGCGAACTACTGGGGAAAAAGTCTCGCTGTAATTGATACCATAACGCTGACAACACCCTTTTGCAACGAGTCGAGACTTTAATTTTTGTATGCCACCTTCTTTGTTTTTCTTCACAGCATACACCCATTTGCAACCTATGGCGACTTGACCCTCGGGTAAATCTGCTAGCTCCCAAGTACCATTTTTAATAAGGGAGTCATACTCAATTTTCATGGACTTATCCCACTCATCGGCGTATGGACCATTTAGAGCCTCTTCAACATTCTCAGGGGTTTCAATATCGCACTTACCCATTGGATGCAGTTCATTATACAATTTTCTCGGACGTCCTCTGGATCCATCGCGCAACAGTCTTGGTCTTCCAGGCCCAATTCTAACAACTCGTGGTTGATCGGCTTCTTCCTGATATGTGTTGGTCGGCGCATTTATTTCTCCTTCTCGACGAACACAATGGTGAGATTTATTTGGCTGTTCTGCGGGTTCAGGATTGCTGGGAACAAGTTCTTCATCTGCTCCTTCTCGATTACCACCCGTTTTCCCCACTATGTTTTTGGAATTTGCAGTATCATACTCAAATATAAAAACATCATTGTTGTTGTCGCATTCTTCATGAACATCAAAGGTATTTTCCAGGAATATGACATCTCTAGCTACAATTACTTTGCGTTTTATAGAATCGTATAGTCCGTATGCCTTGCTTTCTTCGCTATACCCAATCATCACGCATTCAGTACCTTTTGGTGCAAATTTGTTCTTCGTGGTCTTGTCTAGTACTATTGCCTTAGAACCAAATATTTTGAAGTGGCCCACAGCTGGCTTATATCTCTTCCACATTTCAAAAGGCGTTTTATCCAGCAAAATCTTTGTTGTTGTACGATTTCTGATGTACGCTGATGTTCTTATTGCTTCGGCCCAAAAAGATTCAGACAACCCGGAATGTACAATCATTGTACACCGTTTTGTTGCGACACCGTTTTGTTGCGGCGTATACGGAACCGTCAATTGTCTCTTTATGCCATTTACACGCCATCAAAGTCTTTATTCACATATTCGCGACCATTATCCGTTCTTAAACATTTTATCTTTTTACCCGTTTGTTTCTCGACTTCAGCTTTATAGTCTTTAAATGCTTTAAATACTCCGTCTTTCGATTTCAAACAATATACGGTAACATATCTAGAAAAATCGTCTATAAAAGTCGCGAAATATCGTGAACCACCGTATGACACTTTATTGACCGGACCGCATATGTCACTGTGAACAATTTGCAAAAGTTCATTTGAACGATTTTCCGATGTTTGAGGAAACGGTTTTACATGTATTTTACCTTTCGCGCACGTAGCACACTCTAAACAATTCGGCATGTTTTTTATTTTGATACCGCGCACAGTCTCTTTATCAATCAAATCTTTTAAACAATTAAAGTTTAAATGCCCGCATCTATTATGCCACTTCATGGCCTCTTCGTTAGGTTTCGACATACTGTAACATTTTTTATACCGTTCTTCTTTACTTTCATAGATAAACAAAACATTTGCCTTATATGCTTTCAAAACACATTTGTCATCTTCATTTATTATTTTCACACAATTGTCTTTGAAAATCACACTCATACCACCGCTCGTTGCTCTGCCGACAGAGATAAAGTTATGAGGGATTGACGTTACATGCAAAACGTTCTTTAGTGTTACATTTATACCAAAAATATCAACGTCGCCACGACCGATCGCTTTTACATACATATTATTCGGCAACATAACTCTCTCTTCACACTCCTCATACGACTTAAATAAATCCCGCACACAGCAGAAATGACTTGTCGCGCCGCTGTCAATACACCACTTATTTGTATGCATATTTCTGCAATCAATATTGTTGTTGTTAAACGCCAGTAGCTGGGTCATAAAACAAGAGTTTTTCTCTGCTCTCTTTGGTTGACTGCATTTTGCTGCAAAATGTTCCGGTTGACCACAGTTGTAGCATTTCTTGTTGTTCTTGTCGCCGTTTCGGGTTTTTTTATATTGGGTATCCTTGTTTTTTCTTTGGAATTTACCATCTGCTTTTGTTTGCATGAGTGTTTCTGTTGTACCAGTACCGCTTGCTTCCTTTTCATTGTCGTCTTGTCTCGCACCCTCCTCCATTAGCTTGACTTTCAATGAAGTGAACGTAGGCAAGTTGTCCCTAGCCTCAATAGCCACTACAAAGTTCTCGAAACTTTTTGGAAGACTTGACAACAAAATAATAACGTATATTTCGTCAGACAATTGGACGTCAACCTCATTCAAATTTTCTATTGTGTTTAGAAACTCATTAATGTGATCCACAATTTTACCACCTTCTGGCATTCGCATATACAAAAGTTTTTTAAACAACATTATCTCTCTTGCTGGTCCTTTAGGTTGGTGGATTTCTTTAAGTCTGTTCCAAGTCTGCGCTGCCGTTGTACATGACTTCACATGATTCAGCTGCGTCGGCCTAACACACAGTAATATCGACGCCAATGCTTTTTCGTTTTTTATATCATATGCAGCTGCTCCAGCGTCCTCAGGCTTCACTTCTCTCCCGCATGTTATACCCCATAAATCTGAGTGAACTAACACGCTCTTCATTTGTATGCACCAAGTGGCGTAATTATTATCGTCGAGTTTGTCAATTTGCATCAAATTCATTGTGCTGGTTTTCTTCTTTCACTTTTCACACAGAAAAATTATAAGTTCTGTCCTTTTAATCTATTTTATTCACACAGAATTTCTTTTTGTATTCACGCAGAATATGTATTTTACTGTTATGGCTGTCTGGGCCCATAACCTGTTGGAAATAAAGAAAAACACAAACACAGCAGAGTACTTTTGTACATATAATATTTATTAGATGATTTCAATTACGCGGTCAGATAGAGGCTAATGGAATGTGGAAACACATAAGAAAGGGAAAGAACATAAAACAGAATTCAATTTCAGTGTTGCATAGAGAAGGGATTGCCAATATAATCTATTAATTGTGTTGCCATACTTTTTACATTTTTATTGAATAGTAATCATTGTTTCGTAGTGAAATTGAAGAGAATTTGTCAAATTTTGAGAACATTATTTCTTCGAATTTGTTGAGTTAGTATTTTTGTTGCCGAATTATTGTTAGTGGTTCGGAGCTTTCGTCAGAGTTGGACAACACTTTGGCAATAACTTCTGTTTTCGAAACTGGAATAAATGCGTGCAATGATTTAGTTCCGGCAATGAAGGGTACGGGTTTAGTCTCCTTTTTCCCGGGATAACAGACGAAAATAAGGACAAAAGGTCAAAACTGAAGTAAAAATGTATATGGGCTGGCCATAGGCCGATATAATTTTTTCAAAATGAAATTATCCTAGTTTTGTCAGTAGATGTTAGGAAAAAATGTACGTATGTATATTAATTAGCTGTAAGAATTTGAAGAAAAGTTGGAGAAATAAATGAATTTAAAGTTAAAAAAAAAAAAAAAAAGTTCCGGCAATAGCAATTGATTTATTAAATCTGCTTTCTAAAATATCAATCTCTTTAGCATATCCTTCCATTGAGCTGAATGAGACATTGAGTTTTGGTAGTGATTTTGCGTAATCAAACAAATCTGTAGCGTTTATAATTTGGTTTTCTAGTGGTCTCTGTAAACTTGTTTTTGCTGCAGCTCTTTTCAATGTTCCCCAACACCATCGCTTGGACCTTTCCCGTGAGATGTAGCAAAAAAGTGCCATTCGGCCTTGCAACCGAAATCTTGTTCATGGTGGACCAAGTTTACAAAGTTTTTGCGAGTTTTATACTGTGCAGCACAACCATCAGAAAAGTAAATAATTTTGTCCACAGACTGTTGGGAGCTATTTCTTAAGAAATCTATGAGTTTATTTTGAAATAGATGCACTGCTACAGTATTGTGTCCCAAAATATCGGAAATGACTACATAACTTGTGTGTTCAAGGTTTCCCCCACTATTTTTATAGTAGATCACAAACGGATGGATAGTAGCTTGAGTATTATTCCAGTGATAGCTTTGCACCGTCGGTGGTGCAATGGTTAGTGTGCGCGGCTCTTGTTCATGAGATCCTGGGTTCGAACCCGGCTCTGACCACCTTCAAATTTCTTTCGGCGGCGGTCACCTCGCATAGTGACGGCGACACTATCGAGTATCTAGCCATGAAAAAGCTTCTCAAATTACCGTTCGGAATCGGTGTAAAACTGTAGGTCCCAATCAGTGAGTGAAAACTGGAAAGCGCACAGCTCAGTGATTGTGAGAAGTTCTCCCCAGTCCCTTCATGGGATGTAATGGGAAACCATTTATTTTTTTTATTTTTTAGCTTTGCACTGAATCTTGAACTATAAGCGAATAGTTTTCAGCAAAATCACAAATTGGTAGATACTCTCCAGGTGCTAAATTAGCTTTTACTTTCTCCAGGAACTTATTTTGTTCTTTCGCAATAAAACTGTGCGTTATTAATTTTTTCATTTGATTGGCAAGAGTTTCTACAAATTCGTATACGGGCATTACTTGTGTCACAAGATTCGACCGATCTACTTGTACCCACTGCTTCAAAGTAATAGACTCCACATCATTCTGCAAATATGCAGAATGCAAATTGTGTTTCAGATTTGCATCGCCTGAACAAAATGAGCACTTTCCGAGGTAGCAATTAACTGCCGGTGGAACATTTAGATTTGCTGTCTCGGATATGGTTTGAATTTTTCCTCTCATGAACATAAGCTTTGTATTTTGATGAAGAGCACACACACATACGGTATGTGTTCCACTTCTTCCAATTAATATGCACTCCGTTGGCCGCTATTCAGCAAATTTGGAAAATCCCATTTTCTTTAAATAACTTAAAAAGTTCTTTAAGATTGCAACGAATCAATCGTTTCTGTTCTTTTATTTTTCTCCAGCATCGTTCTTAATTGTTTTGTAATCTCTTTTTCTCGGCATGCAAATTTTCGCTTTAGGAGGAGCTAAAAAGCAATCACTATCAATTAATTTTTTTGCTTTGTGAGCCATGTGATACGATGATTCGAATTCATTTTCAATTTTCTAATACCCCATGTTCTTGGTAAGACCGTTACAATTTGTAATTGTTGATCTTTACTTTCCTTTGCCGCTTTGAAATTTTCTTTTAAATTATCCAAAATTTCATGGCCATCACCAACTGAGGTGAGGGCTTTAAACCAAAAAGCTTAGATTCGAATGTAATTATTATTTTTGTTAAAAATTTTCTTTTTTGATTTTTTGTTCGAAGTTCTTTTAAGTTTATTGGTGATACATTCAAAACTTCCAAGCACTTATTTAGGTAAAATAATGCTGAGTTTCTATCTTCATCAAAAACTTCCATAGTTTCATCGGCGGATGAGTCATCTTCATCATTTGAATCATTGTCTTCCATTAGTATATCTTCGTCCGGGTTGGATTCTATATTTTTCTCTTCTGACGAAGAAAGTATCAATTTTTGTTCAGCCACTTGAGACCTACGTCGATTACAGATAAATTGGTCTTCTGTGAGACTCGGACACAATTTTAGAATAGACAAGGGTACACTTCGAAGATTTTTTTTATACTCTTTGTGTTTTTGCTTTTGTAATGGATTGCAACACACTTTATTAAATGGCATCTTGATAAGTATAAGAAATGCTTTGTTCACTTTAATTATATTATTCTCTACAAAACCACATGAGTTATATATCTTTGAAGTGAAATAAATTGTGTTCTTTTTTAATACGTCATTATTATATAAACTCTAGATACACACTAAATAGTCAGGAACTATAACGGTTCATGTTTATAAATAGAACAAGAATACACAATAAAAAGTTTTAGTGATAATTAAGAGAGAAGTTTTAGCCTACTATGTAGCAGTTCAATTTCTTTTGAATTCAATACAAACATAAAATATTTTAACAACTCAGTGAATTTTTTTTAGCGTACGGAATTTTGTACATTTTGATTTGTAACTCAGAAAGTTGATTCTTGAAACTTTTAGTATATGTAGCCAACAAAATAGCCTATTAAATAAAAATAATAAAAAAAAATCTAAGATACATTTTTTTCAAAAATCAAGAAATAATTTTATTTTTCAATTTAAGAAAAATTTTGAAATAAAACAATTTTTAAAAACAAAGTTTTTTGGTGAACTGTTCTGTCCTTAATACTATTTCAATTATCAGAACTACAACCAAAGATATAAGATTTTTAAAAAAAGGTATTGAAAATTTCGAAATTGCAATAACTTTCATAATTTTGAATATAAAAACAAACAAATTTCCAATTTTGTTTACAACACCAAACTGAACCAACGTACAAAGTTTCATCAAAATCGCAGACCTATCATGAAATTAGTGATCAGTTTCCCATGGAATTGCTCCCTTATAAACTATAGACCCATATGTAAATTATCCAATATATCCAAAACTTTTGAACATATAGTATTTGAAAAAGTGTACTTTGCCGCTAAGTCTATAATATCACCCTATCAACATGGTTCTGTTAAAGGTCGATCTACAGTAACTAATTTGTTAGCCTTTTCAGAATACTGCATTTCTAGTTTCAGTCTTCGCTATCAAATTGATAGAGTGTATATCGTCACCTGAAATGCAAAAGGCCGTAACTAACATTTTCAAAATTGTTCAGGCGAAGCAAAAAACAAAATAAATTTATTCACATTTGTTCGTAAATCTTTTAAGAATTTCGTTAATAATGTCGGTGTTTTTAGTGGGAGAAGGCTAAAAATTTGCGAGGATGAGTAGTTTGCTATTAGGTACCAATTTCAATCAAAAAGTCAATTATGAAAATGTTGTTAGTTACGGCCTTTTGCATTTCAGGTGACGATATGAATATTTCCAAAGCTTTCGACAAAGTTTCACATAATGTGTTAATTAAGAAATTATCTGACATTGGTTTTCATTCCATGTTCTTAAAATGGGTAGTGAGTTATCTTTCGAACAGAATAAGTTTTGTTTCTATAGATTCCGTGAATTCGTATCACTATAATGTTACATCTGGTGTACCTCAAGGTAGCATTCTTGGTCCGTTATTTTTCATTTTATTCATGAATGATATTTCATTAGTTATTCAACATTCTCAAGTTCTGATTTATGCAGATGATTTAAAGATTTGTTTACGTATTAATTCCATTGCTGATGTTTTTCGTTTACAAATGGAAGTTAACAGTCTCTGTTTTGGAGGTCAAAAATCTATTCCAAATGGAGCCAGTTATGGCCCCGACCGTACCTTTATTGAAAAGACGATTCTTGATTATCCACAATTTCCTTAGCTCTATGAATGTTTTTCATTCAACGTATTTCTTTCTAATTAAAAGACTTGATTTCGTTACCGTTCTATACGGTCGTCAATTACAATCTAAATTTTATTTCATTCCAATCTAATGACATAAACTTTTCCTATCACCAGCCTACCTCATATTCTTTATGTGTCACCGATAAACCGAGTTGATATAGGTATGGTTGATAGGAATGATAACTAACTGGTGCAATAGGTATGGCAAATCAATTAGGCCCACGAGTTGGGCAGAGTGTTAACTTGGGTATTCATAATATTGTACAGTGGTGTTCTAAAAATCATTTGAAAATTAATTTGTCAAAATGTTGCCTGGTTTCCTACTACAAATGCAGAAATCCATTTTTTTTTATAAATACTCCATAGATAACCAAGCTTTAGAATCCACGGTTGAAATAAAAGATTTGGGTGTTGTTTTTGATTCTAAGTTCACTTTTGTTAATCATATCAACATGATTGTTCCTAAGGCATATTCTTTACTTGCCTTTATCAAGCGGAATTTCTGTGATTTTTCCGATCCTTAAACAATAAAACTAGTGTACATGTCAACGCTACTGACTAAATTAGAATATGGGTGCATCATTCGGAATCCATTTTATGCCTCTCATATCTCCCGACTGAAAAGAATTCAGAAAAAATGTATCACTTTTGCCCTCCGTTCTTTCAAATTTACATTGCCATTACCAGCCATTACCAAGCTTTTTAATTTGAAAGCTCTTGAAAATAGAAGAAGTTTGGTATCATTGAAATTTATTTATAAATTAGTTTGGCTTGATAAAATTTAATATTCCCACTAGGTGTTTGCGTCACAACTTTGTTTTTAGTTTGCATATTCATAGGTCTAACTATTCGGCTAATGAACCTATTAATCGAGCCTTAAATGAATTTAATACAATTTCTGATCAAAATATTGGTATTTTTGGTAATTTTGAACGTTTTGTGTCCATATTGGATATTATATATTTTTAAGTTAAACTTTGTTATTAGCTTTAAGTTATAGTCTGTAAAGACTTTCGAATGTCCATAGACAGAACTAAATAAATAAATAAATAAATTCAAAAAATAACTATTTATACAAACTATACGTCAATTATCATCAGAGAATTGGCAACTAAATCTCGGATAGCATACAAGATGTAAAACTAGAGCAGGATCTGAAGTCAGATGAAAAATCAAAACTAACATGTCAGATCTGCTATTACATTACCTGAAAACTCAGACAGCGTTATTTTGCTTTACAACCGTAATGGCAAACCCCTCACAGGTTGTACTAGAAAGGAACATAGTTTAATAAAACAATGAACAATGTGCATAAAGTTTGGGGACTCTACACAATCCTTAACACCGTGATACAAAATGCGAATATGACACAGAATATCACTTTAACTTTTTAAAATTCCGTATTCTCCTTTTCCGTAGTTTTTCTGTGGGGGTGTTATTTTGCTGGAATATGCAAATTCTTCAGCTGTTTTACAGTATTGTTTTCTCTTTTTTTTTTTTTGTAAAACAATATTTAAATAAATGGAATTAGAGGGGCGGTTAAGTCTAGTTCTAAGTAGGACATCTAAAAAATATTTGCATTTCTCTAGTTCTTTTTCGTTACCGCATTCTCCATAGCGCTGCATATTATCAAAACATATTTATTTCTCTTCTTTAAAGTTTGCAGTTTGCTTGTCTTCTTTGTAAGTGTGATACTTAAAATATCAAGTGTGCAAAAAACGTTCAAGTAGATGACTTTGATAATGATGCTGGCAACGATGGTGGTGATAGTAAAGCTGATATTGTCAAGGACAACCAAAGTGTTGAGTGTACTTAAAAAACGTGTCAATAGATTTTATTTACAACAAATTACACGAGGTGTCAGGGGACACCCGGTTGGAACGAAGTTCGTTTCGCTATATATTATGTACTAGTTAGTTCCAACACGCCTAAGGCGCCTGCTGAAAAATACTGTAATTTAAATGGATATTTAAGAAACGATATTTTTTGTAAAATGATATACTTTTTTAAGAAATTTTTTATTTATTGCATGTATTTAAAAAAAAATCCAATGAGTGTTCGAACTCACGGACGATGTGTTAACACCTTTTTGCTACACGGTACCTGTTCGATTTCTATGAACACATTCATAAATGTTACATTGGAAAATAAAAATCAGCGTTCAATCATATGATGACGTTACAGTTAAATAATATTAATACTTAAAATTATTTAAAGACCCAGTGCAAGCACATGTGTCATTATTTTCTTGCTCAATACTTTTTGTTTTATTCCCACAAAAGTCAAAGAATGCAAAGCACCAGAGACTTGTATATACATACATACATTCCCAGCAAAAAAAGAGTATACCAAGAAGTAGAATTTGCACCACAGCTCCTTAGTAAGATGTAGTGCTAATTTAGGTGCAGAAGTACTTCTTTTAATATTGCGTTGTCCAATGCAGCATTACTTCTAGTTTGACTGTTTGGAAACGACCAACCAAAACTATCATTTCAACAATTTGTAAATTTCTTGTCATTTGAAACTTGGCAACAAGTGATATGCTATTAAAAAGTTCTGACTTTAAGCAACAACTTTAGGGTTTTACTAATTATTTTATTAATTGTCCTTTTATTAGTACTCCAAAAGAAAAAGAAAGGAAATGAAAATCAATTTGAAAGAAAGTAAATACAATTTAAATACAAGTAATATATTTAGGCATCTTTGTACTTGTCCACTATCCCCACTAAATTGGCATCATAATATGGATTTGATGCAAATGTAGATTTTTCGGAGTTGTTATTGATCAGCGTCCAAATTGCATTAAATATGCACATAGTGTTGCAGAAGATGTACAAAAATAATAACATCTACTAGAACTACTTCATTTATTTTTGCTGGGTTGTTATATTCGTACATACGCTACACAAGTTCACAAAAATGTCGTTGCCCTCTTGCTATCTCATTTTTATATACGTATAATACGTCATTACTCTCTTCGCTCTGACAGTGCTCCGCACCCACATTTTATTGGACTTACCTTTCACTATAATAAAAAAAATCCAATGAGTGTTCGAACTCACGGGCGATGTGTTAACACCTTTTTGCTACACGGTACCTGTTCCATTTCTATGAACACTTTCGTAAATGTTACATTGGAAAATAAAAAACAGCGTTCAATCATATGATGACGTTACAGTTAAATAATATTAATACTTAAAATTATTTAAAGACCCAGTGCAAGCACATGTGTCATTATTTTCTTGCTCGATACTTTTTGTTTTATTCCCACAAAAGTCAAAGAATGCAAAGTAACAGACACTTGTACATACATACATACATTGTTATATTCGTACGATATAACCGAAGATCAACATAAAATACTTTTTTAATATTACTCCAAATTAATACTCCAAATTAAAACACTTCAATCTCGGCTCGCCGATATCGGATCGCCTTAAACGATATCGGATCGGCCTAAACTCTTCGTCGAAACCCGCACTAGCTTTTTCATCAAAAAATTAATAAAATCGGCTATGAATTTCCGGAGAAAATCGCGTGGGAAAATTATATGAAAATCGCCGAATAATCACTTTCAATACCGACTGCCAAGCAACGAACAAACAAACGATGATAAGACAAAACCGAAGATCAACATAAAACACTTTTTTAATATTACTCCAAATTAAAACACTTAAATCTCGGCTCGACGATATCGGATCGCCTTAATTTTTGGCCTAAACTCTTCGTCGAAACCCGCACTAGCTTTTTAATCCAAAAATTAATTAAATCGGCTATGAATTTCCGGAGAAAATCGCGTGGGAAAATTATATGAAAATCGCCCAATAATCACTTTCAATACCGACTGCCAAGCAACGAACAAACAAACGATGATTTACTCTTACAAACCTAACACTTGCGTATGTATTAAATTGATAGTTTACTGCCCTAGAGGCACGCGTATAGATGTTAACACATCAAAAATAATTTAAAGAAATACCCAATACAACTACTTCTAGGTAAGGGGTAAAATTTAAAGTTTTTGTTTATCACTTACGTGGAAGCAGAAAGAAATGTCTTTTCAAAATTACCTTACAACCTGCTCTTTGTAAGGGATAAAATATTTGAACTTATGATTGTCCCTTACGCCGAAGCACTAGGTGGTTGAATTGTTTACGATGTTGCAATTAAAAAAGGTGATGCAATTTAAAAAAAATTATTAGTCATTCAATTGCTTCTGATCTACACTCGTGCGTAGTTGAGTTTTTAAGTGAAAAGGGAAAAATAATAAATAAGTAATATATTTAAAAAATTAATTAAATAAACTTGCAAATACAAATAGTAATTATTACGTGTTAATTTAAATCACTAAATCATTAGCGAAGCGCTTCTTGTATTTTTTTAATTATTCAATTACCATATTGTTTTGACGTTAATGGAACACAGCTGTTAAGTGGCAACACATGTTCATTTTTTGAATTTAACGGCTACATATTTGACTAATTTGGCTAGTACTTACTTTTTACATCTCTGTATGTATATACCATTTAGTACTTTTATATACAAGTATGTCATTGTAAACGTTTTCGAAAGGATATAAAAGACCGACATCACTGCGGTGAAGGTCACTTTGGTTTCTGACTTCAAAGCGATAAGTTCTGCGGGACTTTCTATTTAGATTGGCGAGTGTGATCCCTAAGAACCAGTTTCACAAAGTGTGTTTAAGGTAAGTTACTGCTGGCCTTTCTGTTTAGATTGGCGGGGTGCTTCCCATCGTTTTTTAAATTAATTGAAATAAAGACAGCATCAATTAAAATCGAATCAGTTGCTGCGTTTTTATTGTTTTTATGAGGAAATATAACCTTAGGCAAAAGGTTATTTCAAACTAATAAATATAAGTATTTTAAGTTTTAACTTATAAAAACTAACCAACTGCTAAATAATTGTAATGAGCATGGATAAGGTGTAGATAAATGAGTTGATTAGTTCTAAACATCTAATTTATTTCTGAATTAAAAAGCATACTTGTAGAATGCCTAGTATTTTCTGCCCATGATAAATCGCTTTGGGGTTTGACACCCAGATATTTTACAAAGTGGCTTTTGTAAATAGATTTTCCGTCGATGTCGACAATACAATTATTATTTAAACTTGGAGAATGTGACCGAAATTCAATAAGTTTTGTTTTATATGGATTAATACACAATCAGTTTAATCTCGGAAACTCAAATATGAAGGAAGCCTCCATTTCAATTTGAGTTTTCAGTACCACATCGTGTTTAAAAGCATAAAACAAACACACATCATCTGCAAGCATTCATATCTGGCGTCTAGCTCTCTAGGCTTACACTCTAGGCTTTTCAAATCATTTAAATACAAATAAATCAATAAAGGCCCCAAATCACTGCCCTGAGGCACTTCATATTCAACATCACCAATAAAACTTCAGCATCCGTTAATTTTTACTTACTGTCTTCGATATTAAAAAGTACACCGTCATCACGACCGTTAAATACACGATTAGTTAAACACGCTTCCTGAGTATTACAGCCTTTTCTGACACTACGCTGATAGTTATATAATAAATTATTATCATTTATATAAGCTTCCAGTTTATCATACAGTTGATTTTCCAAAATTTTATCAACTGCGGAAAGTATTGCGATCAACTGTACTTGCTCACACTGGTTGCAGCCACTTCTTTAGGTATTGAAACAACTTTACGAATCTTTAATGTACTCGATACACCGTGGTGTTGATAACATTGTTAAGAATATTAATCATGAGTGGTTTTACTTAAACTTCTTATTTCTTCATAAACTTAGATGTAATTCCATCACAACCAGGACTTTTATAAGTTTTCATATTACGTATGACTTCAAACATATCGGCATTTTGAATATTATAGACCCTTAATCGGCATCGCGTATGAGAGAGTGTCCGAAGACTTAAACTAATCCCCAGGTCGAGCTTCATTTACCTGACGTACATCTAACACGGGCTGAAGAAATCGAATGCTTAACTTGTCAGCTCTATCACTATCACTTACAATTATGTGCCCTTGAATACCCTTGCTTCGACCGACCATTTGGATATTCTGAACAACAATATTAAATCTTGTAATTAAAGTACATAAATTATTATCTTTAAACAGTTTGCTGAGGCAAAAAACTTGTGTAATAAAAACAATTTCTAAGTATAATAAATAGCTAAGTAGGTATGTATGTAAATAACACATTCATAACAAAGCTATAATATTAATTTCAAACAATAATAACACAGTGCAACACGAAAAACTATAACTACGTGATAAAAGATCCGTGTCACCCAATTTTGCCCAAAGTCATGAACTTTTTTTTATGGGCCCCCAAAGATTTGGGGTCTCGGTGTCATTTTTGGAAAAAAGTGATAATTTTTGCAGTCACATATCTTGCAAACCGTTCGGAATTTTGATTTACTCTCTGAGGCAAAGTTGTAGCTCTTGTTATAAAGAAGAAAAATTGTGAATAAGTAAAATCATAACTTCGTGTTCAAGGTCAAAATCGCAAATATCTTTTTTCCCCTGTTCAGGTCCATAGGTAGCAAGACGTTCAAAATTCAAGGAAACATTCATCTACAAAAATGTACCTAACATCTCAGTAAACAACTTCCTGGAACATAGAAACTTCCTAGGAATGATTCTTAACACCGAATACTTCAACATTGAGATACTATGCCATCTCATCGACCGCCGCAGAACAGGAAAAGCAGTAAGTTCAGCACACGCTACAAAGGACACACCATACAATCGTAGCGACTTCAACGAGAGCTCAGCGGTAAAAGTTATAGAGAAAGTGCTACAGCATAATTCGCACAAAACATTGGCAACTGACAATTTCAATATGCAGAGTGAAAATATTGATTTATTTTGCTACGTTTGCGGTCATGAAATTCGAAAAAAAGTTCTACTAGATTTCAAACGGAAAAGAGTCTTTTATGTAGTGATTTCAAGAGAGCATATAAGTTGTTTTTCGACGAAGTATACTTGACCGGTGAAAATTACTCATCTAATACAGTGTGTCGCCAATGTTATTACAATCTCATGGCATGGTTGAATGGAGGCACACATAGCATGAACTATTGTAAGCCGGTAAAGTGTATTAATAGCCCAGGTGATCATGATGAAACCAGTTGCTATGCACGCGTCAATTACACATCCTAATGCTGCGAAGAACAACATTTATAAAGCAACTGTAACAGCCACACTACCAGTGCTTGCACGTGCAAATTTTGTATCACCAAGGCCGCCACCTCCAGATCGTAGGACAGAATTTACAGGAATGACTAGAGCAAGTAGTGTTACTTATGAAGATCTATTTGATACCGATTATGAGCCCCAACAGGTAAGGGATGGACCACAACTAATAACGCAAATGGAAATGGATTTCAGTGTGGCCACATTGGGAATATCGCAGCGACTTGCCATATTTTTGACATCGTTTTTAAAGCAAAGAAAACTCACACATGTTAATATTAAGTCTACGGCGCACCGCAAACGGCATGCTGAATTTCAGAGCCTCTACACTCTAAATGATAACAATTCGTTCGCTTACTGCAACAATGTAAAAGCTTTGGTGGTAAAAATGGGAATAAACTACTACATCTCTAGTGAGTGGAGATTAGTTATTGATGGTTCTGTTTCAAGCTTGAAAGCACTGTTGTTGCACGCGTCGAACCGAAATCCTTCCAAGCCGCTAGCAATGGGTATTAACATGAAAGAATGCTATGAAACATTGAAAGATATAATGAATAAAACCACTACTACTAAAATAAATGGAAGATTTGCTGTGATTTGAAGGTCATCAACAATTTGCAAGAGATTATTGATAAGGGAGGCTTTCCAAAATTCTTTTGTTTTCTTTGTAATTGGGATTCGCGCTCACCTCTGAATCAATACCAATGTAATTCGTGGAGACCAATAGGAAGTGTGGAGGAACAAATTAAACAACATAAACTGAAGAATGCACCTTTAATTGACAATACTCCAGACATCTTGCTGCCATTGCTCCACATAAAACTGGGAAAAATTAATAGATTTAAAACGGTCCCTTTCACATTTACTTGCATTGAATGAATTATTTGTTTTGCTTTTCGTGAAATGGTAACCTGCTCTTCTTTTGCTTCTACTTCGTTGTTTCCTTGTTGCCTGTCATGTTTGTTTCAGAAGGTTTCAACTATGTGTTAGTTATCACTATGTGTTGGTACACAAACAATATATTTATACACAAATCTAGTTTATTCAAGCCAAGCGTGGATTAACTAGTTTTCTTTTTTTAATATACTTATTTCACAAATGGTCCGCCTTTCCGATTTTCTCAGCAAAGGCTCGGGCAGACGGTGTTACCCTTTCCAGTTTCTTTCCTCAAAATCATTTCTCACTTTCGTAGCACATATACAAATATTCGAAACACATACATAAAAGCCAAACCAACATCACAAACTATTTAACCATCCGAGCCCCCGTTTGATCTTTTTTCACTGATCAAGCGCTTTTGATATCCTCTGTCCTATGAACCATTGACGACTGAATACGTGCAACTAAAACAATAATTAAGTTGTCTTAGATCCTCGTTATTTTTAAAGTTGTAATTTCGTTTCGATGTTTGTGATGCTGCCCACACACGATGCAACATTGTTTGCAACATGTGTTTGAAACCTGGTTTCATTTTTTACCACAGACGATGCAACCAAAATTGAAACCATAAATGAAACATCAGTCGGTGAGTATTTCTGCTAAACAAACGTTCGCGGAAGGACAAAATATTAATATACTGCTGTTTTTTTAGTTCTATTTTTATAACTATCACATTTTACGTTCCGTAATTCTGGTAAATTCTTTTATAAAATTTCTTCAGTTTTCATTATTTCCAATTGTCGTCATTTTTGTCTCTCTTCGCTTTCCTTTACTCCGCGAATTATAAAAAAGAACCTCACACCACAACTGCTCGCAACGAATGATAGAGCAAAAACAGTAAACATCGCCACACACGATGCAACATTGTGTTTGAAACACAGAAAATATCAAAAAATTTTGATATTTTTGCAACCAAAAATGAAACACGATTGTAAACATGAAACATTGCTACACACGATGCAACATGGTTTGAAACATGGCCATGTTTCAAACAATGTTGCATCGTGTGTGGGCACCATGAAACATCATCTTCAGCAGCGTCTAGTGACTAGTGTGAATACACACCGCAGCAGTTTAACGGGCTTGACGCTGCTGAAGACGATGCTTCACAAACATCGAAATGATCGTCCATCGAATGTGAGTTCGAATCCCAACCACGGCATTTACAATTTTTCACTAACCGGAGAGAATATGATCACTTAGCCTAAAGGAAATTACAACTTTAAAAATAACGAGGATCTAAGACAATTTAATTTGAATCATATGGTAGGGCCAGACCGGAACAGAACGAGACAACTACAATTAGAATAGCGCGTTCTATAAATATAACTTGCAAAACTTCGACATCAGTGCGTGTAAGTAGGAAAGCAATGTGTAAGTAGCGAGAAGCCATCAATCTGCACAATATAAGATAAATATCTTCGGTTAGTGACTAGTGTGAATTCACACCGCAGTGGCTTAACGAGCTAGACGCTGCTGAAGATGATGCTCCATAAACATCGAAACGATCGTCCAGCGAATGTGAGTTCGAATCCCACCCGCGGCATTTACATATTTTCACTAACCGGAGAAAATATAATCACTTAGCCTAAAGCAAATTACAACTTTAAACCAAAATAAGAGACATTGATTTCATATGCAATTTGCACGCACATTCGGGAATATTTATGAATCACTGACTGCGAGAGTAATGCAAAAATATCGTTGTCCCTCTTTTATTCTCTTGCTCTCGAGAGAGCATAAACACTGCAACAAACACAGCTATATTTGTAACACAAACACAAGAATATTTGGGTCGCAAACACATATATTTTAACATATTAATCATTGTGTCTCAAACATGTGATACTGAATTGCAAACACAATGTGTTTGTACACAAATATATTATATTTGCGACAAGCGCTAAACACACTATATATTTGCATCCAAACATAAAAAAAGTCAAATTTTTCAGCACGTAGCTGCTATTTTCACGTTCATATAATTTTGTCAATAATTTTTTATTTTTGTCGCTAAAAAGTTGCACAAAACGCAGAAAGACACTGAAATGAGGTCGCAATTTTATTGACAATCAAGATATTATAGCGGCTTCCACGTCGGAGTCTTCGTACACCCGAATTTAAAGGGCTAGGGTGATCTAAGGGCGCACTAGATACAAATTCGATGAATGTAATTAATATTAATATTAATCCTCAAAATGAGCAAACGGGGTCAGAAATAAAAAGGCTGTTAATACTTCATCACCCGTGGAAAAGGCGCGAATAACTATTTCCACGATCTCGCTTAGTTTGGTATATTAACCATCAAAATTTACAAACGGGGTTAGAAATTAAAGGCTGTTGATACTTCATCGACTGTGGACAATACCGTATCATGGGATGGTGAGGCGGAGATGCGAAAGAAGGTCGTCTTGATATATTTTTTTTTAAATTGTATAGATTCCATATCTTTCCTCTCTAACTGTTTATTTTAATTTGGTATGTATTCTGTGGTTGTCTTTAGTTTTAATGAATAGTAGCGATGTTCTCAAAAACACCTGGAGTTTACGCAGGAACAGTTCAGAATCCCCAGTGTTCCTCTTAGCATTCATACACCTTGTTGGTAGTCACAGAATATTCGAAATCATATGAAGACTGTTCGATAACTAATTTAAAAATTAAAATAAATTCACAGCATATAGTTGTGAAAAAACTTTCTGTCACTGCCCATGATGAGTATCGTACGTTTGAATTGTCTCCTTTCAGTGCTGATTAAATAATGCTGCACGGTCGATGCTGCTCCCTACGGTTTAGAGAACAAATTTGTTGTGTATATTTTTTTGGAGTACTCTGTTCACTCAGTGTTTAAAACTGGGCATATACATGTTGATATTTATATTTCTGGCCCAGTAATAAAAAAATTATCATATATCATCAGAAATGGTTTTATTGTTTTTCAAAATATTATCATATATATATTTTGCAATTTTCGAAGTACATTTTCCACTCCGATTGAGACACTTCCAAAACATGGTTTTGAACTCTTCAACAGCTGCTTCGGGCGTTGAAATACGGCAACCACGCAGTAAAAAAAAGTCATTGGGTGCCAAATCAGGGCTGTACGGCGGATGACCCATAAATTCAACATGTTGAGTGCTCAAGTAGCCCATTGGTTCAGCTCGCATTGTCCTGAAGCAATACGATCCGTCGTCTGTTGTTGTTTTTCTTATTTCTTCCAACACTGTTGGTTAACAGCTGGTGGTATACCACTCAGAATTGACTGTCCTACGTTCCCCTGAAAGCAGTGTGGCCACATGACCGGTTAAAGCAAAAAAGTCGGAATAATTTGCTTCGATGTGCTTCGCTCCCGAATAACTTTTGTTGGATTTAGCTCGCCTTTAAAGAGCCATGCGGTCGATTGCTGTTTTATTTCGGCCTCGTATGCATAGATCCATGATTCGTCACCTGTGACGATGTGATACACTGCACTTGAGGTACCGCGATTTTATTTTTTCAACAATTCTTTGCTCCAATCGGCACGATCCAACGAGAACAAGTCTTTTTCGCAACCAAATGAACATGCAATATCTTATTGATGCTAGTGATACTAATGCCCAAGGGAGCCCCAATCTCGCGGTATGTCACATGTCGGTCTTGCTTTATCAGTACACGCATAGCATCGATGGTTTCCGACAAAATGACCGAAGTTAGAGGACCTTTACGAAATTCATCCTGGAGCGAATGCGACCGAGTCTGAACTTTTGGTACCAGCGATTTACAGCGGTTTTCGATGGTGCTTCAGCACGAAAAGTCAAAACAAGTAGATTGAGACACTTTTGTCTCGATAATCCACGCCGGAAATCATATAGAATCATCGCGCGAAAATGTTCACGTGTTAATTCCATTTTTTGCCCGAGACCGAGACACTGTAGATACAACAATTATTGCTCGCAACTGAAAATGTTCTATGTAAGTTTAGGCCAACAAAGTACAAACTTGCCAATGGAAGTTCCAGTTTTCATCTGGCAACACTGGTACTGCCAGGACCCGAAATATAAATGGCAACTGTATAGTTGTCATGAACGAATGCTCTCGCATTAACTTCTCAATCCAGTACCCATTAATCTATTAACAATTTGTAGTATTTGTAATCCTTTTATTAAGTTAGTCATATAAAGCTGATTAACTTAAATGACACAAAAGCAAACCACTAAAGCATTCAAATTAGAAGGCCCAACAAAGGAAGTCAACTCATTTTTAACACACAGCGTCCATATGCAAAAATTGCATATGACAGGCTTAAGTGTGTCGCTTTTACTTGCTGACATTCACTGTCAGTCTATGTAATTCAAAAAATGAAAATTACAACACCAACCTATATTGCAAAACAAGGGAATATACACAGAAAAAAACCATCGGTAATATTACTTAGTTTGGCTTTGGTGATTTTGTTTGTATGACAACACGAAAACAAGGCATTATTACAAACACCGAAAGTGCAAAATACGGTACTGACAAAAATATTGAATTTGCATATATACATACGTCGGCAAATCTACTTTTTTTTGTTAGAATGTCAACAATGGCCAATGTCATTTAGTGACGCTTGCTTGAAGTAATAAAGTTTATAACCCTACGTCTTTCTATTTTTCAGACTATTTTATGTTACCACTTTAGACGGGCGTGTTTCAGACTATTTTATGTTATCACTCTGTGTTGGAAATCATTAAAGGCGATAATGTAAGCTGGAGTCTTACCACTGCTCCTGGGCTGCTAATTTCATCGAATTAACGAATTAATTTTAAGCGTTGGAATCTTAGTGTGGGACGCGAATTGGAATTTATAGGGCCAGCTGAGTGCCATGATCGCAAATTTAGTGGCATTACTCTTTCTGGATATAAAAGATATTGTGCCCGAGGTGTTTTATGTACGTTTTGTTTACAGCATCCTGATATTTTGGTGGACAAATATAAGGTAAAGGATTAAACGATGTAAAATCTGAAACTAAGGTAACAATCATTCTCGTTTCTGTTTGCTCACCCCATTGTGACTACTTGGAGAATAAGTGCAGCTGGCGACCTGGAATCCATTGATATGGTTGGTTCCGCCCATTGACTGGAATCGAGATGACAACACATTTAACTTGAGTTTGCCAAGTTAAAATCTGTCGATCTACTTGAGAGTATACGAAAAGTAATTGTGTATACCGGTAGGTGATAATGATACGAGTTTTACTGTGATATAGTGATAAATTCCAATTACATTTTTACTTCACACATTTGCGAAAGATTTTTCGGAAATTAAAGAACAACCACCAATACAGTCGGATCTAAAAGAAATTTACCTTGCTACAACCTAGAAGAAATAATTCGAAACTTAAATATCTTGAGAAATTTGCGAGTCTCAAGACAATTTCCAAAGTCCCTTCAAACAGTAGCACAGAAATAGCTTCCACTGCCAGTAAAGAGAGTAGGCTGTGTTTCCATCTGCCACATCCGGCGAGAAAGTCATTAGAAAACAAAAAATTGGCTGGAAGCGAACTTAGTGTTTAGGCGGAAATATCGAGATAGCACTCATGGGCATGCCAATTGGAAGCGCTAATCGTTAAAACATTATGAGCATTGTAAGTATTTTCTAAACGATTATGTAGTAAAGTGTTTCAATTGCGAAAATTATTGCTTCATTTCAACGTTACGGTTATGGCTTAAGCCAGCAGTTCGATGGCAAAGGCAATATGTTGGTACTACTTATTGTGCTAAATCGTATTGATCCTCAAATTTTGGAAGGTATGAAACGCTGGTAGTTTTTCCGGCAAGTCGATGCTTTTCAGAGACACCCGAATAAACCCGTTGACAGCCATAATTTGCTTTGGATTTTTGCCGTCTCCAAGATATTGAATGCATTTGATTTTTTATGTGATTTTGCTAACTTGCTGTAAGCTTTTATTTTAAAAGTTGTTCATTCGACATTTAGATTATAATCTTAAAATCAATATAGTTAGTGTATGCATAAATAAGGAAGAAAATAAAATTAATGGTTTCCCGTTACATCCCACGAGGAGATTAGGGAAAACTTCTCAAAACCAGCGAGCTGTGCGCGTTCTAATTTTACACTCTCTGATTGGGACCTACAGTTTTACACCGGTTCCGAACAGTATTTTGAGAAGCTTTTACATGGCTCAATACTCGATAGTGTCGCCGTCACTAAGCGAGGTGACCGCCGTCGAAAGAAATTTAAGGTGGTCAGAGTAGGGATTGAACCCACGTCCTCATGTACAAGAGCCGCGCACACTACCATTGCACCACCGCCGGCCACGTGCATAAATAAGTACAAAGTAATAATAATAATAAATAAGTAGTAATAATAAAACGCTGTCCAAAACGTACTTTAAACAAAATTTAATAAAAAATAGTGTTTCTTTTAATATACTTGTCCGTTCATATTGCACCAATGCAAATTTTAAATCGCCAGCAGTAGATTTTGTTCATTGCCTTTTAGGTTTGGGTAAATCTACAAATATACAAGACAAATTTGTCTATGGTTTGTCAACATTAAGTTGTCTACGTTTATTGGTAACATTGCCCAAACTATATAGCTGGCTCTATGTTGCCCAGTGCAGTGGCTGATATCAGACCATTAATTTGCTTTATATTACACAAGACTTTTTTTCTGTGTATGGAGTTTAAGCGGGATTCAAGCGCAAAGAGTACAGTAGCTAACCAAACAAACAATATGGTCATGGTTACATGACACAGGAAAAATATGGCTAAGTAAATTACGAACAGTAAAGGCATACATGTTTTGTAGGATACATATACATATGTACGTATATCTGTACAAAGAAACTTTGCAAATATTTTCCTGTTGCCGGTCTTGTGCTATTGCATTTGTTGTACAAGTTTGATATGATGGCCGTTAGTAGTTGCTGTTGCTTTTGCATTTTCCGTTTGCATGTCTGTATAGTGAATGTAGTATGTGAGTCTGTGGTTGACAGTCGCTTGTAAATTTGTCGTAGCTATTATGACAAGGAAATTTTTGCCCCTCTGGTGCGTGTGTGTTGGATATCAAACTTTTTCCCCCATTATCAGTTAATTGAATAAAGTCTTACAAAAAGCTCTGCGATTGATAGACAATGACGCCTCTGACAGAATGACTTATCTGAAAAAATTGAAACGAGAAGGGGAAGAGAAAGAAGGATTTTATAATGCATTGAGACAAAGCGAAAGTGAAAAAAATACCAGTGGTCAAAGAAATTATTCGACAAGTATAGAAAATGTTCTTTATTAACGAATATAATATCAAAAACCGGAAAATGCATTGAAGGTAACATCATATTTATTACATTTGATAACAAAGAACTGTATTCAATACAAAAAAAATGAGATTTTAAAAGGCAGTTATTGAAAAAATAATATTTTATATTATTAATGAAAAAATAAAAACCAAAAAAGTATTCGACATCATTAATGTTCTTAGAATATCTAAAATATAGTGGTTTTTTAAAAACGAGTAGCTTTTCCTTTTCGTCGTATAACCTCTTTCAATCGGTCTGGCATAGATTTTACCAAATTCTTAGTGTAGTTGTGGTCAATTTTGTTCCATTCCTCTTGTAAGATTTCTTTCATCCGATTTTAGTTTGTAAACTCGCGGGATCTGATTTTTTTCTCTAGATGACCCCAAAGATGTTCAATGGGGTTCCGATCCGGCGATTGTGGTGGAGTTTTAATAATTTTTGGGCAATTATACAGCAGCCATAGTTTTGTATTGACAGCAGAATGCTTAGGGTCGTTTTCTTGATAGAACTGAAACTTGCCCGTCAGTCCTAACTTCTCTGCACTAGGTCATAAATTTAGCTTGAGGAGGTTTATGTAGTAACGATGATCCATAATCCCATCAATAAAAACTAAATTTCACCCCCAGACCATAACTCCTCCTCCACCGTGTTTTACAGTTGGAACCATATTTCGCTCTTCCACCTCAGTATTTCGTTTTCGGTATATCAAAACTTTCCCGTCACATCCAAAAAGATTATATTTGCTTTCGTCAGCAAAAATTACGTCCACCCAGAAATTTGCTGGCTTACTTAGATACTCCTTTGCGAATTCCAATCTTATGTTCCGATTTTTCTTCGAGATGTGGGGTTTCTTTCTAGCTGATCTAGCATGGAAGTCGTGCTTTTTTAAAACATTTCTTATTATCTGGGGAGTTACAGAAATGCTTAAGTGCTCCTGGGTACATTTGACTAACGCGGGTGCATTCATTTTCGGGTTCTTTTTCACTTCACGTACGATTCGGCGCTCATCTGCTTCTGTTAGTTTTCGAGGCCGGCCTGTCCTAGCTTTGTTTATTACTGATTTCTCAGCTTTATATTTTTTTTATTATATAATGAACGGTTGTTCTCGATCTCTGAACGATTTCCGAAATAGAATTTTCAGATTTTCCCAGTTTAAAATGGTGAACTATTAAATTCCTAATGTCGAGGGAAGTTTCTTTTCCTTTGCGTCCCATGTTTACGATGAAGTGCGAGTGAATGAGATGTAAGCTTTACAAAATAAACAACTGGATGTCTAACGGTACAAGTAAGGAACCCAAAACAGAAAACTAACAAATCTACGGGAGAAAACTTTGCATGTCGAATACTTTTTTGATTCCGAATTTAAGTTTATTTTAATACACAGGACAAATATGATGTAAAATGAATAATATGTATTTATGAAAGTTTTAACTGTAAATAAGAGCACACACATAAAACAACCAAATTTGTTGAGTTGCTGTGAAAAAAATTTCCAAACCTAACATTATAAGGGGATTTAAGTAGATATCATCAGTTGTCGAATACTTTTTTTGACCACTGTATAGTACCCCAAATTTTGTTAAAGAACTAAATGCACAATCGGATTATCACACTGGCAATTAAAACTCGGAGAAATACAGAATTTAAGCATTTATATTAATTAACATAACATTTTGTAACATATTTTTCTTCGTTGCATTAACGACTCATTTTTATTGTTTTATTTGCGTTAATTATAAGCTATTATATACGACGTTTAGTGTTAATATGAAAAAAAAGTGTTAAACGAAACGAAAAACAGCAAAAAACACAAAGGAAATTACAACTTTAAAAACATAAAGTTATTGATTTTGTGTC
This sequence comes from Phaonia tiefii, assembly GCA_963931995.1. Classification (NCBI taxonomy): domain Eukaryota; kingdom Metazoa; phylum Arthropoda; class Insecta; order Diptera; family Muscidae; genus Phaonia; species Phaonia tiefii. The sequence continues at coordinate 200,437,697 of OZ008368.1, forward strand.
TTTAGAAAATAATAGCTTTCTATTTGTCGACATTTCGCCCCTCTGAAAAGTTAAAAGAAACTTATCAGATAATTCCTACGTGTAGGAGAACCCATATCGGAATATCTTCAAACTACTCATAATAAGAAATGTAATGCGGAGGGAAGTACAATATAAATTAAGTTAACAGTTTTTTTTATTGTTGAATTAGGAAGACTTAATGGTCTCCCTAATTCCTTCATGGGATGTAGTGGGAAACCATTTATTTTTGTTAATGTTCATACAATTAAACTCATGCATCTTCAATGCAATAGTAGCCATGCTTGGAGAAAAACTTTAAGTCCACAAAATACTTTTTTATTTTATATGTATAAAGCACACGTGCCTCTGTGCTTTCTATCCAAAACAGGTCTTACGAGATTTTGGAGGAAGTTTTCAGTGGTACTATATAAAATGAATCGGAATGCACATCACAATCGTCACTTTTCACTATTAGTATCCGAACCATTGTGTGAGACTCCATTAGTTTCAGTTAGCTGGAGTTGAAGAAGAGGAGTTCATGCACTGGTGCCCCGCCTCATGGGAATATTAAATGCATCGAGAACCTTTAACTTCAGTACTCCCAAATTCGCGATGAATCACAAAAAACCAGTCACAAAATTAGGAGAAACATCTCCTATTAGAGAAACATCTTCGCTCACATCAGTCAGGCGTAGGCGGGATACATTAAGAAGTTATTAACAGCGTTTATACTTCAGAGAGTAGACGTGACAGCAATCGTAGAATTTGCACTTTGGCTAGGATGAAACGTCATCACCGCCAGGTTTATCAACATCTACTCTTACATTCAGGCTGCTAAAAATTTTTTGCATAATGCAATTCTGATTTCGAAAACTGTTCATAACTCTAACTGATATGGCAATTGAGTTTTATAGACACACTATATGAGTGCCCTACCACAGGAGCATTCTAAGAATCGATGGAGATAATGACATGGCGTGTTTCTTACCTCATAATTAAACTCGAATATCTCAGAATAAATGCAGAATCGGCCTGCAGGTATAGTAAAATCATGAACTGAACCGCTCCTAAAATTTGACATACAATAGGGCTGGGTGATATTTAATAAATTTTTATTCAAGTGAAAAATAAAAAATTATATTTCAATTGTTATTTCTTATTTTGTATATTTTGATTTCAAATTTCAACTGTTATCGACATAGAGTAATGCCATATATAGCTGTCATTCTTTTCATCTGACATTTCCTTTCACAATAATCATGGTACGGTCAGTGCGATAGAGAGTTATTTGACGTAAATGAACTTACACTAGGTGGAATTACAAAAATTGTTGACTAAAAATTTTTCATGTCGTTTAGTGAAAAACTTTGATATTTAAATGTATTTTGGACTTTTTTGCTATATTTTATTGTTAGTATATATTTGTGGTGTATTTACATAAAAATTTCAAGGCACAAAAGGAAATGTCGCTGCTGATTTATTGTTGGTTGGTTTGAGCCATTGCCTCTATCTGGTATTATTAAAGCAATACTTTCCAACATCCAACCGCGTATATGCAACATACCAAATATCATCAATTTAATGAGAGAGTTGGCTACTCGACTTTTCCATGCAAAAGGCGGACCAATATATCCGATAGCTCCCGTAAAATAAATCCAATATTAATGTAGTTTTGCCGATCAGCAATTCAGTATAATCAGATTTCCCACGCCCATTCTGGAATATGAAAATTTGTATGCACCAAATCTTTTGTAGAAAGCTTCGTTCTTTTCAAAATTTGGATCAACCAGTTTAAATGAACATCGTACCCAATACACGATTTAGGATGAGGGTATGAATAGGTTGGTTCCCCAACTGAAAGGTCCTGCACCGGATGTGCTTGTTAATAAATACCGAAAAAAATAAATTTTAGCCGTTATTTTAAGTTTTTGTTGAGAGATAAATACAAAATATAAGATCCATTACAGATAACGCTAAGTATAAAATAAAATTAAAATTAACCTTTCAATCGTTGAGGTTTCTTTTAAAACAACATATGTAGTTTCTCAATAATATCGGAGCTAAGGGGATTTCGTTACCTAGAAGTAACGCACCACATGTTGGAAACACTCTTTTGCTTGGAACACAAGTGTCGCAATTCGACAAATATGTTTTTGGTAGGTTTGATAGACGTGGACACAATATTTTTTTGTTACTCCGCCATGTCAAAAGTTCGGAATGATTGTTAAAAGGTCTTAACCAAAATTTTGATGAATTTTGTAGCTTGAAAAAGAGCCGTTTTTGAAACTCGATTGGAGCAACTGCTGTCAATTTGGTTCCAAATGAATCTATTTGCTACTTGTTAATGTTAAACTCCATAACAAGTGAAGTGGGAACTTAATATTGCCCCCAATGCAAAATAAATAGTAGCGTCAATTTTGAAAAATCATCCGTTAAAAGTTTCCAATACAATTTTTGCTATTCTCACACTGTCGGACTTAAATCAAGACCGCACGAGACAGTCTTTGAAAGTTATCTTAAAATGATAACAACACAGCACATTTTGATTTGTAGATAATTCTGAAGTTATTGAAAAAAAGGCTCCGATATAATGTACAATCCGTTTAATATTTTAGCAGAGACTGGTACAGGTTTGGTTCCTTTGGAACCGAGTGCCTGGTATTATGCAACCGTATTACGGTTCGTCTAAATGTGTTTTTCTGTTCCTTTAAAATCGTTTTTGGTTTCTGTTCCTTTAAAATCGTTTTTTTATTAAAGCAATACTTTCCAACATCCAACCGCGTATATGCAACATACCAAATATCATCAATTTAATGAGAGAGTTGGCTACTCGACTTTTCCATGCAAAAGGCGGACCAATATATCCGATAGCTCCCGTAAAATAAATCCAATATTAATGTAGTTTTGCCGATCAGCAATTCAGTATAATCAGATTTCCCACGCCCATTCTGGAATATGAAAATTTGTATGCACCAAATCTTTTGTAGAAAGCTTCGTTCTTTTCAAAATTTGGATCAACCAGTTTAAATGAACATCGTACCCAATACACGATTTAGGATGAGGGTATGAATAGGTTGGTTCCCCAACTGAAAGGTCCTGCACCGGATGTGCTTGTTAATAAATACCGAAAAAAATAAATTTTAGCCGTTATTTTAAGTTTTTGTTGAGAGATAAATACAAAATATAAGATCCATTACAGATAACGCTAAGTATAAAATAAAATTAAAATTAACCTTTCAATCGTTGAGGTTTCTTTTAAAACAACATATGTAGTTTCTCAATAATATCGGAGCTAAGGGGATTTCGTTACCTAGAAGTAACGCACCACATGTTGGAAACACTCTTTTGCTTGGAACACAAGTGTCGCAATTCGACAAATATGTTTTTGGTAGGTTTGATAGACGTGGACACAATATTTTTTTGTTACTCCGCCATGTCAAAAGTTCGGAATGATTGTTAAAAGGTCTTAACCAAAATTTTGATGAATTTTGTAGCTTGAAAAAGAGCCGTTTTTGAAACTCGATTGGAGCAACTGCTGTCAATTTGGTTCCAAATGAATCTATTTGCTACTTGTTAATGTTAAACTCCATAACAAGTGAAGTGGGAACTTAATATTGCCCCCAATGCAAAATAAATAGTAGCGTCAATTTTGAAAAATCATCCGTTAAAAGTTTCCAATACAATTTTTGCTATTCTCACACTGTCGGACTTAAATCAAGACCGCACGAGACAGTCTTTGAAAGTTATCTTAAAATGATAACAACACAGCACATTTTGATTTGTAGATAATTCTGAAGTTATTGAAAAAAAGGTTCCGATATAATGTACAATCCGTTTAATATTTTAGCAGAGACTGGTACAGGTTTGGTTCCTTTGGAACCGAGTGCCTGGTATTATGCAACCGTATTACGGTTCGTCTAAATGTGTTTTTCTGTTCCTTTAAAATCGTTTTTGGTCTGTTTGGGTTCTTTTTAGGTTCTTCAAGGACCGTCTTGTGTTCATCGAGAACTCGTTTGGGTTCATTTAGAACCGTTTTCAGTTCATTTGGACCTGTCTGTTGGTTCGTTTGAAACCGTTTTCGGTTCGTTTGGAACCATTTTCGGTTCTTTGGAATCGGTTGCGGTTCCCTGAAACCGTTGTTCGGTTCTTTGGAACCGTTGTTCAGTCCTTGTAAGCACCCTTCCGATCAGTTCTTGCAGGTACTAATTATGTATGACGATAATCGTCCAATCGATATCGTTGTTTCTTAATGCTTTCTCGTAAATCGTATAAAATATTAAGTATACCATTTACTTAGCTAATACATGAGAATTTTAATTGAATCATTCCGACCGAGAAATACGTCTACCGTTGCGGTTTTTGAAAAAGAACTGACTTAAAATGTATGAGTGCCCCACCCATCATGCCGACCATTTTTGAGCATTGAGCTCTGTTTATAATACAAAACGGTAATCCTGTCTTACATAATTAATATACTAATATAGACTAATAGGTAATGCTACCTATTCGATAATTTTGGATCTTTACCTGGTTTATGACCAGTTATTATACCTTCAACATTTTTACCACAATGTGGAAAATTAAATTTTTAGTGTAACAATTAAATACGTTTGGATGATTTTAATTTTTAATACAATTTTGATTATTTTACCAAAGCGTTTCAGTTAATTCAAATACATTTGGGAAGATATTTGCTATTAACTCTGAAATATCAGTGGCATCTAGGTCAAGAAGAACTTTATTAACTTTTTATCCAGTGAAGAACGAATATTAAGTGTGATCATATGAGATTTTTTCATAGTTTGCATTTGAGTCAGCTTTTTTAACGTAGAATACGTTATACGGTAAGGTAGGGGTGCTGATCTGGAGCACAAAATTTTGAGAAAATGTTTGTCAACTTTCACCCAATTTTACTTAAATATTAAAACATATTTTAGCAATTTTTATATGTTACTCAGTTTTGGTAATATGTTTTGTTTCGAATTACATTAAGAAAATTATATGTCTATATATAAAAGTTTTATGTAGTTAAGGAAATAAATATTTAAGAGCATGATATTTTAGACTTTTTTTGTACATGCCGCTGTTGTTGTTGGTTTGTAAATGCCGCTGTTGTTGTTGTTGTTGTGAAATCAAATGATTTTGGCTTTGCTGTGCTTTGTTTATTTATCGAGCAGCGTGTAAATGTGTGTGTGTGTACATTTCGTTTTGTTGGATCGGTCGGTTATTAGTTGGTTTGGAGGGGAACATAAAATGAAGGGAGGGAAGCGTGGACACTTGTGTGTGCTTGAAAGTTTACAGATCTTTGCTGTCGTTTGTTTACTTCTGCGAGCAGCGTGTAAATGTGTGTGTATGTACATTAATACAAAGGATTGGCGATGTATACGCTAACGTATTCTACGTCTGACCTTGCGCCCGTGTTATCTAACACAGGCTTGTTATTTTTTCTTGATTAATGGTCTACGATTTCCTTTAATAACTTAAGTAATTTTCCAAAACTTCTTCTTACCAGTAGGTAGATTTGATATGACTAGAGACCAACCACTATTTCTAACTCTATCCATAAAACAGTTGCTCAATCGCGTGTGTTTGTTTACTAAGGCTGATAATGCACGTTTGTGACTTACTGTAAAATATTCTCTCTATTTTTGAGTCGTTTATTTAATTCAAATTTTAGTTTTTTTAAAGTTATCATACTATTTAAACTTATAATACTATTATGATACAAATATGTATTTATTTAACATTCAGACTGTCTCCAAATAGAGCTCTCTGCCATATTTATTATATAGTACTAACTAAATGTTTTCTTTTTACGAGCTAGATACCAATTCAAGGTACAATTTACCTTATAAAGGGTGTTTCAACAGAGACGCTACAAAAGTAAATCGATAGGGACAGCAAACGACGCCATATTTTCCCCGCTCTTTTGACATTTCTCTTCAGTAAGGTTTGCCATTTCATCATGGAAAGATATACGAGCCAACTACGAGTCGAAATTATTAAAATTTACTACCGAAATTTGGAGTCAGTGGCCTCAACTTTAAGAGCGCTACGTTCAATTTATGGTCGTCATAATCGTCCTACCAGATCAACAATTGAGCGTCTAGTGGAAAAATTTGAATCCACAGCCACAGTACAAAATGTTCCCGTGCCAATGAGACAAAGAAGTGCCCGTAGTGTCGAGAATATTGCTGCCGCTGAGGCTTCAGTTCAAGAAAGCCCAAATGTGTCTCTCACACGTCGTTCTCAAGCGTTGGGCATCTCTGTGACGTCGTTGTGGCGAATTTTGCGAAAAAATCTTGGCCTACATCCTTACAAGATCAAATTGACGCAAGAACTGAAGCCGCTTGACCACCATAAGCGTCGTCTGTTCGTGAATTTGGCTGAGCAACAACTTGAAAATGATTCGGATTTTCATCGGAAAATCATCTTCAGCGACGAGGCTCATTTCTGGCTGAATGGCTTCGTCAATAAGCACAATATGCGTTATTGGTCAGACAGCAATCCACACGTAATCCATGAGTCATCATTGCATCCCGAAAAAAATACGGTTTAGAGCGGTTTTTGGGCCGGCGGCGTCATTGGGCCGTACTTCTTCCATGATGCTAAAGACTGGCACATTAATGTGAATGCGAATCGCTACCGTTCAATGATAACCGAATGTTTTTGGCCCCAATTGGATAATGTGGACTTGGAGGACATGTGGTTCCAACAGGACGGCGCCACACAGCGAATGCCACAATCAATTTATTGGGAACCAAGTTCGGTGAACGTGTTATCTCACGAAATGGCCCATTCGATTGGCCGCCTCGGTCGTGCAATTTGTCGCCGTTAGATTATTTCCTGTGGGGCTACGTCAAGTCTATGGTGTATGCCAACAAGCCAGCGACGATTGATGAACTTCGTACGAATATCGAACGTGAAATTGCAGCAGTATCGGCCGATTTATGGTTGAAAACCGTCGAAAATTGGGTTCAGAGTCTGGACATCTGCAAGCGTGCCCGTGGTGACCATGCAAAAGAAATCGAGTTCCATACATAATGGCATCGAACGTACTTTCACAGGAGTAAAGAATTTCATTGGTAACTAAAACCGGTTTTGTTTTATTTAAAAAAAAAATCAATGAGTGTTCGGACTCACGGTTGATGTGTTAACACCTTTTTGCTACACGGTACCTGTTCGATTTCTATGAACACATTAGTAAATGTTATATTGGAAAATAAAAAATAATAGTTTTTTTGTATACACCGGGCAATGCTGAACATCAAATGACTAGCTTTGTTTGGCCGTAGCAACAACAACGAAACAACCAAACACACAACATCACACATACTTTGTCCGAAGTAGCTGACGTATACGTGTGTCACATAACCACATGTTTGCCATATCAACAGCAACGAAACAGCCAAACACACAACATCACACATACTTTGTACGAAGTAGCTGACGTATTAGTATGTCACCATAACGTCGACTGCGCAAGCCCATGCGCTTGCAAATGAAATTTTGCGTGGCTATGCTTTATATCTCCGTTCAACAACATCAACAGACACATGTACATACATACATTATTATGTTAATACATACGCTATAGACACAATTTCGGTTACCTCACCCCTGCCACGACACTCTTTCATTGCTCTCTGGCTTGCTCATTTTTGTTTAACACCTCATTATTCTCTTTCGCAGTCGCAGAAAATCTGGTTTTAGCAGCAGCATAAAATCTGGTTTTATCAGCAGCATAAAATCTGGTTTTAGCAGCAGTATAAAATCTGACTTTGATAGATTTAGTCCCTATGCGCCGCTATAGATGTTAACACATCAACAACTTTTGTAGTGCTCTTATTGAAAAACCCTTTATAAGTATACATTCGATTTTAATGTAATTATACTTTATAATGAAAAAGTTTAGAAAATATTACTATATGCGTTTCTTTAGTAAAGCAGTATATCAAACAGGAAAATAAATAGACGATAGGAAGAATATTAATTTTGTATCCACAGAAACTTTCTGGTTTTCACTAATCTTGTTGAATGTGAATCTGCCTTAGATAAACTAGTATCAAATCAATAGTTTTGTGGGTACACCTTCGATATAGATAATAGAAAATAGGTATGCCATTACGGTTTTGTATACGACCTTTGCTCTCAGAGCATAGAAAGGCCTCTAGGGGTACATAACCCGTAGTTAAAGATATACTTATATAATCATGGTCTATGTAGTAAGGTGCCATAATTAATTAATTCGCGTTGCATTATGTACACTTTATAGTATGGTTTCGTACTATTTTAATAACAAAACTGTCAATTATAATAATTTGAGCTGAGTCGTATAATGCTTTATTAGATATGCTTTATTAGATGCTTTATTAGATACTGGATGGAGATCTGTATAGTAAAGTACAAGCTCTTAAACATTTTCTTTCGAATTTTTTTAATTTCTTCACATGTGACGGAGAATAGTTGAACCCTGACTCTCCTCTACAGCTGATGGATTGGGTGGAGAGCACCTGTAGTGTTATTAGCCGTTGGATCGAATTTTTAAATGCGGGACAGTTTCTTTATTCGGTGAATCGCGAAACTGTTGTAGATCTAACTCTACTACGTAATTCCAAGTATTCAAGTCTGCATGGACATTTTGGATCATATGCTTTATGGTTGCCACTATTATGGGTCTTTTCCTGAAATTAAATCATGTATAAAATTGGGATTTGTTCAAAGTGGATACAGCGACGTCATGATTATCAGTACAAGAAGTATAAACAGCAGAACGATAGGAGTGGCTGGACCCATGGCCAACGATTCAACATTTAGTGCCTTGGGTGGGATTGTTGATTATCTTAGTTGAATTTTCCATTCAGCAATTATTCCTTAGGAGAGCGTAATCTAATCAATGTATATAGCGTTTGGGCCGGGTCACTTCCTGTGTAAAACGTTTTGTTTACCCACCCTAATACTGTATTTAGACCGCCGTTTATCACGGACAGGATATCGATAACCTTGTTCTCTAACCTTTGCATTTTACACCACCCAATTTGAGATTAAATTCGCATTTAAGTTGCCAACACCGTGCTTAGACCAACACCGCGCCGGGAAGACGGAAAAGAAAGACTATTGATTTTGCCTGTTTTGTACAAATTTGGAATGTTTTTGGAAATAACTGAACCTTTAAAAGTGGATCAGTTGGTCAAAGCTGTACAGTCGATAAAATCGAATCACATTTTAAACCTATTACGGCCAATTAGATCGGCGGCGCCGCACAATTCTCCGTTTCCATACTACCATTGGACAAAAAGAGAGGGAGTTGTCAGAATGCAATGAAATGTTATTTTTAATTGGATTATGATGCGCTGATTTCAAAAACTTTATTGGTTTTGTTTTAACATTTACGGTTTTGTTGTAAAACTCCCTGTTTAGACTGTTCAGACTGTTTTTTACTGAATCAATTGCCATTTAAGTTGGGCTGAATTAACATTATGTTCAGATTTCAGACCATTTGTCTAAAACAATAACACTCTTTATTAGTGGAAGTTAAAATTCTTCTCAATAACAATAGAAAAAAAATTTATTTAAAAAATTAATTAAAATTACTTCCACAACATTAAACTTTTTTTATATGATTTTATCATCGAGGAGTGTATTAATGAACTAAAACTATCATAAATTTTAATATAAGATTCTCCTTCTTGTACTAAATAATATTGCATATACTTATCGAAGATCAATGAAGTTTTAATATTTTTTTTTGTATGTTCGGTTTGGCTGAAATAAGTGGATCTGAAGATAAAAGTAAATAAGACATTAAGCCTCTGTTGGTGTCCTCTCGCCCTGTTTTTCGGGTATGTGTTAGACGATTTCTTCGCACATTTTTGTGGGTTGCTTTTAACGCTTCTTCAGATAATCAACCTAATAAAGTATATAGTTACTATTAATGTATATACACAAAAACATACATCTACTGTCGTGAAAATATTTACCTATTGGTAACGGCATCCAAGCTGGGAAATGCAAGTTTAATCTCTCCTTTTTATATGAAGTTTCCTTCCACTTTTGCGACATTTCGCTGTTAAACCTGTACACTTTTAAACGCATACTTCTTTCATCAAATGACTGTCCGCCAATTTATTCTTTTATAAAAGAATACAAAACAGAAATCCCACCCGCGGCAATTAAATTTTTTTCACTAACCGGAGAGAACATGTTCTCTTACAGCCTTAAGGGAAATTACAACTTTAAATATAGGAGGATCTAAAACAACTAAATTTGAAACATATGGTAGGGCCAAACCAAAACAGAACAAGACAACTACAATTGGAATAGTTCGTCCTATAAATATAACTTTCAAAACTTCTGCATCAATGCATGCACAACAATCGCTCTGCACACAATCAATAAATGTCTTCGGTTAGTGACTTGTGTAAATACACACCACAGTGGCTTAACGGGCTAGATGCTGCTGAAGATGATGCTTCACAAACATCGAAACGATCGTCCAGCGAATGTGAGTTCGAATCCCACCCGCGGCATTTGCACTTTTTTCACTAACCGGAGAAAACATGATCTCTTACAGCCTTCAAGGAAATTACAACTTTAAACATAACGAGGATCTAAAACAACTAAATTAGAAATCCTTTCTTTTTTATTGGAAGAAATCCATAAATCTACTAAATCCGAATTAATTATTTTGAACACCATATTTTAATATTTTATTGGAATTTATTTCCAAAACTTCAAACTTTGTATTGGTTTTGTTTACGTATTGTATCAAAAGAAACGGCAAACCCAAATTACGTAGGAAGCAAGAAGTAAAAATAGCGATATTCACGATCCGTTGTATTTAACTTGTGTTTTGATTTTTTGCAATATTGGAAGCTCTGTAAGATATTGCTGATTATTTTTACTAATAAATGTACTTAATATTTTTTTTTTTAATTTGCAAATATTTATTAACTAATTATTAACTAATTTATTAACTAATTAAAGTAAAATTAATCTCCTACAAAACAATTCATATTTCCTCGTACCGGAGTTATCTGCACGTATAACACAAAATCCAAAAAATTGAGATATGAACACTTTCTATGGTATTTTTTCATGACCTAACAATCTGTCTAGTCCCCAGGTCGCTACCTCCTACAGATTGTGAAATATTTAGGCATTTTATAATTGTATATCCATAAAAATAAAACGCGTTATAACATCGTATATAACAATATGGTGGATATACAATGAAAAATATATGAAATTTGCGAATTCAAAAATTGTTACGTTATCTCCACGTATGTGCAAATAAAAAATTATGTTACCTACTTTATTGTAAATTTAAAAAAAACTGAATTCTAATCATAAATTTAATTAATTTTTCAATTTCAATACTCCATACAATAATAATTGGTTAAACTATAATATTTATAAAAATCAAAATATAGAGACAAATTTATATCACTCAAACACAAGTTTTCATTATGAAAATTCGGCTGAATATAAATAATAAAAAAAATAAAATAGCAATTTTGTCTCTTATTAACCAGATATTAAGTTAGAAAAGTATTTAACATCTTCTTCCCGAAGATAAATTATACAGACCTTCAATGTCTTTTTTTTCTCTGATGAAATTTTATTTCGGATTGAATTATCAAACTCAATTTCAACAAGATTGTTTGGTAATTTTTCAGCAAATGGGCGATGTATCTTCACTTTTAATTAATTGTTTTTATATACATATGTTTGAAATAATATTATTAAAAATATCTGAATTATTCTACATCTGAACTTTTTAGTAAGAGTTTACTACTGGGTCACATCTTACCTAAAGCACTGTAATGTCAGTAATACTAAATACCTACTGAGGGTTAATTTCGAATAATAAAACAATTGAAATAGCAACAATATAAATACGAATCTTAGTGTTTTTAAAAAACAGGTGAAAATGTAACTATTTATTAACATGTTTCTTTTAGTTCATTCCACGTATATGCCACATTTTGAACAATGTCTCACAAAAAGTGGCGAATACGATTAAATGACAAAATTTTTCTGAAGGAAAAAATTGCCATAACTCGAAAAATTTTCTCCATGACCATTGATATTATTCCATATGACAATGAAGAATCCCCACCATTATATCTAAAAAAATTTTGGACCACTTTTTTCATACCATTTTTTTGATATACCTTTCTGAAACTTTAAATTAAATTTCCAAAAAAAAATGTTTTGGATGTAAGTGTAGATAAATCCGGTACGACGATTTGACTAGCAAGTAAAAAAGTAATTTTAAGCACTTTTTAATAAGCTTAAATATAAAAGAAGCGGAACAAAGCGGAGAAGATTCTGAATTTTTCTAATAGATTAAAGTTTAAACTAATTTATCAGGAAAAAATATTTCACCGAACTTTATGAGGTTTTTTTTGCCATCAAAAAATTAGAATTTTTCAAATATTCAACTTGAAAAAGTGAATTTTTAAAAATCAATTAAAATTTTTTTTAAAGATATGTACGAAATAAAAAAAAAACCGAATTTGTACCACTTCTTACCTATCCAAAAAATAGAACATAATTTAATTTCTCCCACAAATGTATCTTTGAACAATATTTTCCTTCAACTACTAACGAACGAAACTAACAAATCAAATTATTTAGCATACAAATCGCTCACTTTGAATTGCTCTAGAGGTCAAAAAATCTATTTCTATAAAAAAATGTTTGCTGATTTTTTTTTAGCTACGCTATTGCCTTTAAAACGGTACCAAAAAAATTCGATTCCAACTAAGTCATATTTCTAATTTTTGTTTCGTGTTCTTCAAAAATTTTTTGGTGGCGAAAAATTATTGATCGGCTTCCGTCTTTCAAACAGTTGATTTTTTATTTATGTTTTCATTATGAGTGCATTTTTTAGTAACTATCAGTGTTGCGTCAAACTGTACCACAATTTAAAATGAGGTTAAAAATTAAACTTAAGATTTGACAGATTAAAATTGTATAAGCAATCTTCTGGGTTAGGGTTGGTTAACGGAGTTAACCTTCGAAATGCGTTAATCTTGGTCGGTGTAAACGCCGTATAAGCGTCAGCAGTAAGTTTCGTGAGCATTTAATTGGTATTGCGCAGCGCAGTTCAATGTTCTGAGCGTTCTTAAATTAGTCAATATTTGTTTGTGTATCAAGGCTTGGGAGACCGAACCTCTACGGAAAGAACTTATAGCCAACGTGGGTGAGCCTTTTTATAGCCTTTGGTATAAAGCTTATAAGCTACTAGATATGGTCATGGTACAAATTTGCATTCCCTCAAGATACAATTTCAAAGGTTGACATCCTATTTGCAATCTCTCCTACATAGTAAAGGAAATAATTTTAGTTTTATTATTCGATCTTTAAGATTTTATGTTCTTTAATAATTTTACCGGTTCAAGATCAATTTCTATGCAAAAGTACTTTTATAACAATGAGTAAATTTTCATAGAATATAAACATAACATCTTAAAGATCGAATAATAAAACTAAAATGGAAGTAATGAACAGATGGTACCCTACAAGCCAATCTCATGGCAATCGTTGTTTTTTTTTTTAACAACTAAATCTATGCAACGGCTTTCTACGAAAGCCTGCATAGGGAAGAAATGTTGTGAATATTGATGGTTATGAAAAAACATTCTTGTGGATGTTTTCGCACAAATAGGAGTTTAGACAATTCTCGCTTAATTGAGATTTATTTACCCTATAAAGTGTGATGACATATATACCTAAATAATTGTGGTCAAGGGAGCTGATGATAACCCTTGGTGGGTCTTGAAATATCTATAATCCCACCCTTCCACCATAATAATCAATTTCACAAAATTTTTTTAATAATACATTCTATGAAAATGTACTTTTTGCTATAAAATTGCTTTCTTATAGAAATTGATCTGGAACCGAAAAATTTATTAAAGAATGGAAATAATTTTAAGAAACCAAAACTGACATCTTAATCTAAGATATGTAAAAAGCTTACGGCAGAATTCAGCACTAAAAAAATACAATACTATGCCGTGCCAACCCGTCAAAAATTTTTTTAACGTAGTATACGTTATACGGTAAGGTCGGGGTGTTGATCTGAAGCACAAAATTTTGAGAAAATGTTTGTCACTTTCATTATAAGTTTTTAATACTTTATGCATGCATTGAAGAAAATTCAAGTATGGTCGTAACATATATAATATGTCTTCTTTTGATTTGTATTTAAATAATCATATTTCTACATATAATTTTTTTGATTCTGTAAGTAAATCAAAATTTAACTCCTTAAAATTTTGTATTAATTTTCATATGCTTTGTATTTTATGTATTATAACATCATGTGTAAGAGCAGTACGATTATCTGTGTGTTCATCACAGAACCAGTGTGAGAAAGAGAAGAAGTATAATGACAATGCAGGTTTTATGTGAACATTACAGAACCAGTGTTGCCACAAGCAGTATTTACACTTGTTTTCAAAAGTGCATCGAATTGATATAAAGTGTACCCAAATTTTGTTAAAAACTATCCTAAATTTTTAACATTAAAATTAAAGATAAATTTGATAGATTTAAATCATTTATCAAAAATGATATTTAATTCATATATTTTAATTGCAAAATGACTAACGTATTCTACGTCTGACCTATTCGCCCGTGTTATCTAACACAGGCTTCATATTTTTTTTATTTTTACACTTTGCACAAGTGATGTAGCAGAGGAACTTCTTAATTTAGCGTTAGACCTTTATTTGTAAAACCTTAAGTAACAAACTTGGAAAAGGCAGTACTACTAAGAAAATTGCTGATTTTGTCGTCTTTGTCTCAGTTGCATTATCTGAAACAAAATTTAAAGTCAATGTCAATCTACTTCCCAAAACCCACCCCTTTAATTGTAATGTAACCAACATTACGAGTTGCAAAAAAACTTTAGGTTTTAAACAACTTAGTTATTATGGTTAAATGGGAATGCAATTTTGAATTGTTTACAAAGTCCATATATAAATATATGTACTCTCTATATGTATGTTATGTGCATATGCAATAATAATTAAAAAGGGTCCGCCATCTACCGATTTTTTTTTCAACTAGTGCTTATTTCGTGAATGGTAACACTTAGCTCATGTCTGATTTGACAGATAATTAGTTTTACCCTTCCGCTGAACGAATATGGTTGTGTATACGCTTGAACAACGCTGGGAAATATGCGAAAAATGGGCCTGCGATCGACTTACAGAAGATGCCGATTTTGCCAAAAAAATCATATTTTCAGATGAAGTTCATTTTGATCTTGGCGGATATGTAAACAATCAAAATTGTCGCATTTGGAGTACAGAAAACCCGCACGCATGCATTGAAAAGCCGATGCACCCAAAACGAGTGAGTGGCTGTTACAGTCAATAGCGATCGTTATCGGGCCATGTTGAACGAATTTTTGTTCACAAAAATTGAAGAGGAGGATATTGGCAACATTTGGTTTCAACAGGACGGCGCTACGTGCCACAGAGCCGAAGCTACACTCGATGTTTTGCGCCCTGTTTTTGAAGATCGCATTATCAGCCGCAGAGCTGATGTCGTTTGGCCACCTCGGGGCTGCGATTTGACACCGTTGGACTATTATTTGTGGGGTGCCCTCAAAGATAAGTGTTACGCCGACAAGCCAGAGACAATTGACGCTTTAGAGGATAATATTCCTGAAGCCATTGGTGAAATACAGCTGCACATAATCGATAATGTGCTTAAAAATTGGATCGATCGTGTAGGCAACTGCATGGCCAGCCGAGGCAGCCATTTGAATGAAATTATTTGAAAATTATGAAAATTTGAGAAAATATTCAGTAGTTAGCATTTCATTTCATAGCATTTTCAAAAAAAAAGTTATTTGGCGGACCCGTTATTACAAAAATCAGCCCATAATCATTATTTTTCAGCAAAAAAAAATTAAAACCATAAATATTTATTATTTTTGAGTTTTATTTTTTTCGCTTAAATTGTATAATATAACTCGCCCAAAAAATAACTTACTTTTAATTTATGACTTTTTCGTGGGTTTTTTGCCAATAATTTCAGGGGAACCAACCAATGCGGAAAAAATTTGTATACATTATTTGTTTACTAACCTTATTTGCCTTGGTTGGTTCCACTGGATTTATTTTATGAGGATATGCAACGACATTAGCAAAGAAAAAACCACAAAAAATCGTAAATTGAAAGCGAGTTTTACTTTAAGCGAAAAAAACAAAAATGATAAATAATTATTATTTATTTTATTATTTTAGAGTTTTATATTTTTTGCTCAAAAATAATGACAATTGGCTGATTTTTGTAATATTACCTAATATTGATCACTAACATTGCAGAAAACTGTATAAATCTAAAATTTCAATATCATGCCGGAAATGCAAAGATTGCCCAAAAAAGTTCATTGTGATGAAATTATTTTTCTTTTATGTCTGTTCTAAGTGATTGATTTTTTGATTTAAAAAAAGAACAATAATCATTATTTACCGTCCGTGACATTTCGACTTATGGTCGTTGTTCTGGATTAGTAAAAAAAATTAGTTGAAAATTATTGGGATCCATCCACAACTGGTTTTCATACTAATGCACTGTCTTGGCAGTCCATAATATTTATATAATGCTTCAATTTATCGTCGTTCCGAAGTTATCTTCACGTATATCATAAAATCCAAAAAATTAGATAAGACTATTTCTTGGGATAATTTTTTTTAGATCTATCCATCTGTTTAATCCCCAGGTCCCTATCTATTACCGTTTCAGAGATATTATGTAGTCATTTTCTTGTATATCCACTTTGTTTGAGTTATTTAAAGTTAATTTTGAGTCAAAAAAATTAAATTATCTTCATGTATGTGAAAAAAATATTTGACAGACGTAAAAAAAAATATTGTCATCCTATTAATATTTGCATTTTGTTTTCGTTCTATAGCTCAACAGTAACTTCGGATAAAGTCTATAACATTACAAAAAAGCAAAAAAAAAATTCAATACACTGTCGCTGCACCCCAAGATAAACTGCATATACGTGAAGATAATTTCGGACTAAAAAATTAATACTTTTCTTAGCTTATATTCCCGTATGCGCCATAAACAAAAAAATATTTCCCAAAAGGAGGCGTATACAACCAAATGTGAAATTTTGTTTCGAGATAAAAATAGCCATAACTCGGAAAATTTTATCAATATCTTTGGATATTTTTACTTCAATCGATGAAGAATTTCTGGCACTACTAGTGGCAAAAATTTTGGACCACTTTTTTCACACCAATTTTTTTAATACAAATTGTCGAAATTTTAGAGTCAATTTCCCAAAAATAATATTTTTTGGAGGTACGTGAAGGTAACTTCGGACCGACGATATAGCAAATTTTAAGCGAAATTAAAGTTATAATTTCCGCATACTTGTATGCGACAATTATATTTTTCAGTCGTTCGCTTACTTACGTGCAGTAAAGAAAATAAATGGATCTGATATCGCGATCTCATATCAATAAAATCCGATCTCACTTCACAGTATGGAGACGCAATCAGAACACAAAGTTACCCTATATTTAGATCTCGTGGAAGGTAGATGGACCCATTTTCCCCAAAAATGCATTTCTAGACCATCTCAAAAATATATTTAACCCGCCAATGGTGACGTACTGGTCTGTGAGACCGGCTGTGCTAAAATATTCGTATAACTTTATTCTCCGTTATTGTTTTTTGTTGCGATTTCGAGTAGCTGCAGCATTGCACATCCCCCACTATCAGTTAATGACGAAGCTGCTTAGTGAGCACAACCTCTGTATTTTTTTTTCTGACCTGGTGTGTGAGACCGTGAGTCACCGTGTATGTAAGTAAAATAATCGCAACACTTTTGTATTATATTTTGGAACGATACCAATTTTTGTTCATTTTATAAAAGTTCCTATTGTCGAAAGACTAATAAACATTATTTTCCTTAATGAATATGTGATTTTTTATTTTTTCTTTATTTTAAAAAATGTATTGCTAAAACATTGTTATTTTTAATGATCTTTTTAAAAACATTTGTGAATTTTAATATTGAAATAAAAGAACTTAAAATGATTGTATATCTTTATTTTATTGTCAAAGTGCATAAATAAAAAAAAAAAACATTAACTATTAGCAACACGTTTCGAAAAATCATAAGTTGAAAACCCCGGTGCATGAGACCGGCGTCACCATTGGCGGATTAACAATTAAGGAAATTCAAACAAATAATAAATTTAATGCAAGCTATTACCATAACACATTATTTCATAGCTTCAGCAATGCACAGAACGGAAGGCTTTTATTTTCCTTTAATAAGACGGGCTTCGCAATATCCAGGCTGCTAAATAAATAATAATATACAGTATTGTTATATATTTATTAGAGTGGTTACAATTTTTTTGCGACAAATGCTCATCGCGACTCTTCTTCTATGGGTCATTTAAAGAAACTTTGCAGAAGAAACCATAGGTCAAAAATGAATTTCGAGCCCCCGCCTAGTTTTCACAATAGATATTTTTTCAAAATATTCAAGAATGCTTAAAAAAAATTTTACGAATTTTTCGTAACCTGGCCTGATCACAAGAACGATATAGAACGATACAGAATAGAAGGAAGAACTTTAACATTTGTGGTTGGAGAGTGCACGATAGCGATTTTTGCAAAACCCCAACGTAACAATTAAATAATATATGTACATTACAATATTTACCGTTGGACATACGATTCAGCTAATTTTTGGAATATACGTATATTTTGATAAAAGAAACAAAACCAAGCTTATGGAGAAAGAATGGAAATATACTTTACCATTTCCTTTCACACTTGGACCAGCCTAGTGTACAGTGTCTTAAGTTGAATGAAATCGGTATAGGTCGTGAATGAGTTCCCCCTTTCCGAAAATTATAACGTTTAACATTTAAGGCTATGTAAAGTGTGGGAATGCATTATGACAAAGTCAAATATTCGGAAGGTTTCACAACAAAATCATAAACTATTGACTTTTTAGTCCAATAACTAACTCGATTCTTGAATATTTTGGATAAATACTTATTTTGAAAAAGACGGTGGCTCGAATTTAATTTTTGACCTATGGTTTCTTCGGCATAGTTTGTCTAAATGAAACATTGAACAAGAATCGCGTTGAGCATTTTAGGTTTTTTTGACACTCTACAATTTAACCCACCCTATCGTATATATTTTAAATTTTATTTGAGTTATTTATGCCAATCCATTTTGAGATATCCGTGCCATTTTAAAAATACATTTGCATAGTTAGCCTTGGCTTTTATGAACAAGAATTAAGGAATGCAAATTCCCGCAAAAACGTGAATATAAATAAATTTCCCGGGAACCTGGGAATTCGCGCTTGAAATATGAGGCCCTCATTTTATAACTTGTTCCTCTTTGAAATTTGGTTGCTTATTTTTTTCCAAAACTTACCTAACTTTCACACCAAGCATTTCTAAATCTATATGTGGATAGACCCCTTTCACACTCGGCAAGTTACTTGCGCAAGTCTCTTGCCCAAGTCTTGGTTTGTTGATGACAGAGGTAAGGTCGGGTTAGGGGAATACATTTGAGGTTGAGGTTGAAGTTGAAAAACTGACTTGCGCAAGTAACTTGCCGAGTGTGAAAGGGGTCATACTCTTAATAATTTTTTTTCCTCATGTGTCCAGCACGATCTTTAAAATGTATTGTTAATGGGTTGGCAAGTTTTTGCGAGCATCAGATTATGAGCAGGTCTTCTTTCAAGATATATGATGATTTATTTAAATTTGTCAAAATACAGTTTGGAACTGGTATAAAACTTAAGGTCTCAAGCCGTGAGTATAAAATTAGGAACTGCAGAGAAGCTGTGCACAATTCTTTCATTGGATGTAATGGGCAACCATATTTTATTACTTACCCTTAAAAGATGCTGTTGCGTAAAAAGGGCCAATCTGCTGTTTCCAATTGGCTTTAAGATATTCATAGATTATAACGTAGCAAAAATGGTTATGGCTATAGAAAGTTATGGTTGGGTTCTTCGATTAGTATAATTATCTACCTACTTCGTTGCAGATAGACCCAAGCAGTTTCGCCCTTTTGACTTGTCGTGGCAAGGTAAACAAAATCAGATCGGCCTTCGTAAAAAAATGCAGATTGACCCTTTTTACGCAACACCATCGATATATTCAAGTGCAAATTTAAATATTCATATATACTTCGTACAAGCGCATGCGTCTTTTATTGAAATTTTAAAAACATAAAATACTGAAAAAAAAAGAAAAAATAAAACTTTTGTTTAAAAAATTTGAGTTTTTTCTGCCTAGAATATGGTGTTGAAAAGAGATTCGGAAAGATTTTGAAATAGTTTCGAATTATTTTAATTTTTGTATTATTGATATTTCTGTAACTTTATATTTGATTTTAAAAGGTTAATATAACGCGGCAACGAAAATTATTTTATTATCCACAAAATGTTGTCATTGTGACGAATATGTTTCATTGATGTGATCAATATCTCTTGTTGCGCTGAATATGTGTCACTGGTATAAAAGACTGCGTTGGAAATTTCATCACCCATATACGAATAATGTATAAACATTAACATCAACCACCCTTTGCTGTTTTGCTACTTCATGCAGAAACAAATTTTTTTTATGGATGAAGCGGCATGCAATTTCTGTCAATTTTGGCCTTTCTGGTTTTGGGTATGGTTGGTAAATACGGCAGATAAATAACTTTCTACAAAAAAGTCAATTTCGGGGCTTTAACAACTTATACTTTTCGGTAACGCTTTCGTTTTGTTATCATTAAATGTTTGACAAACTAAAGTAGTAAACAAATAAAATATTGAAAAAAGCATTAGATGCACAAATAGCAAGAGTTTACATCTCCCTGATAATTCCCTGATAATTTTTAAGAATTAACGAAATTTTCGGGAACTCACGGGCGTTCTCTAATTAGAATATCTCATATGCATTCCCATTCAGAAGCGACCGCTGTCGAAGACAGAATAGGCGGCCAGAGCAGAGATCGGACACGCGTTCTGATATAGAATTAATTTCAATCTAAACTAAAATTTTGAACTTTTTAATTTTACAATTCAGTCATTGAAAATACATATTAGTTAACTATCTACAGCATTTGGGACAGTAGTTTTTTTTTATAAATTTTTATAATTTTTATACCGGGAAGGTTTTTTGATGATTTAAAAAGTTAAAATGGAAAGTTCGGCCGTTATTTTCTAAAATTGATAAATTTTGATAACTATGACTGGTACTGCTATCACCTCATGAAGAAATCACTTTAATGGTGATGAATGCTAAACTGGACTCGGGCACTGTCGGGCTCATTGGTATTGATTTTCAAAAAGCAGTTACATATAAATACAAATGTACGTGGCAGTGAATGACTGTTAGTTTAACTATTCACACAGTTACACATGCACACGTACATTGTGAAAACAGCAACATAGACACATTTTTCCCAATTTTTATTCTCAATTTCATTGGTTTAACTTGTATCCTATAGTCTCTTACTCCCTTTCTCTCGTACACAAATCAATACAAATAAATTATTTGAAACTGTTAAAAGATTGGAGATTTTATTGGGTTGCCAAAATGCAGTTCATACTGGATTTTGGAAGTTCAACCATTAAGAGCAAGCAGCAAGATGACGGAGGCGGCGGCAGAACAAATCCAATAATTTTAATGGATTTTCATTTTTAAGTCTTTATATGCACTGATTTGGTTGTATTGTCTGGAGTTTTTGGTGTTACTTCCAATTTAATAGGATTAAATAAATTGGAGAATTGCATATGTAAGCTGGACCAAGTGAAAGTTTGTGCAAAAGTACCTACACGAGGTATGTAATGAAAAAGTTAATAAAATCACATGTGCAAACACTTTAATTTTCTTAAGCATTCACAATATTTAAAAAGATTTGCTGCACAATGTCATAGCATTTTAATGGATTACACTTCCTTGTTTTCACCTAGAATTGTAATATCTTATCAATAATTCTATTTACTGGATTTCACAGTAAACGATTTCTGCGCCAAGCAATTTTTCATAAGCCACAATTAAATTGGCTAACAACAAAATATAACTAAAGTTTCTGAAGACGATTATCTGTGATGGAAACGCTATTGAGCAGATTTAAAGCCATAAAATGCTTTGAGCATATTCTTCCCAAATCGTTTTAAAACCATGGGTCCTGTTCAGGGAGTCTACAAAAGGAAAGAAAACATCTTACTGATTTTGAGAAAATTTGATAAAATTTAAGAACCTGCGATTAGGCTTAACTAAACTATTTCTACATGAAACTTACAAATATTCCAATTTAAATTCAAATAAATTAAATAGCAACTTTAAAAACGCATTTGGAATTTAAAATGCATTCAGTGGTATTTAAAATTCATTAAATAATTAATTCCATTGTTAAAAATTTAGTTTAAATTCATAAGAAATCCATTGAAATTCAAAAGATAATAATTAGCACTTTAAATACATTAGTGGGAATTATAATGTCATAAATTAAAATGAAACTGTAACCATCAAGAGGAATTCAAAAGCAGAGTCAATTTGGGGTATAGTGGAATACGGGTGTAATGTGAAGCCCCCCTTATTTCGGAAACTAAATATTATTCGACTACTCTGTCTGTTTACAACAGTTGGTTCGTGATGGCCTGATGGGATTCACAACACAGGTTAAGTTTGTTGAAAAGTATTTATTTCTTTACTGCCGACTTATGGCACAACCTAGTGTTAAAATTCCTTAAAAGGTAATAGAAAATTTCATTAACTTATTTTTCGACAATTCATGGTTTCTACAACATACTTTTTGGTTTCAAACCATCAACTTTTTCACTTTAGAATTTAAATGCTTGTTGCAGGTGCAACCAACTTTTATAAAGAAAGCGGAAGTTACTTCAATAATATGACTTCAGAATTTCTTACATTTTTAGGAGAATGAGGAATATATAGAATATAATTTATCGATAACTAATTCAGGTTTTACATAAATATAGATAACTAAAGAGTTGCATTTGAAGGTGTTGAGAACAGTGGCGGTAACACTGTCTTTGTTTGCACATATCTTACTACAAAAAATATTAACATAAGATGTTCAGCTGGCGATATATTCGTATCGTCAGACTTTAAATTGCCGGAAAGTGAAAAAACCAGTAGTTGACTATTTTTATGTGTATTCGAAATGTTATATTATTCAACATACTGAGGATTTTTATAACGGGGTGAGTCTCTAATTGAATAATCGTTATCCACTGATCTAGTTATTTTTAATAGAGACAACAGGCCCACTTTCTATAATAAAATCAAGCAACATGTTATAGATTTTAACTCTAGTAACTTTAACTCTAGATTTGACGAGAATCTCCAGA
The DNA here is from genome assembly GCA_963931995.1 of Phaonia tiefii. Classification (NCBI taxonomy): domain Eukaryota; kingdom Metazoa; phylum Arthropoda; class Insecta; order Diptera; family Muscidae; genus Phaonia; species Phaonia tiefii. The sequence goes on from OZ008368.1 coordinate 200,461,095, forward strand.
TAGAGAGTATAAAGTGACTATTCATTTTCGAACCATTTTACGATACATGTCAACGCCGAAACCCGAGGAAGACCAACTGGCAAAAGTTCAGGCGACTTATGCAGTCGTATCCGCCCCCGATTGTGGGGACAAATGATATTCAAGACCTGGGAAACACGGTGGATCACCTGATAAATATCCTTATAGAGGGTTTCCATAAATCCTGTCCGGAGCGCTCACCACCCCGGAAAGTCAACCAAAACATGATGGATGCCGGAGCTGAAACAGCTCAGAAATGAAAGTAGCCAACAAAGCCAAAGACGAAAGAACCCCTCAAAGCTGGGAAAGATATCGAGCGGTAGGAAAGACTTTGAAAAGAGTAGCAAAAAAGGCAAAAAGGAAGTCCTGTACAAATTTCTGTGAAGAACTTGAAGACATTAGTACACCAGACTTCGTCACGGGACCGGACAGATTGCTCACGAAGAGCATCCAAGAGACACTAGCACTCCTGGTGAATACCCAATTGCATGGCTGCAGCAAAGTTACAGACGCAGAGGATATACATGCGGACACTCATCCAATCAATTGTCGATGACTAGAAAATGGGTTGGGCGGTGAAATCGTTTAAGCCTTTCAAACCTGCAGGCTCTGATGGCATCATCCCAGCTCTTTTATAAGAATCCTTGGAATTCATTCTACCATGGCTACGCTCGATTTTTTCTGCGAGCCTTCGGTGGGCACACATACATACCCAACGTATGTAGAGAAGTGGTCTTTATCCAAGGCCTTTGACAGAGTATGGCACGATGCATTCTTGTCAAAGCTCGCTGCTTTTGGTGTCGGTGATAACTTCACTCGATTTATATCGAGTTTTCTCAGAGATCGCACTATACGAGTTGTTGTAGATGGGGTTTCATCCGACGAGCATAAATTGACTGCCGGTGTACCACAGGGCTCTGTTCTTTCTCCTTCTCTTTTTCTTATTTTCATTGACGATCTCCTGGGTCAGACTGTGAATCCAATCTACTCTTTTGCCGATGACAGTAATCTCTGCCATTCTTATTCATTCGATCGTAGGCCAAGTCTTCAAGAGATTGAAGTCAAACGCCGGACAATGAATGAAACACTCGACCGCGATCTGGTGTCCATTGTTGAATGGGGTCGAAGGAATAGAGTAGATTTTAATGCGAGTAAGACCCAGTGTTGTTTGTTGTCGCATAAACGTATTGCTGACCCAGGTGTATCGTCATTGTCTATGGACGGTGTGGATATTGATGAATCAGACGCTCTTGATATTCTGGGCATGAAAATACAATGTGATGTCCGTTGGGCAAAACATGTATTTGAAGTGTCGAAAGATGCATTCAAGTGTCTAGGCTTTTTGAAGCGGTGCAAGAAATACTTCACTCCATCTGATCTTCTCAATATCTACACCACCTACATCAGGCCAAAGATGGAGTATAACTCTCATATATGGGCAGGTGCTCCTAGGACTTCTTTGGAGCTTCTCGACCGTGTCCAGAGGAGAGCGACGGTGTTAATAGGGGACAGTAGGGTATCCAACTCTATTGCCTCCCTTGAGCATCGCCGAAATGTGGGTTGCGTGTCACTGTTCTATCGATATTTCCACGGTATGTGTTCCTCGGACATCCGTCAACTTATGCCGGACGTGAGGATATTTAGCCGAAGTACGCGGCTTTCCAGGAACTCTTATCCGTTTTTTATCGAGTGGCCGATTGACCGCACTACACACTATAGAGAAAATTCGTTCTTCAGCCGTACAGTCCGTATGTGGAATAAACTTCCGGCTAGTGTATTTCCCACCAATTGTGACATACAAACATTCAAGGCAAATATCAACAGACACTACTCCCTCTTTCCACCCTCTATCTACTACCTCAATTTTCCTTCGCCAACACAATGCACTGCATTTATAGGGGGCATCCCCTGAGTGTTGGTTTGATAAAAAAAAAAAAAAAAAAAAAAAAAACAGTGCGACAAAAGATTATATACCAATCAGTCTCTCATCGTTTCTATTGAAAACCATAGAAATACTAGTTCACCTACTTGTAAGGGAGAAATTAACACCAAATAACACGCCTACCTGTAAGGAAAGGGCCTTGCATGAAGTGGTAGGTTTTATCGAGGACTCCATTCATTCTAAAAATTACACCATGGCAGCGTTCCTTGAAGTGGACAAGAAATATGCTTAAAAGCAGAATCATAAACTCATATACAGAGGGATAAACTCAACGGTTCAGCAAGGAAACGAGAAACAAGAGTAACTCCGAAAGGGTGTGTGATGTCACCGATATTATGGAATCTAGTGATGGACACAATCCTTAAGGATTTTGCCAAAACGGCCATCAAGATCATAGCATATGCGGATGACGAGGTGCTCCTGACTACGGTCAGCAAAATAATGGAAAGGTCACTAAAACAGTTGGTACGTTGGTCAAAAGACAATGGACTAGGAATTAAACGGTCGAAGACAGAACTAGTCAAATATTCCGATCTTCCAATTTCCCAAAACCACTACACAAATTCCCACGACCACCAAGACGCGCAGGGTTCAGTCCTGGTCAGCATGGCTCCGAGAATAATTCAACATAAAAAAATTTTAGGTAATTATACCTAGTCCTGAAGACTGGGCGGCAAATAGCGTTACTGAGGCCGGTGAAGTCTCAATCCTCACGGATACGGGTATGTTCCGAAACCCTTTACGGATACTCCGAAACCCTTAATCTCAGGATTTCAACCAGACTTCCGAACAAGTGTACGGTCTTTCAGGCAGAGATGAATGTCATTAACGTTGCCGCAAGACAGATTTTTGAACGGGATTTATCTCCACAGAAATTCAAAATATACGTCGACAGCAGGAAAACCCTCAAGAAATTAGACTCAATAATCATCAAATCACGTTGAATGATGTCCTGCTTACTGGGACAGACCAAAATTAACGGCAACGAAATAGCAGACGAATGCGCCTGAACGGGTTCCTGTGCACGAGGAGATTCTGCCATCCTGGATGTGCATATTTCGTTCGTGGAACTGAGGAACCAAGTCGACGAACTGGGAGTAGCATTAACCAAGTCGAGACCGGAATCGGTAGATGTCTTTGACCGGTAGCTCGATGTCTTTGACCGGTCATTGACGGGACACGTACCAAAGGACTGCTCTCCCTTGAAAAGAACACACTCAGCACTCTCACAGGAGTCATAACTGGGCAATGAGTGATAGGCCACATGGTTGAAAGCATGAAACTTCCAAATGAAGTTTTCTGCAGAAGCTGTATAGATAAAGAAGAGGCGGAGTCAGTGCAGCACTTACTTTGCTCATATAGCCTACCTGGGTTAGGCTCTACGAAACCCTCAGTAACCTTGCAGACGCTCCAATTAAACCCCTCGCCAAATTCATAGAAAAATCTCGCTGGTCCAGCAGAACAGAAGAGGACAACTGCAAAGCTTTTGCGCTATATTCTTTCCTTTAGCTTACTCGCTCTCCAACAATCTTCCTCTTCTCTACAACTATTCCTTCCACTTTTCTCCTTTCAAATGGGCACAATGGGCCGAATTCACGGCCTCGGGAAACTCGTTATTTATTTTAACTCAAATTGACGGGCTTCCCTATCAAACTAACCTAACCTAGGATTTTTATAAAATTTTCAACAAAATATTCCAAAGGGTGTACAAAGAAATAATTTATTTTTCAGTAAATATGTTGATTTAATAAGTTGTATAAATTTTATTGTGGATTACGTGCTAATTGGCTATTGTGGAATACCTGAAGTTAGGTGTATTCCATCTTATCCGCTCAGTAATTTTGTGTTTCTGTTCTAGTAAAACCTAACGTCTATTATACTAATCTTGAACGTAAAAACTAAGAACATCAAGTATTGAAGCATGCCATGTGCAATCAATTAAAATATGTACTAGATAATGTTGCTTAGAATTCCACATTACCCTACAATTTTCAAAAAGATGGTTTTTTGAGATACCTAAGATTTTTCGAATACAACTTTTTTATTATTAAGCAAATATATTTTGTTTAAATTCACTTTGCTAACACTAGGTCACAAATAACAAAATTTTCTCTGTGATTTGTTTCTAGCATACTTTTTCTCATTGATTTTGATCTACTAAACACGAAAATGAGTTTTAAAAATTTTTCTGTTGATTGGTTTTCGAGATACAAATTTTTGAACTTTTTTTTTTAAATTTTTGGAGGTACACTTACAATTTTGAGCATATCTTTCGTCTTCTTTGACGTATTTGATCCTACTGCTACTCAAATTAAAGCAAATTGAGCCGTCTACAACTCATTCTCAGAAAATTTTCAAATCGGGTGAGTAGTTTTGATGTTGGCGGCTTAAAAAGGTTAAAAAACTGCGTTTTTTTAGTAAAAATGTGGCAGAAAAATTCATATAAAAATTCATATAAAATATAAAACGCGATGCTAACAGCGATTTTGGTTTTTTTACGTATAGCTGGCATTTTTCCAAAGAAAATAAGCACTTACTTAACAAAATCTGACAACAAATGGCGGACTTATAATTTTTTTGGTAAAACACCGAAATTCCGCTATTTCACGATATTTTGATTTTCATTATTTGCACAGCTAACCTACTAGGAGGGATCGAAAAAGCAAGTTTTTTATAATCCTTTTGGAATAGAACGGAACAGTTGCTCCTATACATAAGTTACTTCTGTTCAAAATTTCACCACCCTGGGTTAATGTCTTCTGTTCTGGCAAGGGACGTGAAATTTCAAAAATTCAGTGTCACAGCACTTAGCAGTTTTGATAAAATTTTTAAATTAATATTAATAACACAAATATTTCATAATTGTAAAAAACCTATTTACAATACCGTAGGGACGTTTCGTCGATGTTTTTAAGAAAATGGTATAATGAAAATGCAGAACATAGAAACACAGGTGCATTTTACGATACGAATTTTGGCAAACCCACTTTACATGTACAAAATTGTTTGGAAAAAACGTTTACGTAATTTTTATGATTCTCAGAATTAAAAAAAATAAGTAATACACAAATAGTTATTTAATTTTTATGATTGTGGTTGCAGAGTAATATACGCTTCTGAATGTGCGTGGACGCTCTTCGTGTTCCTTTATGACTGCTACTCCGTTCACAGTCAATTAAAGGGAATTACACTTTTTTATTGATGTGTGTTTTCCCGATGGCTACCTGTATCGGATTTTTTTACAGAAATTCCCCCCACATTTGTGAGTGGTCATTATTTGGAAACTTTTCCACAATTTGAAACGCACACTTGCTGAATCAGGTATATAGCCAGGTATAGTATTTATAGGTGTTCATTTATCGTTTTTTGTCATTCAACAAGTGTCTACGAACGCGAGTAGTACGAGTAAAAAGTGAAACAAATTGAATTTAAGTGCATATAATACCTACCCAACAAGTAAGACAATGAGTAAAAGACTACGTGTGTTCGAGTGTTTGAACAATCCAGACAATTTCTGCAATGTTTGTGGCGAGTTTATAAAGAATAATCACGCACACACGTTTACTCCAGCAGTGCAATTGCACTATTTGAATTATTTTGGTATTTCACCAAATATCACAGAATCATGGACACCTAAGTCGCTATGTGATCTTTGCTATATAATCCTAACCAACTGGGCAGCTGGCGGAAGGTAAGAATTTTTATTTAAACACATTAAGCAAAGCAAATATAGTAATTTATTTTAATTTTAGGCGCCATATGAAATTCGATACACCAATGATGTGGAAAAAGCCGCTATGCCATTCCACAGACTGTTATTTTTGCCTCACCACAAACAGTGGGGTAGGGAGATTTTTAAAATGGAACTACGCTCAAGTGGGATCGTTTGCACTTCCAGTACCACATTCGAATGATGTACCATATCCAGTGTGCCCTGGTGCATCCCTTCAAAAAGCAGAATCGTCAGATCAAGAGTCCGAGTCAAGTGCAAGCGAATTTGGGGCGTGCAGAAAGCGAAAATTACTGTCACAGGCCGAACTAAACGATTGGGTGCGCGATTTTGGTCTCACTAAGGAGAAATCCGAACTTTTTGCGTCTCGGATGGTACAGTGTGGATTTGCGGATTCAGAAGTGAAAGTAACAGCGTACAGGAAGCGTCACCAGCAGTATGCAAAATTTTATACAAAGAAAGACCAAATATGTTTTTGCAGCGACATTTCCGGCTTGTTCCAAGAGCTTCACCAAATTCACAACCCCAATGAATGGAGGTTGTTTATTGACAGCAACAAAGAGAGCTTGAAGGCAGTTCTCTTACATAATGGGAATGAAAAGCCATCTCTTCCTATTGCTCATGCGGTTCATTCAAAGGAGAACTATGAAACTATGAACATTTTGCTGAAATGCATAGAGTATAGCAAATATAATTGGAAAATATGCGCCGACCTCAAAGTTGTGGCCATTCTGTGTGGACTCCAAGGAGGCTATACGCGACATTGCTGTTTTCTGTGCCTTTGGAATAGCCGCGCTGATGATCAGCATTATATTCAAAAAAAATGGCCGGAACGAACGAAACCTGTAGTTGGAGAAGCGAATGTTCAGCGCAAACCACTAATAGAGAACCGTGAAAATATAATACTTCCGCCGCTGCACATAAAATTGGGTTTGATAAAAAATTTTGCCAAAAAATTGGACAAAGAAGGTGAAGCTTTTGCCTATTTATGGTCAATTTTCCCTTACCTTTCGCTGGCAAAAATTAAAGACGGAGTCTTCGCAGGACCCGATATAAAAAAAATGTTGAAAGATGAAACATTCCCGAAGCTGTTATCACCCATCGAAGCCGCAGCATGGAATTCCCTCAGGCTTGTTGTGGAAAACTTTTTAGGAAACAACAAAAGCCATAATTATAAGGACATAGTTGAGGATCTGGTAAAGAACTATGAAGCAATGGGTAGGTTTTTTTTGAAACAAATGTTAATTTAAATAGCGTTTTAATTCTCGTTTTTTTTTCATTTTTGGGTAGGAGTGCACATGTCACTTAAAATACACTTTCTGCATTCTCATTTGGATTTTTTCCCTGAGAATTTAGGAGACGTGAGCGACGAACACGGCGAGCGCTTTCATCAGGAATTGAAGGCTATGGAACGACGCTATCAGGGCATCTATGACACGGCTATGATGGGTGACTACATTTGGACCCTAATACGTGAGACCAATTGCAGCGAATACAAAAAACAAAGAAGAAGTCAGCTGTTTTTCCACATGGCATAAAATGTACAGTTTCTACTTATTTTTTATGGGCGTTGATTTGGTTAATTTCGTTAGTTTAGCTAACCTGGCACATCCATTTCTAATTGTGCCATACATTGAGTATGTAGTGCTCTAAATAAATTAAAAAATAATATACTAAGACTAATTTGTTTATTTTAAATTAAGTTCAAATGTATTTATTCGTTTGCGTTGGGTAGGTAAGCTGTGCAAATAATGAAAATCAAAATATCGTGAAATAGCGGAATTTCGGTGTTTTACCAAAAAAATTATAAGTCCGCCATTTGTTGTCAGATTTTGTTAAGTAAGTGCTTATTTTCTTTGGAAAAATGCCAGCTATACGTAAAAAAACCAAACTCGCTGTTAGCATCGCGTTTTATATTTTATATGAATTTTTATATGAATTTTTCTGCCACATTTTTACTAAAAAAACGCAATTTTTTAACCTTTTTAAGCCGCCAACATCAAAACTACTCACCCAATTTGAAAATTTTCTGAGAATGAGTTGTAGACGGCTCAATTTGCTTTAATTTGAGTAGTAGTAGGAGCAAATACGTCAAAGAAGACGAAAGATATGCTCAAAATTGTAAGTGTACCTCCAAAAATTTAAAAAAAAAGTTCAAAAATTTGTATCTTGAAAACCAATCAACAGAAAAATTTTTAAAACTCATTTTCGTGTTTAGTAGGTCGAAATGAATGAGAAAAAGTATGCTAGAAACAAATCACAAAACGACTGTTGGCTAGTGTAATCGATCAACAAGCATATTAGTTTCAATCATTTACAATTTTTGTTAATAATGTTTCGTAAACCGACAAAATATAAATGAAGTAAAATGAATATAATTTTAATTGTTGTTTAATGGAATTCGAATTGTTGTATTAGTGGATTTCCGTGGATGCCGTTGAATTTCCCTCTGGATCATTAATTGATTTACTTAGAACTAGAGATGGGCACGAGTCACGTGATTGGCGTGATTCACGCGTGAGCGTGAGCCGGCCAAATTTTGCTCACCTGAGCGTGCGTGAACGTGAGTAGTGCAAAAATCTTCGTGCGTGAGCGTGCGTGAGTCCAATCTGTGCGTGAGCACTATTTTCGCGTGAGTCACGCATATTTCCGAATGGTTGATAGCATTTAAATTCGATTTTCTTACTACTTTGTTACACAAGTATTTTTGCAAGGCTTCTCATAACATTTCCTTTTAACAAAGCGTCGTTAATCATATTGTGTATTTCAAGGAACTCTGCTACAAGCGAAGAAGTTTTTATAAATTTTACAGTGGGACCTTTTGAAAAAAAGTGGTAATAATATCAGAACTTCTAAACTATAGGTCCGATTGTTTGAGAAAGCACTAAGGATTTGTAGGGGAGAAGTCAGGCTTTCAGAATCTGGCATTTAAAGGCACATTGCTTCAACGAAGGTTTCGCTACAGGCAGACAAAACCTTCATGACATGTAAGTTCCCAACTTGAGGTCTGATTTAAATGGTCTTTGTTTTTGAGATTCTACTGAGCCGCACAAACCAAAAATATTTAGAGTCGTGTGTCGCCTCTCTAGCCGTTACAAAGATATCTGGAATTATAAGTTTAAAATGTAAACATTCGCATTGACTTTCTTTAGCTCTTGGGTAATAACTTGGTAATTTTGAGAATTTAAAATGTTTTCAAACTGAAAAAAAATATGAAATTTGTTATGAAAGATACCATCATTCTTTCAAAAGTTTCTCAAATCTTTTGTAAGAAAGACACAAAATATTGTTTTTTTAAGCAAGGGCCTTGCCAAAGGTATTAAATGTAATTTAAAAATTTTTGGGCATTCACCCTAAAGCCAGCCTTGGCAGAAAATTAATGATTTTTGAACAAAATTTTAAATTTTTGAGTTTGGGAGAAGTCTTGCTTGTTGATTTTTATAATTTTTTACACCAAATTCTAGACTGAAATGAGGTAACTACAAGGCAGAAAAAATTTTTGATCGTACGCATAATCTTGATCAGCAAACAGACTTTGTTGGGAGTAAAAATCTCACACTTGTGTCCCTATTTCTCAAGTAATTTTAATTTCATTATATTAAACATACAATAATACAAAATTGCGTTATTACGTTGTTATATACTTCAAATCAAATTTGCACAGAATTAAAAAAAATAATAGTTTTTTAATTTTTTTCGTAATTTTTTCATGCAGCGCTGTGGAGTGCTCCGAGTCGGGGATATGTGCCTGGAGTCCGAATTTGTGTCGTAAAAATTTGCACGGCTCTGACTCCAAGTTTAGAATTTCCACCTGTAAGAATTTGTTCGGGTAGAAACTATTTATTTTATTGACTTCGGTTTTCAAATAAAACACAAACTTATTTAGGTCTAATATTTCATCTTTGGTGTTGGTACTCTTTGCTAAATTTACCTTGCTAAATTTATTAAAAACGACAATTAATTTAACTAAGGCATTTACATTTAAGTGTAGTAGTGTCTAATTCCTGAAAATGATCCCAATTAACGTTTTTAAGAACTTAGCTTTTACGAACACTGTTTTGTACAGATTTTATATTGGTTTGAATATAAACCAAGTTGTACATGTCAAAAACCTTTTTTATTTTTGTGAGTAATTTTTGCTAATGTGAGTAAGATCAAATTCTGCTCACGTGAGCGTGCGTGAACGTGAGTATCAACCTTTCGTGAGCGTGAGTGACCGTGAGTCAAAATTTACTCACGTGCCCATCTCTACTTAGAACTCCAAATTGGTAATTACAAATTCTGCTACTTTGTTTCATATCTAATGTTGCCAATGTATTTCACATTTAAGTACATATATTCAAATTTGTAGCGCTCTTTCTCACTTTCCCTTAATTTTTTCCTCAATTCACGTATAATAAAAACGCTAAACAAAGTTAAATAATTCACATACCAAATAAAATAAATAATTCTAGACTAAAATCGATTTATCACATGTGGAGTTGACAGTTATTTATTTATGACACCTCCAAAGGGAAGGCAACACAAAAAAATACCAGAATCAAATATAATTGTCCAAACATATTGACAAAATATCTGTTAGACAAAATAAACAAACATATTCAAGCATTTGGAAAAACATATTCGTTCCTTCTATTAAAATGAATCAATTACTAGACATCGGGAAAAGTGAAAATGTATATGATTTAAATATCCATAAACATATGTGCAAATGTAGAACAACCGAGTTGCATTTGAAAAAAGTGACACATATAAATCATTTAAATGACAAAATGAAAACCCAGAAATCAAAGTGATATCCACAAATTGGAATTGGCCACAAAACAAAGTGTAAATGTATAGTAGAGAGAGAGATGGAATGGCAAGATAAAAAAGCAATATAGATATATACAAAAATTTCAAAGTAAATCATTCGAATGAAATTCAATTGAATATCTGTTAAATTTCTGTATCCGCTTTACCGTACCATATGAAACATCGCCAGGAGGTTGATATATACCGTCGACTGTGGAATGATGTGTACAATACTATTTTAAAGCGGATGAAAAGAGAGAAGATGATAATTATGACGATGCTGCTGGTGACTCTGGCGCCGTTGATGCAAAGTATGGCAATGCTACCCTGCCACTCAATTCATAGGAATGTGTTGATGATGAAGTTGATATTGCTACCGGCTTGATGTTGATGGCTGTGAAACACTGTTGGCATTATGGAGTTTTGGTCTTCAAATTAGCCTTTGCAAAATTGGTAGCTGCCACATTGCTGTCTGTGACCACAAAAAGCATCATCGATCAATGACAAATGCACGAAACGAAACCGTAATTTGTACAAAATAATTTCACTTTTCCAAACAGCTTTCTACTTTGGTGAACATAAATTTCCATTTAATTTGAAGTAACTGCGATTTAAAGGAATGAGTTCTGATTATAGTATCTTTTCATGAGGCGTCATTAATACCGAATTTTCGTAATGGTTTTGTTAGCAACTGTATGTTAAATATTAACCATAGCGCTAAAATGAATGATGTTTTGAGTTAAATTGTGATAGACGATCGTTTCTACATATGTGCGCTCACAGAAAAAGAGTAATTGGGTGACCTATCTCACGGCTCGACTCACTTGGTCCCTAAATTTCAGCAGAATCTGAAACTTATAATTCTTATATCTGTTCCACTGTTGTAAAGAATATTCACCGGTAATCGCCGGATTTATCCCAAAAAATTGTCGCCATGAATTTATTGCCCGATAGACCCACCCTAACCGTTTAGGTATCTCTTGTGTTGTTATGGATCCCAGTTTCTTCCACGGTTTGAAGATGGACAAAAACAACTGCGGATTTTAGTTGAATATCGCGAAACACTTCTTTGAAGTGGTCATACAGTTTCGCTCGTGGCCGAGTAAAAGCCTCCGCGGCACCCATCGCGCCTATAACTTGTTTATTCATATTAAAACGCTCATGTAAAATGTGATGTACCCACTTAGTTGAGATGCCTACGTCCTCAGCCACCTTACGGATTTTCCTCATCCGATCGTCGAATATCAATGATTGACGATTTCTGGCTTGACGACCATTTTGGTCAACCTAAACGCTCGGCAGCAGTTGTATACGACCACAACAGAATTCAGTAAACCTCTTTCTAACCATCTAAGCCTTGCAGGGGTTTCAGTGATGGTTTTTTTACGGAAAAAATAATGCTCCATGAGCACACGAAATTCAGTTACGAGGGTGTCTACTTTCAATGACTGACAACATACAAATTAAATGACGCCGGTTACATAAAATTTTTCAGTAGTCTATTATTAGACGGTGGTTGACAGAATCAGTGTTAAGTTTTAATTTAATTGGTGGGAAATTCAAAAACCCACGGGGCTTTCAGACCAACCTCTATGCATAAATCTGTAAAAGAGAAAAAAATTTATGACAAGTAAATTTTTCTTAACAGAGTTCATATGAGGTAAGATCTCTCACTGCTTCCACTATTTCTCAATGAACAGTAATTGCATTAAAATCGGAAACAATTAGGAAGATAATGGTAGTAAGCCGTTATATACGTCAAATGTAATTTGCACACGATTTTCGCAATATATTTATTTATAATTTTTTTAAATGTGGACCCAATAGAGTCCATTTATACCAATCTTTTCTTCCAAATTATCGGAGGGACCAAGAAATATAAATTTTAGCGTTGTCATTTTTTGACCATATTTGACGGCCTTGTGGATAAGGACTCTGGAATATGCCCCAAGTACCACCTATCAGATACGTATGTGGGACTCCAATAGAGTCCATTTCTACCAATCTTTTCTTCCAAATGATCGGAGGAAAGAAGACATATAAATTTTAGCGTTATCCTTTTGTAACCATATTTGACGGCCTTGTGGATAAGGACTCTGGAATATGCCACAAGTCTTTAATGCTATATCTGGAGTACACTGTCAAAGTTTTCAAAATGTTAACCATATATTTTGAGAGTGTGTACGAAGCAGAGTTAATCGATGTTTTCCTTGTGTATTTTTGGCAGTTCGAAAACCTTGGTGCCGTTGCAGTATATATTGTCATCTTCAGTTTCTCTTGTTTGCTGATTATCTCCATATTAAAGAGAGCGTCAACAAAGTTATTGTTTTTTGTTGTATAGTTGATGTTGGATCTCTTCTTAAAGTTTAGTAAGTCCACCCGTCTCTTGATATTGCTCTCATCTTTTCTTCGTACTCTTTTCTATACATTGCCACAGTTTTACTTCCCTTGTCAGCTTCCATAATGATTATGTCCTTATTCCCTTCCAAACATTCCGTCGCCTCTCTCGCAATATTCATAACGTACGTGTCTTTTACCGTTGATTTTTGTTCCCTTAAATGTCTCTCTATTAGCATTGTAAGTTTGATGCTCGCTTTCTCTTGTTTCTCCTTCTCAACGATCGTTTGAATGCTATCCTCCCCTTCGACAATGACGCTGAGCAAAGGGAATTATTGTTTCGTCATCGGCAGAGCGAACTTCGGGCCATGTGCTAATAACCATTGTTGTATCTCCTTGGGAATTACTCTGTCCGTTTCGTTTACAAACCATGAGTGGTCGTTGTGAATGTTAAATTGTTCGGTTTGCCCTTCTCTAAGTTTAGTAAATTTTTGCCCCTGTCTCTCTGTTATAGCCAGCCTGTCATGTAAAGCTAGGTGTTCATTCCTCTTCTTTATAATCTCAGCATCTGGTTTTGACATTATTGTGTCGAAGATTGTTTCCAAATCATTTTTGTAAACTATGTTCTCCCGCAAAAGTTCGTGTTCTTGACTGATCATCAAGTTTAGGATTTTTCGATGGAAATTTAGCACTGTTTGTCAATTGAGTTTCTCAATTTTACCGTCCGTTTCCGATTAGTGTGATTGTGTGTTGCAAATATGCTGTGTACGTTTGCTGTTGAGTTTGTCACGAATTTAGGCATTATTTGGCACTGTCTGCAAATAACCAAGAAGTCTATTGAGGTTTTCAAATTTGCACGTCTCTTGTTCATGTTTCGATGTTTGTTGATGGTTGTATTAATGTTGTTACCGTATTTTGATTATGTGTGACATTTTCAGGCGTACCCTCCATATTATTAAATGTGGTTTTTTTTCGGTCCTTCTAAGTGTATTCTCAATTTTGTCCTTTAGGCTTTGGCCGTTAAAATAAAAGAAATAATATTCGTATTATTTTCCCTTTTTTTAATATTTCGACTCTCGCTGAGAGTCATCATCAGGCTGGAAAATACACAACATGAGTAACAAATAACAATTAAAGAAATTTAAAACATCTTTACCAAATAAATTACGACAACTGCGCGCATAGTTACAAATATTTGACCAAACATTATATTAGTTAGATGTCGGCCGAGCTTTCCAAAAGACAAAATTGAAAATGATTAATTATTTTTACAAATTTAAAAATTTGGATGGTCGCTTGTCTTTTCCAGAGCCATTCTGACATTGAAAATAAACCGCTCGCAATTTTGATCTAAGGAAGATCTTAACTCCTCAGGTGGGCTCACTCTATCGAGTGGTTATAACTCCACGAGGCGGAGTCTAGATATTTTTTTCTTCAGTAGAATATTTAAAAACGAATTTTGTTAGAATGGTGGTAAGTGGCCCTCGGAAAGCCTGTTCGGTGTGTTGTGGATGACAAGTTCAGTTTGTGCGCGTAACGACTGAGATATGACAAATATATTATTGTATTGCCGAACGAGCATTGGACCCATCCCAATGCTGCAGTCAATCAGGACCAACATTCCTGTCAAATCTCGAATATAATTCTGAACTAAAGACGTGGACACATTTAATCAAAAGTCTGTTAACTACACCTGTAAACATACATAAATGTAGCAGTTTATAAAAATCTCAATTCCAACACAGCTAAAGAACACTTCAAAGTTAACAGGTTATTTAAATATATAGGTTCGAAGAATAAAAAACTCATTTGTTGTCATAAACTGCATGAAATTGCACTTTGGTTGTCATTCAAACAATTTGGTTTTAAAGAGTTGGGTTGGAAACCTACTTAAAACTTAAGTTTTGTGCTATTGTCGTTGTCATTATCTTTGTCAACACACAACCTCACATTGAATTTGTTGATTCAATAAATGTTTCAAGGAATAAACTTTTAAAACCAAAAGGCGAAACCAAAATATTGCTTTAATTTTTGAAGCATACCATGCAGGTAGGAAATACAAGTGCTTACGATTACATCTATCATTTTGACTTTCTTCCTCGCTGAGTTTTCGTAACGATTTTTTGCAAGTCTTTATTTTTCTCTCTCCTTTCCCAACACCTTGGACTCGGCCAAAACCATGCAAACTATTATATTTGCTTTAGTTGTTAACTACGTGACACATGTGTTTCTGCAGTAACCGATGAATTTTCTACGAATGATATTCCAGAAGAGGTTTTTTATTAGACCATGTAAAACTCGAACGAAGATGTCCGCGATGTGAAGGGATTCTGGCGTAAACGTTTGCTTAGTTAAGCATTTGGTTACACTTTGACAGCTTCGAGGTGTGAGTTATTTAAAGGAGGTCATGTTGCTTTATTTTTTATTTCCTTTCTCTGTTTAGTATAGAAAATTTGTTGGCATGTGGTTGTGGTAAATATTGAAATAGTAATTTAAATCTGGTGATTCGTAAACGGAAATGGTACACTAAATTATTCAAGTTGCGGAAGATACATGTTTAAAATTATGAATTATGGACGAAGCTGAACAATGTCCACAAGGAACAAATGGGAACCAATTTCGCTGATTTAAGTCGGGTCAAAATTTTCTTAGTACTCAGCTAAACGCTATGTTAATTGGAGCACTCAACGCTGAGGCTAAATATAACGTGAATAGTATTTACTTTAACTATATACCGATAGTTTGTTAATACTTGCTTAGTTGTAAAAATTTGGTGTGTCAATCTAGAGAGCCAAGCAATTTCTTAAAAAACCCAGTACAGATATTTCAGTTGAGTGAACCGACATAAAAATATCCTCACCCGAATTCATATATTGCGACCGAGTTCTACGGAATATTGGTAAATGTACCAGTATTCAACAGCAGATTTTCATTGCGTTAAATATGATTCACTACCCAACTTAATTACGGGATGCACCAATATGGGTGTGGCGAAATCTCCCTTGTCTTACTTAGTGACTCGCGTTTGATGACATGGAGCCTATAGCCTAATTTCATTAAGATCGTAAGTATTTCACGCGAATTATCGCATTGACAAACCGGAGGAACACCAAGCTTTTGTATGGGAGGTACCAGAATGGGCGTGGTAACCTCGCCAATTTTCCCCACTTAAGTAGACATTTACAGATTATTAACCAATGTTTAAGTTAAAGCTAATCACATCTACACGAAAAAAAATTTTAGGACAAATATGATTTTGTACTAAATATGTCGATTTGTATGGGAAGTATCAGAAGGTTCGTGGCCAAAATGCCCTTTTCAACCCCAACCTGAGCTTGGAACAAAATATCATTTTGATCGGCAAAGATTTACGGGAGTTATCTGGCCAAACAACCAGCCGGCCGAACACCTTTTGTGTGGGAGGTACCAAAATGTTCGTGGCAAAACCACCTTTGTCTTAATCGGTGACTGGAGTTTATTGACATGAGGCCTAATACCCAATTTTGTTACGATCGAAAGTGTTTCACGCAACTTATCGCATTTACAACACGGACGACCACCAAGCTTTTGCATGGGAGGTACCAGAATTGGCGAAGTTGCCAGACCATTTTCTCCAACTAAGTAGATATTTACAGATTATTAACCCATGTTTGAGTTGAAGCTAATCATATCTACCAGAAAAAGGTTCTAAAAGAAACATGATTTCGTACTAAATAGTGTCGATTTGTATTGGAGGTACCAGAAGCTGCCCAAACTAATCACTGACAAAATTTCGCTGTGATCGATAATTACACTAGTCAACAGTCAAAATGTACTCCGGATGCCATAATTTTTTCTGTGTAGATAACCTTGACATGAGCTCGAACAACGCAATAAAATTTTTTTTTTTCGTTTGGTTTTTTTTTTAAATTTTAAAAATTTTTTTTTGGTTAATTTGTTTTTGTATGAAAAATTGTTTCAGCAACTAACAAATCTCGCCAAAATATATATTAAATGGATGGTAGTAGACCCCAAAACATAAATAATGTGCGTCTTCATTCATCGGCTAGCTACAGCGGTCGTAATCGGTTGTTGAATCAGGAATTTTACAAAATTTTACCGAAAATTTACAAGTGAAAGCCCTTTAAAGCATTTTAAAAAAATATTAATTCACAGAGTGCATTTTTTTTGTATTTGATACGCAATGTGGCAGGTTTTAGAAATCAAACAAGCTACTTTTTAAGAAAATCCATCAATTAATAATGAAGTTGTGAATTTTTTCGCTAAAGCCCTCAGATTCTACTTTTTAGTTCGAACATTGCATTTTACCTTTGAAATTATCTCACTAGTCAACCAAATGAAAAAATGTCATGTACTTCTAATGAAGTATTTTTTTCTGTGTAGATAACCTTCAGATGAGCTTGAAAAATGCAACAATCGCAGTGAGGGATGGCTCAATGTATGCGTACCTTTGCTGGTATGTATCACTTATAGATATTGCACTTGGGTTTGTTTACAAAATAATAACGGAAGGTAGTAATGTCACTACGCAACAATGCGTTTTGTTGGTCACTCTGCTATCTCTGCAACTACCTTAACCACTACCTGTTGTGCCTGATTTTATTTTAGGTATTTTAGGTATTTAAGGATGAACAGTGCCAAATATTACTTACTTTCGCAAGTAACCTCAAAATGAGCAAACGTTCGCGAGGATTTGAATGCAATACCAATCCAAGTAATTTTTGTTACATATGCGGAGAATACGTTTCTGAAAGAAACAAGCGTTGTTTTTCACCTAAATTGAGAGATTCATTTGAAGAGAGCTTCAATTTGCAGGTCTCAAACATAGATGAGCGGTGGACACCACGTGCTCTATGTCCAAGGTGCTACGTACAGCTAGCTGACTCAAGGTAAGTGTAGATTACGAAATTCAAGAACATATATAACTTATTATTGAAATTCTTTCAGACGACAGCCGAGAATCATCATGCCAATGCTTTGGAGATAACCGCTTTGCCATGTAACAGATTGCTACTTCTGTCTTAGCAAAAAAACCGGCGTGGGAAAAAATATACGATGGACTTACGCTGCTGTTTCAACAGTGACTTTTCCAGTGCCATTTTCCGAAGAACCAGTGGACCCGCAACCGTCCGTTTCAAGATGGGCATCTAATAATGAGCCGATAGATCCAACATCAGATCCGGAGACAGTAGAAACCACATCAGAATGCGAGTCAACATATAAATTGCCTGGAGGTCAACGCTTATGTTCGCAAGCAGAACTGAACGATTGGGTTAGAGAACTGAAACTCTCCAAGGAAGATGCAGAGTTGCATGCATCGTGCATGAAACAGTTCGGTTTCTTGGCTCCTGGTGTGGTGACAACAATCTACAGGAAGCGTCATGAACCATACGCAAGGTACTACAAAAAAAAGGCAACATCTGTTTTTGTAAGGACATTCGCGGATTATTTAGTGAACTCGGGTACTCTTACGATCCAGGAGAGTAACGTCTTTTCATCGACAGCAACAAGCAGAGCCTTAAAGCAATTTTACTGCACAACGGCAACAAGAAACCCTCGATTACAATTGCTCATGCCGTTGACACCAAGGAAACATACGAAGTCATGGACAATCTACTAAAGTGCCTTAACTATAAGAGGCACGATTGGAAAGTTTGTGCCGACCTTAAGGTTATCGGTATCCTTTGTGGATTACAAGGTGGATTCACAAAGTACTGTTGTTTTCTCTGCCTTTGGGACAGCCGCGATCGTCAACATCATTACACCAGGAGGAGTTGGACAGAACGAGTTAACTTCATCCCCGGCAGCGACAATGTGAAATATACACCACTCATTAAAAAGGAAAATGTTTTTTTCCCACCTCTTCACATAAAGCTCGGACTCATAAAAACCTTCGTGAAAGCTCACAACAGAGATGGTGAAGCGTTCGCCTATTTAAAAACCATTTTTCCTCACCTTTCGTCGGCAAAGATTAAAGAAGGCGTTTTCGACGGCCCGCAAGTTAAAAAGTTGTTGCAAGACCAATAGTTTGAGCACATTTTATCACCAAATGAAGCTGCAGCTTGGAACTCATTTCGGCAAATTGTTTCCGGATTTCTGGGAAACAACAAAAGCTCAAATTACAGAGAGATCGGCGAACAACTACTCCAAAATTATAAAAAAATTGGAGCAACTATGTCGCTTGAGATACATTTTCTACACTCGCACTTGGACTTCTTTCCGGACAACCTGGGCGATGTGAGTGACGAGCATGGCGAGCGTTTTCATCAGCAAATAAAAGAAATAGAGCACCGATACCAAGGATTTTCGAACGAAGCTATGATGGGGGACTATATCTGGTTCCTGATAAGAGAAACAGACCCACAACAATATCAAAGGTAAAATGCAATGTTCGAACTAAAAAGTAGATTCTGAGAGCTTTAGCGAAAAAAATCACGATATTTATGTCACCCAACAAATTTTAATTTTTTTTGTAATAAAAAAGAAAAATCCTTACCATAGACAAAGTTTTTGTTGTATTTTTCAAGCTCATCTGAAGGTTATCTACACAGAAAAAAATTCCTTCATTAGAAGTACATGACATTTTTTCATTTGGTTGACTAGTGAGATAATTTCAAAGGTAAAATGCAATGTTCGAACTAAAAAGTAGATTCGAGGGCTTTAGCGAAAAAATTCACAACTTCATTATTAATCTTTGGATTTTCTTAAAAAGTAGCTTGTTTGATTTCTAAAACCTGCCACATTGCGTATAAAATACAAAACAAATGCACTCTGTGAATTAATATTTTTTTAAAATGCTTTAAGGGGCATTCACTTGTAAATTTTCGGTAAAATTTTGTAAAATTCCTGATTCAACAACCGATTACGACCGCTGTAGCTATCCGATGAATGAAGACGCACATTATTTATATTTTGGGGTCTACTACCATCCATTTAGTATATATTTTGACGAGATTTGTTAGTTGCTGAAACAATTTTTCATACAAAAACAAATTAACCAAAAAAAAATTTAAAAAAAAAAAAAAAAAAAAAACCAAACGAAAAAAAACATTTTTATTGCGTTTTTCGAGCTTATGTCAAGGTTATCTACACAGAAAAAATTATCGCATCCGGAGTACATGAAATTTTTTTCATTTTGTTGAGTAGTGTTATTTACGGCAGTTATCGTGTTGACCAGACAGACGGACATGGCTCAATCGTCTTAAAAAGCATCAAAAGGAATTTTGTCCAAAGATACCGAGGGTGTAATATAGCTCGTTCTATGCGTTAAATTTTTTTCCGTATTAAGTAATATATAACGGGTCCGCCAAATAACTTCTTTGTTTTGAAAATGCTATAAAGAAAACTACTGAATATTTTCTCAAATTTCTTTTTTGATGTGTTAACATCTATAGCGGAGTATAGGGACTAAATCTATCAAAGTCAAAGATTTTATGCTGCTGCTAAAACCAGATTTTATGCTACTGCTAAAACCAGATTTTCTGCGACTGCCCAAGAGAATAATGACATGAAAAACAAAAATGAGCGAGCAAGAGAGCAATGAAAGAGTCGTGTGGCAGGGGTGAGGCAAACGAAATTGTGTCTATAGCGTATGTATTAACATAATAATGTATGTATGTACTAGTGAGACTAGTTGCTGTTGTTGAACGGAGATATAAAGCATAGCCACGCAAAATTTCATTTGCAAGCCCATGGGCTTGCGCAGTCGACGTTATGGTGACACACTAATACGTCAGCACCTTCGTACAAAGTATGTGTGATGTTGTGTGTTTGGTTGTTTCGTTGTGGTGGATATGGCAAACATGTGGTTATGTGACACACGTATACGTCAGCTACTTCGGACAAAGTATGTGTGATGTTGTTTGTTTGGTTTTTAAATGAAACGTCATCAAATGGTTGAACGCCTTTTTAAATTCTTTATATTAACTTCACCTGTCTGTATGCATGTACGCCGAAACATTTTTGGATTGATTTTTAACCCTTTTCCCGTTCTCCAATCGAGGTTAAACATCGCAGGCAAACTAATGGCGACGACAAATATAAACTGTCAAAATATGGCCGGGATTGAATAAAGGGGCGTGGTACCTCCCATACAAATCACAAATTAAAAATCCATTATTTCTGCTCCTGTTAACGGTATTTGAAAAAAATTGGGTATGTTGGTTGGTCACTTATTCTAAGATCTGAGGATTGGACAAAGGGGCGTGGTCATATATAAGGAATGTATAGTCAAAAACTACGTTTTTTACGGGTTGGTTTTTTATCATTGTTAAAGGTAAGTCAAATAAAATGTGGGTGCTGAGCACTCTCAGAGCAAAGAGAATAATGACGTGGTTATATGTATATAAAAATGAGATAGCAAGAGAGCAATGAAAATTTTGTGAACTTGTGTAGCATATGTACGAATATAACAATGTATGTCTGTATATAAAAGTGTCTGTTGCTTTGCATTATTTGGTTTTTGTGGGAATAACGTCATCATATGATTGAACGCTGTTTTTTATTTTCCAATGTAACATTTACGAATGTGTTCATAGAAATCGAACAGGTACCGTGTAGCAAAAAGGTGTTAACACATCGCCCGTGAGTTCGAACACTCATTGGATTTTTTATTTGAAAGTACAATCCTTCCGGTTAATAATGGAAAATAATTTCATTCAAATGGCTGCCTCGGCTGGCCATGCAGTAGCCTACACGATCGGTCCAATTTTTAAGCACATTATCGATTGTGTGCAGCTGTATTTCACCAATGGCTTCACGAATATTGTCCTTTAAAGCGTCACGCTTTGTGCCACAGCAGCACTATTCTCGAGTGTACGCACTATTTTTGGCTTTTCACGCTTTGGTTTATCGATCAGGATGCCAGTTTCTTTCACTTTTTTCTGAAGATTACGAACATACGGAGCTGACGGTGCTTCTCTTCTTCCAAAATCCGTACGCAATTTTTGCACACATTCTGCAACATTACTATGATTCTCAAAGTAATATCGCAATATTTCCCAGCGTTGTTCAAGCGTATACACAACCATATTCGTTCAGCGGAAGGATAAAACTAATTATCTGTCAAATCAGACATGAGCTAAGTGTTACCATTCACGAAATAAGCTCTAGTTGAAAAAAACGTTAGTTGGCGGACCCCTTATATACCCCCATCCTATAGGTGAGGGTATCAAAAAGGAAAGATACTTGATCCGCACTGTTATATGTTTATCAATTATATTCACAAACCTGAATTAAAGTGAAAAAATAAAAATGTTATTGTCAAGTAATTTAAGTTTTTTAAATTCTTTATTTTACCTTCACCTGACTGTCATGCCGAAAAAACTTTGGATTGATTTTTAACTCTTTTCCCGTGATCCAATCGAGCTGAAAATTCGCAGGCAAACTAATGGCAACGACAAAAATGAACGCGATTGGCGGGATTGGACAAAGGGGCGTGGTGCCTCCCATACAAATCACAAATTATAAATCCATTATTTCATATATAAAGAATTTATGGTCAAAAACTATGTTTTTTACGCGTTGGTGTTTTTTGCTTTGATGTGTTTCTAAATGTATTTCCATCATAAAAGTTAGCATTATGAGGGCCCGTAATACCTATTGGATTAAGAATATATAAACGAATGAAGAAAAGTGATATACAAGATTTAGCACCCAATGACTGCCATTTATTTTTCTAGACACAATTTAAGAAATAACAAATAAATTTGTTGTTATTATAAAAAAAAAATTATTTTCCATGGCACAGATTGTTGGGCAAAATATTCAAATTCTGCGGCCGATCGTAATCAAAATAGGGCATAATTGCAACCACAAATTTGAATTTGGGCTGATCTGTTCAATCTGGGCGGGCATACTCCCAATTAGGATTACATACCATGTTTGGCTTTATGAAAACTTTTTAGGGAGTACATACTCCCTAATAAAATAATAGCTTGACTTGTGATTTTACATTATATTTAAAAAGGAAAGGAAATTAAGATTTGAAATGAAAGTAACACATAGGAAACAGAAAATAGAACACGCATAATTTTCCTTCATTGCCGTTTTAAATTCCCCGTTGAATTAGTATAAATAAAATATAATCTGGTCCTGCCACATGCCAAAAAGTTGTTTCTTAAAAATTGGGTAGGAAAGCTGAAACATTACGTAAATTTTATTTCAAATTAAATTTGTTTAAAAAATCCAGCGCTTTAAAAAATCCAGCGGCTTTTGTCTTTGATTTTATTTTTTAAACTCATAACCAATACCGGCAGTAAACAGATATCATTAATTATTTTATGAACGGTATTTTTGAGAAGCTTTTTCTTGGTTAAATATTCGATAGTATCGCCGTCACTATGCGAGGTGACGGCCGCCGATTGCAATTTAAGGTGGTCAGAGCAGGGATCGAACCCAGGATCTCACGTACAAGAGGCGTGCACACAAACTATTGCATCACGGACTGTCACAAAAAATTTTTCACTTAAGTCTGTTAAATTCATCAGGTCCTATCTCTCTATGAGATCTCAATCAGATATGGTTGGGAATCTCTGGTCGGACCAATTAGAAGTTCTAAGAGTCGTTCCACAGGTCTCTTTTATAGGTATGTGAAAAATTTTGGGAGTGGTCTTTAATAATCGTTTGACTTGACGTGAACATATCGTTTCGGCGGTGGCCAAAACTAACGTCGGTTTATTTGTTTTGAAAATCCATTAAAACGTTCAAAACAATAATTTTAAGCTTAAAAAAATAATATGTCAAAGCAAAACCCACTAACCATCGCTCGGGTGTATACCTTTTCGTAATTGAATGGTTAAAAAATTTACACGTACATGTAGGTATTTATTCAATGTATAGTCGTGGTGATAGTAGTAGTAAGCTACTATTTCCTTGTAGCAAAAGCATGAGAGGTGACAATAGCATGAAAAGCTTTCGGTAAGCAGGTAGTATTAGAGATGAGATATTCGATTTTTAACGTAGAATACGTTATACGGTAAGGTAGGGGTGTTGATCTGGAGCACAAAATTTTGAGAAAATGTTTGTCACTTTCATTATAAGTTTTTAATACTTTATGCATGCATTGAAGAAAATTCGAGTATGGTCGTAACATATCTAATATGTCTTCTTTTGATTTGTATTTAAATAATCATATTGCTACATATAATTTTTTTGATTCTATAAGTAAATCAAAATTTAACTCCTTCAAATTTTGTATTAATTTTCCTATGCTTTGTATTTTATGTATTATAACATCATGTGTAAGAGCAGTACGATTATCTGTGTGTTCATCACAGAACCAGTGTGAGAAAGAGAAGAAGTATAATGACAATGCAGGTTTTATGTGAACATTACAGAACCAGTGTTGCCACATGCAGTATTTACACTTGTTTTCAAAAGTGCATCGAATTGATATAAAGTGTACCCAAATTTTGATAAAAAACTATCCTAAATTTTTAACATAAAAATTAAAGATAAATTTGATAGATTTAAATCACTTATCAAAAATTATATTTAATTCATATATTTTAATTGCAAAATGACTAACGTATTCTACGTCTGACCTATGCGCCCGTGTTATCTAACACAGGCTTCATATTTTTTTTTTATAAAATAAGTTTTAGCTAAAGAAGTCAATAAAATAAAGTTTTTGTTAAAGAAGTCAATAAACAAGTTAGTAAGGAAAATTGAAAAATAATTATTGTCGGAACATATTGTTCTCATTTTAATGGCACATGGCAAATTAAAGAGTTTAGGAAAATGGTTTCCGAATTTTCTTCAGAAAATAATTAAATTTGTAGGCCCAAACAAATAAATCGTAAATCGTAAGCTTTCGACAGCTATTTTTAAAAAGCAGAAAGAATATAAAGAAATATGGCACGTACACATCCCTCAGATATATGAAGATGAGATTTGATATATAAATTGTTCCTACAGTTCGAATTACAGCCTGGATATAAGTGACTGTGCCACGCCTCGTTTTCAAAAATCGCTCTGACGAATTTCTTATAGACGAATTAGTATGAAAATTTAACAATGAAATTTAAAATGGCTGTAGCTCATTGACTATCAGAGGTAAGACGATGAGATTTGGTATATATATTGTTGGTACAATACGAATTACAGCCAGTGTCGAAGTGGACGGTGGCACGCTCTCATTTCAAAAATCCCTCTGACGGCTTTTCTAATATACCTATTGTTGAAAATTTCACAATGTGGTACCTGCTGATAATCCTTAGCTACACTTGGTAGTGATTGGATAAAGGGGTGGCACCGCCGATACAACTTCAATTTAAAAATGGCTATATCTCATCAATTATCAGAGGTATGAAGACAAGATTTGGTAAATATGTTGCTGGTACAGCATGAATTTCAGCCAGCGTGGAAGTAGGATATGCCAAGATCCTTTTAGAAGGAGCAGTTAAAGCACCTTAAAATTTCACAGTATGTTACAGTTGGCCTACAGATACGAACAGGCTATTTGGAAGAAAGTTCCCAAAATGGGCCTAAGCGCCGTTCACACACGTCAATATTTTACTACTACCTATACTATATCAAACAATTGTCCATACACCTGGCACTTGGGAACATATTGCAATGTGTCTCAAAAAATATATGGCCTATTCGTTTTAAATATTTGAATCAAATCGGTCATATATCTTTTGAGATACATTGAAATATGTTCCAAATTGACAATTGTTTGATAGAGTGTAGGAATGTGAGGTTCGGTACATATACTCGTACAACTGACATGATGCAAATTACTTTTTGGGGAAAACCAATGAAAATACGGCTATTAAAAAAGTCCGACTATAAAGCTAAGAAAGTGACCACAGGTACGAATGAATATGGATATCATTGAGGTCAGTTTCAAGAGCATCTTAAATATCGTTACTCCAATAATGATTTTTTAAAAAAATTCAGAATAATCTAATAGAGGCTACTATAGTCACTGCAAATTATAACGAAACGATGATGCCCACGACATTCCCATCTATTTCAAAAGATTGCAGTTTCCGGTTTGGTTGGCTGCAATGATCACCAATAAAGCAGAGTGGTAGTTGCTTCAAGTCTGTGGCTTAAATTTGACAAATCCGTGTTTTCCACGGACAATATACGTTGCATGTTCACGTGTAGGTAAACCTTCTGACGTATATATATTTGCACCAGATGGCAAAACTAAAAATATAGTATATCGTTGAGCACTTGAATAAATAGAAAAAAAATTATATAAAAATCACCACACCATCGAAATCTAAACAAATACTTCTAACAAATAGTTATTTTAGATTATTCATCATAATATTCCAGTCAACTACAACTTTATTTTCCCATTGCATTTTAGTTCAAACAGGCAAAACAAAGTTTGCCGGGACCAGTACTTGTGTAGACCTCTTTCAAATAAATTCATTTTTATTGACGCATTTCGTCTTTAGAATTATATCTTCTCAAACCTACAAACTATTACCAACGACAAGCAATTTAAGACGGAGCTTTTCAATCATTTCCAATAAATAAACCTTTTAATGTTTTTATGATTTTATGTTTTACATTATACTTTGTATTGTATTTATTGATGTCTTTCTGCAATAATCTTTATTAATGGCCAATAATGTTAATATTAAATTGAATTGCACTGTCTTTAATTGCACTTATTTATTTCATTCTTTTGTAATAGCATCTAAGTTTAAACTGTATCTCATGCGTGTTAACCTTGTTCAATATTATCACTTCTATGCTTTGTATAATAAATTTAATGATCCAATAAGTATATATAGTAATAGAATTTTTGGGGAAATATATAAAAATTGATCCGAGTATTTGCAAGTGTAAATACTTTTTCATGTAAGTGAATATAATGCCTGCAAGAGTTCCTAAATTACACCAGTATACTAATTGTCACAAAACAAACTTGAGTCAAAAAATATTAACATTTTGTAAAATTTATTTCAACCGGTTATAATCCCATATTTAATTTGGCTTTATGTCTTCCCATTTTTTGTATTATGTTTAAAGCCTACATAAACCCTAATACAATATTGACTTTTCCCGTTTTTTAATAATTTGTCCTGAAACGAAAAACCATAACCAAACAACATTTGTAGGTCTTTCAGATAATACAGATTTTGAATTTCCACTTTCCAAAGCTGAATGGTATTTATGACTTCATATACTACACCAACAATACATATAATCGCATTTCTATGCCTACGAGTACCAGCTAACCTTAATTAATTTAATTCAATATCCTCGTCATTTACCCATTTGTCAATCGGACAATTTGCAAATATATTTGCGTTTTCTGGATATGTATTTTACACTAATCTAATCGATGCGTTAATGAATATTTGGTTAGGCATTCATCCCAGAATACTCCTAAATTATATGTAAATTTGAAAACCCATACTCAAGGTCCACACGTAATTTAAGTGTCACACACATCAAGATGCACTTCATGTATACGATTAAATATAAAGTCCTTGTAATTTGAACTCCTACACATGGCGTAATTTCGTAGATAATTTGGTGTCTTAATATACATAAATTATTTAGCAATAGTCTTACATAAATTCGAGTACTGGCCGAATAAATTGAATTCATTCTTTATGTGGGCGTGTGTGTGTTATTATAGATTTGGGTGGAAAAGTTAGTTTATGCCATTGAGTAGGTTTGTAAATACACAGAATAAATTCGAACGACTTCATCAGATATATGAAACAAAGTATAAGTAATTTTAGCAACAATGAAACCATTTCTGAATCTATGTACAACAACACGAATGGAAACTATGACTAAATTTACCCTAAGTGCCACGGCAAACGTTACATGAATACTTACACATACTGCCACTGCAGTCGGGTGTATATTGCACATATTTGCTGATTCTATGACAAAATATAATTTGAGCTTTGATAACATGATCTGTTTATATTGCGATAACCCAACATCTTATACTTCGTTAGAACCTTCGGCACTAGAGATTTCGACATCACCGATTCCTTCAGCCTCTTCACTAATGTCTGATAGTTGTCTCTCATTAAGCGACTAATTGATTTCTCTTTCGGAAACATTAATTGTTAGGAGAAATGTTCAGAAGTAAGTCCTCAACAGTTGTCACGGCCAAGTGTTCATCAAGAATTTGGGCTCAGACATATGATAGATTGTGGGATATCGTTCTCGTTCGACCAATGAACATCTTTTGCAATTAGACCATTCCAACAGTTTTTAACAGACGTCGCAGATATAATTTTCAAAGCGATTGCAAAAATATTTACTGTTTTACTCAAATTAAAATTGTTTATTTTTTGTCATCCAAATCTTGTCCTCTTGTCTTGTCCTGTTGTAAGTTCTCTTTTTAATACTGTTTTGTTAGATTAACAACATTTTGATCAAGCGGTTGGAGAATGGCAGTGCAATTTGGAGGCGAGCACATGGTTACAATCTCAAGCCATCATGTTGAAAGGCATTGTCCTATGGGTAACATGGTGGATTTTCAATGATCAGCAGTGCCTTGTTTGGACACCTTTAATTTCTATAACTACATCCACATATTGCCATCGCATATGGGTATATATTGCCTATACTGCTGATTCTACGACAAACTGCTATAAAATCTTTTCAACACGTTTTAAAAATTCAAAAACGACACTGGCACACTTTCAGGATTTTAATATTGTATAACGGTTTGACAACGCAGTGCTGCACAAGATATACAAGTATGCAGATGTTCTCATATAGCAAATCTGATTTGCTAGAGCCCATAGAGTAAGGAAATAATTCTAGTTTTTTAATTCTTTATATTAACTTCACCTGTCTGTATGCATGTATGCGGATAACATTGGATTTTTAACCCTTTTCCCGTGATCAAATCGAGCTGAAACTTCGCAGGCAAACTAATAGCGATGACAAAAATTAACTGCTGCAAATATAGGCAGGATTGGATAAAGGGGCGTGGTACATCCCATACAAACCATTAATTAAAATTCCATTTCTGCTCCTGTTAACGGTATTTGAGTGGTCGTCGGTGGTGCAACGGTTAGTGTGCGCGCCTCTTATACAGGAGATCCCTGGCTCGATCCCTGCTCTGACCACCTTAAAATTTCTTTCGACGACGGTCACCTCGCTTAGTGACGTCGACTCTATCGAGTACTTAGCCATGAAAAAGCTTCACAAAATACCGTTCGGAACCGGTGTAAAACTGTAGGTCCCAATCAGTGAGTATAAACCTATAAACCGCACAGCTCATTGGTTGTGAGAAGCTCTCCCCAATTCCTTCATGGGATGTAATGGGAACCAATTATTATTATTATAACGGTATTTGAACAAAATTGGGTATGTTGGTTAGGTATACATAGTCTAAGATCTAAGATCGGGATTTCACAAAGTCAAAAACTATGCTTTTAACGGGTTGGGTTTTTTATCGGACACTTCGTTTAGTAACTTTTTAACAAACAGCAAATTTAGTGAAATGAGAATATTGCTAAAATTACAAGTTGATAAAATCATAACTTTTCACCCATTCAACCGAGTTTCGAAATTTTCCATATGTTTGAAAGACCAGAGCTTAGTCTTTTAAACAAAAATAAAATGTTGACAATCGGGTAAAAAATGGCTGAGTTACGGTTGTTAAAGTAAAATAATTTTTTTTTTATTATTTTCATTTTCTTCACTCTATAAGTCAATCATGCGGCAGAA
This sequence comes from Phaonia tiefii, assembly GCA_963931995.1. Lineage (NCBI taxonomy): Eukaryota > Metazoa > Arthropoda > Insecta > Diptera > Muscidae > Phaonia > Phaonia tiefii. The sequence continues at coordinate 200,490,590 of OZ008368.1, forward strand.
AATTGCACTCTTTTTAATTTCTGAAAAAAATTATATTAAAGTAGGTGTAGAATGGTGCAAACTGAAAACATATAAAAATGGATTCAAAAATTAATGAGTTATGACAAGTTTCTGTCATAAAATATTTATCAGTTTTTTTTTTGGTGTTTTCTAAGAAATACTTGAATTTTGTTTGTTTTTTGTAAATATTGCTGTCAGAATCTCGTTGTATAGATCAGCAGTATTTGCAGTGCATACTGGGTTTACTTTTTGTAACTTAACACTGTTCAATTTTTAAAATTACTTGGTGAAATCGCTCACCTTGTTCATCACCACTCATCTGACATAGTTCGTAATAGGAAATTTAGTGAAATGACAATATTGCTAAAATTACAAGATTCAAATAATCATAACTTTACTCTTTTCTTAAACCGATTTTCGAAATTTTGATTTTGCTTAAATTAAAAGAACTGACAAAATTATGTATGCACGATTGTTGCCACGACCTTTTATCTATCGTGGTGCAGTAAAATATTTTGGTTTGTGAAAACAAAAAATTTAAGTGGAAGAAAAAATTATCAGGAAAAAATGTGTAATAACAGTAATAAGTTTTAATTTACATACACAATTGTGTGCGGATAAGCGACAAAAAATTTACGTATCAGGAAATAAATGTAGTATTCCACTTTATGAAGAGTACTTCGGTCGCTGCTTTATACACGGGAAATTGTATTCGTATACTATTTCCTCATAATTTGCACTTTTTGTGTTTCCAAGAAAATTTTCACACATCGAAACAAAACCATTCCATGGATTTTTTTCAAGTAATGCCATTTATTGTAAGAAATTTTCGTCTCTCATCAATTGTCGTATTTGTGGACCAACAAGGATATCTTTTGAAGGACATATGTTTTTTTATATATTCTGTTTAACTGTTATAAAATATATTATCTTTCTTACCCTCTTTTAATTTGCCATAACTCCTACGTGGGAAAAAATTTTCAAGGTATTTGAATGTTGAACCATTTTTGTCAAGTGACTAAGATCAAAACTAAGATCTTGGAAACAAAATCAAGATGGTTCGTTTGCATTGCCATTGTAGTAGCTTGACGTCCACAATGCAGTCATAGACAAAATAATTGTTGATAATGTCATTAAGATGGTACTCCGTCACAAAGGCGACGAAAAACCGGAACAAACAGGAGGAACATCACCGAGTGTAACTGAATTGGAACCATATCGAAGCCATACCGAAAGCCCAACATTTTTTATATTCCGCCGGTAAGCGAATCAAATAGACAACACTTAGTTTCACAAGAGGAAAATCATGATCTTGTACGTGATTTAGAACACTCCAAAGGCAAACAGAAGTTTTAGGTGCAAGAACGAAACAATGGAATTTGTTGCAAGGAAATGTTAACATTACATTTCGTAGAACTGAGAAAACTGGCTTGTTTGGATCGCTATTCTGTGAAAGCACTGAAAAAAATAATTTAGTTTATTGGATCGATGTAAGTGAATTGTTTGCTAAGCTTGAATATAATCACATTCCACAAGATTAGCGATTATTCATCGATGGTTCATCCAAAAGTAAAATATTTTTGATATACACACTTTGAAATTTTCTAAATAATTTCTTTTACGGTATTAAGGGATTAATTTTACTCAATGACGGATCGCTTTCGTCAGTGCCACTGGTTAATGCTACAAGCATCAAAGAATGCTATGATAGTATGCATCAAATATTGAATGCCTTAGATTACAACACTCATAAGTGGTTAATAGTGGTAGATTTTAAAGTACATATTGACTATTTTGAATGGCATGCAAGGTGGTCATATAAAGTATCCTTTATATTTCTGTGAATGGACCAGCCGAGCAACTGATCAACATTACATTAAAAAAGGTTGCGTTCCTCGTGCAGCATTTGAATCCCATTAGTGAAGCCAATGAACATTATTGTACCACAGGTACACATCAAGTTGGGTCTTATAAAAAATGTGTAAAAGCACTTGACAAAAATGGTTCAACATTCAAATACCTTGAAAATTTTTTTCCTCGAACAAGTTATGGCAAATTAAAAGAGGGTAAGAAAGAGAATGTATTCTATAACATTGAAACAGAATATATAAAAAAACATTTATTCTTCAAAAGATGTCCTTGTTGGTCCACAAATACGACAATTCATGAGAGACGAAAATTTCTTACAATGAATGGCATTAGTTGGAAAAAATGCATGGAATGGTTTTGTTTAGGTGTGTGAAAATTTTCTTGGAAACACAAAAAGTGCAAATTATGAGGAAATAGTACACGAAATGCTATCTGCCGACCATGCAATGGGCTGCAAAATGTCTATAAAATTCCAGCATCCCAATGTTTAAATGAATATTTTCCCAGTAAATTTAGGACAGTTAAGTGATAAACAATGTAAGCGATTTCACCGAGGAGTTTTAAGAATTGAACTGCGTTATGTTGGAAAAAGTAAAGTGTGTATGCTCTCCAAGTACTATTGGTCTATTAATTGAGATAATGATAGTGATGTTTACAAAAAAACAAGTAAAATGCAAGCATTTCTAAGAAAACACCAAAAAAGCTGAAAAATTAGTTGGAACAGAAAGAACTTAGCATAACTCATAGACTTATATAATTTTGTTCAAAAATAAAAAAAACCAAATTTTCTGCCGCATGATAGAGACTGAAGAAAATGAAAATTTAAAACAAAAATATGTTTTTTGTTTCACTTAAATAACCATAACTCAGCCAATTTTTTCCGATTTTCAATCCTTTATTTTCGTTTAAAAACCAAAGCTCTGGTCGTTTTAACGCAATTTCTAAACTGGGTTCAATGAGAGAAATATTACGATTTGTTCAACTTTTAATTTTATCAATACTCCCATTCCTCTAAATTTGCTATTAAAAAGTTACTAAACGAAGTGACCGAAAAAAACTATAAGTATTTCTGTACTCTACACTGAAAGAAAAACGCTTCGTCGCACGGATGAAACATTATAGTTAATGTTTTTACGTTGCTTTAGTGAAAAGTGTCATATATCCGACAATTTGATAGTCGCTGCAACGAAAAATTTCATACATGATTTCTTTGACAATTTTTCATTTCATTGCTGCAACAACTTACTTCCCGTTCCTGCAACAATTTTCTTTAATTTGAGTTTTGTAGAAAATGGGTTAAAAATTACAAAAACAGTAAAGACATGATATTTAACCACTGATATTTGGTTTATCTCTTACTTGCCATAGTTTATATTTATTATTTATATATTTTGGAAGATTACCAAAGATTTTAGTTGACGAAACAATTTCGTTACTGCACCGAAACTAATTTTTTGAAGATAAAGAGAGAAAAGCAGTCAAAAAATGAGCGAGCGTATAATAAAGGCTAGCAAGAGAAAATGGTGAGAGTGAATGGCAGGTCACGTACACGTCTTAAATCAGATTTTTTTGCATTTGGTAGACATATTTCTCCGCCTGAATAATTTAAATAAATTTGTTAAATAGACTAAATTATTTATACTTGGAAATAATGTTTTATTGTGAAAAAATAATTTTGTTAATTTATGTATTTGCTGTGATTGTTTGTGTAAATTGGGTATTTAAAAATCACATGGATAAATAAACAGAATGCAAGGAGCAAAACAACAGCAAAGAAAGTGACGCATCGATAGCAGAAAAACTACCCTGAAATATGTGACTGAACTTTTGTGTGTGTGTATGCATGTGACAGTACAAATCGTGTTTTTGTGTTTTAACCACATTCGTTGTATTGGTATTTGCATTCAGAAAAAAACTAAAAGCCGCACATATATTTTGCGGCCAGTCGAAGTCAATGAAAACGAAGAAATCAAAGAAAAATGGGTTTCAAGTAAGACGAACATTAAAAAAATCAATGAGTGTTTGAACTCACGGATGAGTTCGCTACACGGTACCTGTTCGATTTCTATGAACACAATAGTAAATGTTACATTGGAAAATAAACAATAATATTTTTTTGTATACACCGGGCAATGCTGAACATTAAAGGCCGTAGCAACAACAACGAAACAACCAAACACACAACATCACACATACTTTGTACGAAGTAGCTGACGTATACATGTGTCACATAACCACATGTTTGTCATATCAACAGCAACGAAACAGCCAAACACACAACATCACACATACTTTGTACGAAGTAGCTGACGTATTAGTGTGTCACCATAACGTCGCTTGCAAATGAAATTTTGCGTGGCTATGCTTTATATCTCCGTTCAACAACAGCAACAGACACATGTACGTACATACATTATTATGTTAATACATACGCTATAGATACAATTTCGTTTGCCTCACCCCTGCCACACCACTCTTTCATTGCTCTCTTGCTCGCTCATTTTTGTTTAACACGTCATTATTCTCTTTCGCAGTCGCAGAAAATCTGGTTTTAGCAGCAGCATAAAATCTGGTTTTAGCAGCAGCATTAAATCTGAGTTTGATAGATTTAGTCCCTATACGCCGCTATAGATGTTAACACATAAAAAATAATTCAACGAACAATCAAATGAAACAGATCGAAATTTTAACAACTTTGGTTAAAATAAAAAAAAAACGAAAATGAAGTTGAAAAAAAAATGCTTGCAGAGCGATCACTGGCTTAATGACGGGGAGATTTGGCTCTACAACTGAATGGTAATACCGTCAACACAACAATAGTCGCATGATTTAAGAAAACATTGATGCGGTTCTATTTTAAAAGAGTAGAGCTTATCTTCATGGTATGTACAGATATAAATAAGTCTTAATAATAAATTCCTCATATTTGTTTTTAATTGCAGAACTTGAATTCGACGGCCACAATAACGCTCAACCCCTCGCCTACCACAATCTTCTACAAATGAGAGTTGCAACATAGAATGGATTTAATCTGTATATATATAAAATTCTTGTGTCACAATGTTAGTTACCTTACTCCACCGAAACGACTGGACCGATATGTATGAAATTTTGTGTGCATATCGGGTAGGTCTGAGAATCGGCCAACATCAATTTTTTATACCCCATAATGAGAAGGGTGACCCAGGCCGCGCCACGCCCCCTTTTCAAAAATCGCTCTGACGGCTTTTCTAATATACCGATTGTTATGAAAATTTCACAATGCGGTACTGATGACCTGCTGACAATCCTTGGCTGTATTTGAGAATGTTTGGATAAAGGGGCGTGGCACCGCCCATACAACTTGAAATTTAAAATGGTTGTATCTCATGAACTATCAGAGGTAAGAAGATGAGATTTTGTATATATGTTGTGGGTACAGTATGAATTACAGACAGGCTGCAAGTAGACGGTGCCACGCCCCCTTTCAAAAAATTGCACTGACGGCTTTTCTAATGTACCGATAAATTTCACAATGTGGTACTGATGATCACTGAAAGTCCTTGGTTATATTTGGTAGTGATTGGATACCATTTGAAATTTAAAATGGCTATATATCATGAACTATCATAGGTATGAAGATGAGATTTGTTATATATGTTTTTGATACATTATGAATTACAGCCAGAGTGGTAGTGGTATGTACCAGGCCCCTTTTAAAATAAACCGTTAAAGCAGTCATAATATTGAATCCTCCTAACTTTTGAGATAAATTGAAATATGTTCACAACTGCCAGGTGTACGGACAATTGTTTGAAACAGTTTAGGAATGTGAGGTTCGGTACATATACTACTGATGATGCAAATTACTTTTTGGGGAAAACCAATAAAAATACGGCTATTAAAAAGGTCAGACTATAACGCTAAGAAAGTGACCACTGGTACGAATGAATATGAATATCATTGAGGTCAGTTTCGAGAGCATCCTAAATATCGTAATCCCAATAATGCATTTTTTAAAAAAAATTCAGAATAACTTTATAGAGGCTACTATAATCACTGGAAAATATAAACGAACTGATGTACTGATTCCACGCATTCCTACCTACAGACATGGCCATCGATTTCAAAAGATTCCAGTTTCCGAATCTGTTGCCATTTGCGATGACCATTAATAAATCGCAAGGCCAGTCGCTTAAATTTGACACATCCGTGTTTTCCCACGAACAATACATGTAGCATGTTCACGTGTAGATAAACCTGCCTACTAATATAAATGTTCACCAGATGGCAAAAGTAGACATATTGTATATCCTAGAGCACTTGAATAAAGAGAAAAAAAATAACAAAATTGTGATTCATTAAAATTACAATTCAGGGGTAGCGAAGCGCAACGGCAACAGCTATTATAGTATGCTCATTTTAGACAAATCAGTACACGATCGAAATCTAATTAAATTCTTCTAACAAATAGTTATTTTACGTTTATTTGCCCATTGTCAACTAAACGTGTCATTATCCCGTGTCGGAACGCAAGCAGATATATTCATTTACTCCAAACATAATGGAATAAACTAATTTTGTTCACCCTTGGGCATTACAAAAACTTTGAAGGCAAAACCTAGTTTGCCGGGTCCAGCTATACTTATATACATATGTATAGATATATAGATAGATATTGATAGAAACTTCCCATTAAACAAGAATTTTCCCTCCATATGTTAGTCTAGACACAAACCAAAGCAAAAATACCCAATATAGTTGATAATACTGGGATGTAATAAAGTTGATAAAAATAAGTTGTTTAATTTTTTTCGTTTAGACCATAACTTCGTTCCAAAAAAACATCGAAAAATATCTACGCATTTCCGTTTTACGCACACTTTTGTGATGATTTGTTTTCCTATATAAAGTGTGTGAATTCCTTTGTGGCCATGACATCATTGAATACTTTTTGTCGGCAGGGCGAAGTCTGTCGGGACAGCTAGTACTTAGTAATAGTCTTTTATTGTGAAAACTAAATTGTGTGAATTTATGTGTTTGCTGTGACCGTTTGTGTAACTTACGAACCTATAAATCAAATAGATAAATAAACAGAATGCAAGGAGGAACACAAAAGCATAGAAAGTGACGCATCGTTAGCTGAAAAACTACCCCGAAATATGTAACTGATCTTTTGCGTGTGTGTTTTTGTGTTTTATCATAATTCGGTCGCTCCTGTTTCGTTGTGTTGGTATTTGAATTCAGTAAAAAATGAATTCGTGCAGTCGAAGTCAATGAAATAAAAAGAAGTCAAAAAACAAAAATTTTAACAAATTTGGTTAAAATAAATAAAACAGCAGTTGAAGAAAATGCTTACAGAGCGATCACTGACTTAATGATGGGGAGATTTGGCTCTACAATTGAATATCAGAACCCTCAACCCAACAACAATTTCATGATTTAACAAAACAATGATGTGGTTCGATGTGAAAGGAGTAGATAATAGGGGTGTAGTGCTTATGTTCATGGTAAGTACAGACATGTATGTGTATGTACAAATTTTAATAAGAAATCTTAGTAATAAATTCCTCATATTCGTTGTTAATTGCAGGATCTAAATACGACCGCCACAATAACACTCAACCCCTCGACTGCCTCAATCTTCTCCAGACGAGTGTTTCAACATGGAATTAATATAATCTATTTAGCAAGTTGAGATCATTTTCGAAACCAAAATTCAAAAAATAGTTTATCAAAACACCTGCAATGTAATACTTACTGTATTTATGTGCAATTGTCGATAAATAATTTAAAACATTCATTGCAGCAATGAAACAAAATCATTGTAGTAATGAACCAACTCCATTGTAACAATGACTAAAATTCATTGCACCAAAGAAACAAACGCATACCAGCAATGAAGCAAATTCATTGCTGTAATGAAACTAATTCAATACAGAAATGAAATAAATTCCGTGCAAGAACGATTTTTATTCATTACAACAATGAAAGAAATTCATTGCAGCAACGAAACAAATTCCTTGCAATAATGAAGCAAATTCATTGCAGCAACAACTATACTTTCGCCATAGTAACGAACAATTTGCAGTTGATGAACACATTTTCATAGCGGGAATGAAATGTCACGTTAGCTCACTTTCGATGACAAAAGTTGTTTTGGTGATGAACATTTTCATCCGTGTGACGATGCTTTTCCGTTCAGTGTGGTATTGCGCTAATTGCATATCTGTATAAAACCGAAGACATGGCGGTTCCCTTAGTTCTATATTGTTGCAATTTATTATATCCGTATATATGCCGCAATCGAAATTAGTTAGAGTTTTTAGTACGTGAAGTTCGGGTATCTTAGCCGGTGTGTCACTTCGAGCTCTTCTTATGGTTTCATAACCTTTAGAACGTACTGTCGGGTTTGGATTGAAGAATCATTTATATATTAATAGGTAGTTGGCGATTCAAAACTATATACTGAAACATGTGTTCACTTCCATGTATGCATTGTGGTTTGGTCTTGACTGAGAACCAGAAAGTGGGTAAACTTTTACAATGAGTGCCGCTAAATTTCCTAAATTTCTGTTTGGTTGTTTTTCGAAATATAAAAGTGAAGTATTCTACATGCCGTGGAGAGCCATCGCGTTGCGCTCAAAGGGCTGGGATTCTAAGTATCAAATTTCTGACCGCATGACACATTGTTGACGGCAACAGTCATGCGTAATAAATAGCGTTGATCGTCATGGATGTTATAATTATACATACACGTTGTCTGATATATGCCCCATAGATATTGCCTCAAAACCACTTGGTACCTGGAAATTTATAAAGTATCAATAACTTGGATAGTTATGTTTCGAGTATGAATATGTATATAAAATTACTGTTTGGCAAACTTACAGCATATTGTTCACATATAAGAATTTTAGAGCCATACTCACCAGGCTACATTCTTGGACGAACTTCTTTTCCATATAAATGAGTCAATAGAGTTTTGTGGTGTAGCTGGTTAAAATGGAATAGGGCACACAATCCATTGCAGTGGGCATTTCAGAAATCTCTCCATGTATGCATTTACCCCATCCTTGAAACCTGTGTTTACCGCCGTTCCATCACATCTGATTGCAACCAAATGGTTTAACCCATAAATGCCCAGAACATTTTTTTTTTGGAATTTCGAGCTCAAATTTTCAGTAGTAAGTCTTTGCTAGTACCGAAACATACTTTGTTCAACATGTTTAAAAAAAATTGTGACTGGGAGTTTTTGGGTGGCCCAAATTGGCATATTACTCAAATTGAATCCAATAAATTAACTAATTGATATTTAAAACGCTAACCATACGTTTTATCAAAACTAACCCACAAATTTTATCCTGAAAACAATTACTGAAATTTTACAACTTACATTTTTTATCAGCTACCACTGTCAAATATCAGTTTTAAAATGTGCACTAAAATCAATTTTTTTATCTCAACCAACCCCCTAATACAAATTAAAATGGTCTCTCTATTTGTTCTTCGTGTACTCAATAAAGTAGGACCTCTGCTGGCAACTTAAGTTGCCAATATGCATTAATGGGTTAAGGAGTAGCCTTCCGAATGCAATACGTTTACGATGACCTTTTGAATTTCAATTCCAGTTCCATTGACTAGTGTTAAGTTTCCGACGAATGTTGATTCTGGCGCTTTTGGAATTGTAATGTGCTCTTGTGTTATTTCATGGCGACGTACTTTATTCTCAACTACATATGTTTTTTAAATTGTATATTTTAACGTCGTAACTGATGCATTTTATGATAGTTGTACCAGCGGAATTGGAGAAAGAAGTCATAGACTTGACTCATAGAAATGGTGAATCTTCTGCGTGAAAAACTGGAGACTTGGTAGACAATAACTAACGCTGCACATAAACTTGGAGAAAGTTGTGGGAACCCTCACTGAGTGAATAATGACGGAGGGGAAACCGGGTAGAAAGAAAGATTCAGTTACGCTTTTTCAAAATGTATATTGACGCTTTTTAAAAATGTATATTGTTATATTCTACCAAACGAACCAGCCCCAACGATGAAGTAGATTATCTGCGCAAACAGCCAAGATATTTTGAAATATGCAAACAGTTTAAGCGCATCGTCATTCACATCAAATATGTTTTAGGACTATTTACAGATGATGGGCATACTTACTTACAGCCACTGCCGTCAAACGTTGTAATGTCAAGTGGAGAGAATCCACCGCATTATAGTGCCAATGATCGCAAACGGTGAGCAAACGCAAAGCTGGTAGAAACACGTGGATCGAGTTTAACAGGTAGTCAACGAAACGACTACGAGAAGCATGCGAAGTTCACTTTTTAAAATACTAACTGCTTTAAATGTAAGACCGTGACTAAACCCTGATATACGGAAAGTGTTAGACGAAGTAGTAGAAGACGAACTCCATAAACAGCGCGACATATGGAGAGAAAAGCCTGAGATAATATCACGAGAATATAGTTGATGAATAAGAAAGGTCTGATAAGAGAAGAGTCCCTGACATAGAGTGAGTTACTGATGATTTAGTTGGAACCAAGCGCACCCAGTTTGGATCGGGCATCTCACATCTCATGGGCGGTACGTTGTCGAGAAGATGGGCGAATTAAATCTTCTGCACAAATGGGGTCAAAATGACCCAATTTTGAAGAACAAATGGCTAAAATCATGTCTTAGGATGGATACACGTTTATACAACTTATCCTCAATCAGGGGCTTCTGATGCCAATTTTTTTCATAATTTTTTTCATTACATTTTAAATAATACCACCAATGCTCGGGAATCGTTCTGCGAAAAGATTTATGGGAAAGATCCAGGAAGCTGTAGTAGCCGATACTCCCAGTTCATCGAAGGTCATTCAATTTCAAGATTTTCCCTCATCCTTTCTGCGTAATTGGAAAAACGACAAAGATGGCTCTGTTTGTCCACATACCAAAAAAGCCGTTCCAATACATGCAAAACTTGTTTATTCAAAGAACATTATGTGTAAAAGTATAAACAGCCAGAATTAATCTTCTTGTCTTAAAATAACTTTTGGATTTGTATATTTTATATTCAAATAATAAGATGAAAATTTAGTTTACCGTTATACGGATGTGTTTTGGATATTGGGTCAAATTGACCCACAAATTGTTTATGAGGGGTATAAACTGAATATGTGCAGAAGGGTTAAAGGGATTCAGGTGATGTAACACACTAATAACTACAAGTGAAGCATTTGTGTTATTCATTTCTATAATTTAAATGAATTACCTTATTATAATCAATAAACTTTTACAACACGCATTAATATGAACTACAATGCATCTTAATCACAAATAAACTGTAGACAAACGGGCATAGAATCCCGCTATATAATAAAACCCCACATACATATGAATACGTAGGTATATTCTCTGAAATAATGTAACGCGTTCCATGGGTTGCACTTCATCTTTTATTCGCAAAACATGTTGCACTTATTAATTAGTACTTAATTAATTGTTAATAGGCCTTCATGCATAAACCAACGTCTACAAATTACAAAGAGCGCGTCGAAATCAAGCGACATAAAAAAGTAACAATATATATTTTAAAGTAAAAAGTTTTCCGTCTCAAATGGGAAAAAATTAACTCGTGTTATTTCAAAGAAAAATAATAAAAAAGTTGTCGCTAAAGTTGTGTGGAAACCTAAACGAGTATAAATGCGCACATTCATTTGACGACTTGCAATTGCGACACCAAGAGCTACAACGTACCTTCAACTAGTGGAGCAACAGGATTCTTTGTGGATAATACAATCTGCAGTTTTACAACAACTGAACTTCACTGCAAACATACATTCACAGGCAACCATGTAAATTCTTAAGTTAAGGACACACAAATACAGCATTTACTCATACATTACGCTGTGTTGATGGTGCGAAATGTAAATGTTTGCAACAGGGGAAAAAATTGGCAATGACTGCACTATGAAACATATATAGAAACTAGTGTTGTTGTAAAACTTCGTAGACTTTGATTATTAACTTTTTTCAATTCGCTTCCATGTGCAATGGCTTTCATACTGAAATTTAAAGTACGACGTTTACGGAAAACTACTGAGGAATGGTTTTTATGGTTTTAATGTTCAACTATCTGACTTTTCTTGACAAAACTTTATAAATGTACACAGCACAATTGTTGAAACAAGTGACAGAAGAATTTTAATTTCCTGTATTGAAATTCTCGGTTGCGGTTGAAATGTATTCATAATGCCAAAAAGTGATAAGGCATACTTAATTAGGGGGATGTTTGTATAGCTTCTCCATACTATGGCATCCATTTTAAGGCATCGTTGTTCATCTCATTTTAGAAAAATAGTTCATAGAAATCAATTTCAACTTCGACGACTTTATTATCATTTTGCTTTGATCAGTTTTTAATAATATTATTTGTTTTTCATAAAATGGTTGCTTGGTAGTTAATTATAACGCATTTTATGAGCTTGGAGAGGGTGTCATGCGGACGTATATATACGCCACTATAGAAAAATATAGCAAATGTATCTTTGGTTAATTTAATGAAAAAACTCTTGCTGCTTTATTGTCTAAGTTTCAGTCATAATATTGTGTTACTGTCAACTGACGTAAGGTTGGAAGTGCATGTGGCCGAGCCATATGTATGATAGGTTAGTAGGTATGTATGTAGGTTGGATTTAAGACAAATAAATAAATAGGAGTGCTCCGAATATAATATTTCTTACGTGTATAAGCCTCTTCTCAATACACTTTAGTAAATCTCTTAATTGTCTCTTTTATAAGGGATCTTGTTGGAGACTCTTGAATGATAGTACATAGATTGCCATAAATGGAGTAAATGTAGACCGGCAAAGTCACCAAATAGAGTTTATTTTAAATGCAAATTTATAGAGAAAATGTGTTATTTCAGTTGTTATAATTTTTAATACAGGGATGGTTTTCGAAACTTAACTCATACAAAATGGCAACGTGCACGTTAACATGCATGATTTTAGAAGTTGAGAATAACCTCGACAAAAGTTTTACCAAGTTATAGGTAACAGTTTGATGAATACAAAATGTATGTTATTTCCTTTCGTCTATCTCCACGACGCACATTGGGTTGAAATCTCAAAAAATGGAGATTAATTAAAGTACATATGCCATTTTAAAAATTCTTTTACTATTAGAATGCTACGTTATCACCAAGTGACATAGGCTACACATCTTTGAGAAAAGTGGTCGGTGCCACTCCCCCTATTAAAAATCGTTCTAGCTGTCATTATAATAGACCGATTGTCATGACACTTTCCCAATGTTGTACTGTTGACCTGCTAATAGTCCTTGGCTATACTTGGTTATGATTGTATAAAGCGACGTGGCACCGCCTGTAAGGGTTTTTCAATAAGAGCGCTACAAACGTTTTTTTAAATAAAACAAAACGGGTTTTAGATACCAATGAAATTCTTTATTCCTGTGAAAGTACGTTCGATGCCATTAGGTATGGAACTCGATTTCTTTTGCATTGCCACCACGGGCAAGCTGGCAGAAGTCCAGACGCTGAACCCAATTTTCTACGGTTTTCAAGCATAAATCGGCCGATAATGCTGCAATTTCACGTTCGATATTCGTACGAAGTTCATCAATGGTCGCTGGCTTGTTGGCAGAGACCATAGACTTGACGTAGCCCTACAGGAAATAATCTAACGGTGTCAAATCGCACGACCGAGGCGGTCAATCGACTGGGCCATTTCGTGAGATAACACGTTCACCAAACTTGGTTTCCAATAAATTGATTGTGGCATTCGCTGTGTGGCTTGTGGCGCCGTCCTGTTGGAACCACATGTCCTCCAAGTCCATATTATCCAATTGGGGCCAAAAATATGCGGTTACCATTGAACGGTAGCGATTCGCATTCACAGTAATGTGCCGGTCTTGATCATCACGGAAGAAGTACTGCCCAATGACGCCGCCGGCCCATAAACCGCACCAAACCGTAATTTTTTCGGGATCCAATGATGACTCATGGAATACGTGTGGATTGCTGTCTGACCAATAACGCATATGTTGCTTATTGACGAAGCCATTCAGCCAGAAATGAGCCTCATCGCTGAAGATGATTTTCCTATGAAAATCCGAATCATTTTCAAGTTGTTGCTCAGCCCAATTCGCGAACATACGACGCTTATGGTGGTCAAGCGGCTTCAGGTCTTTCGTCAATTTGATCTTGTGAGGATGTAGGCCGAGATCTTTTCGCAAAATTTGCCACAACGACGTCACAGAGATGCCCAACGCTTGAGAACGACGTGTGAGAGACACATTTGGGCTTTCTTGAATTGAAGCCTCAGCGGCAGCAATATTCTCGACACTACCGGCACTTCTTTGTCTCACTGGAACGGAAACATTTTGTACTGAGCCTGTGGATTCAAATTTTTCCACTAGACGCTCAATTGTTGATCTGGTAGGACGATTATGACGACCATAAATTGGACGTAGCGCTCTTAAAGTTGAGGCCACTGACTCCAAATTTCGGTAGTAAATTTTAATAATTTTGACTCGTTGTTGGCTCGTATATCTTTCCATGATGAAATCGCAAACCTTACTGAAGAGAAATATCAAAAGAGCGGGAAAAAATATGGCATCGTTTGCTGTCCCTATCGATTTACTTTTGTAGCGTCTCTGTTGTAAAACCCGTTATAAAATGAAATTTAGAACGGATATATCTCATGAACTATCAGAAGTATGAAAATGAAATTTGGTATATATGTTGATCGTACAGTATGAATTACATCCAAGGTGTAATAGGGCGGTGACACGCCCCTTTTAAAAAATTATTGTGGCTCAGTGGAGTTTTTTCTTTTTTTTGGAAAAAAAATTAATAAATTTTACATAGTAATCAATTTATTTTTAATATAATTACGTAGACGATAGGGGGATTATTGTATCAGATATGTAACCAAATTCGTAAAAACTTTAAAATTTAAAATTGAGTTGGCATTTTGTTCAAAAATATAAACAGCTTTTTCTTCCTGTCTACAAAATATGAAAATTTTATACATAAGTATTTATATACAGGGTGATTCAGAAAGTTCTGGGCAAATTTCTCCAGCGTATTTCATGAAGAAAAGTCCACTAGGACCATGTCCGAAAATGCAAGGGCTAACTTCTGAGCCAGTGGTCGAATTTTTGGGCTTGTTGGAAAGGTATTTAAGAGGCCTTTCAGAATCAACATACCCAATAAAAAGCTTTTACATCACTTTCAATACGTTTGACGTTTCGCACAAACATAACACATAACGCACAATTACAATTACGTTTCACCTTTCAATAAGCACAATGCCAAATACTTTTGTCATAGTAACACACAGTTGCCAACGATATACGAAAACAACAATTATAACAACGAAAACGAAGACAAAGCATACAAAAGACAAGAACTGTTGTTCTTTGCTAGAGTTATTATTTTCACACGCAACGCGCGCTACATGTTATTACTGAATATGAAAGCTTTGGAACTGTAGTTTCTTAAAAAATTAATATTCTAACGCCAACTTACACCATTCATATTTAAATATCCACGAATATTTTGAAAATAGCCAAAATTTAGACACGTTTTAAAAAAAAATTTTAAAATATTTCTACACACCTTTTGTTAACACAATTATATTTAGAACAACCCTAAAATACCTGATGTTGGAGATTCAAGAGTAAAAGTATTAATTTTGACTTGCGAAAAACTATATATTAACCGTTGAAATATACCGAATTTCAATTAACACTATTGTACGCGAATAGCTCACAAATTACTTAACTATAATACAATGAATCTTGACAAGTATACACGTATGACATTGCAATTTTCAGTAGTGATGTAGAATTTAATATACTTTAATCAGTTACTAAATATTTTAAGGATACATTTTAATATTTAATTTAATATCCATTTTTTGCGATTTCAACCCTCTGTGCGACGTTTCGAAAAGAATGTATTATATAATATGAATATTTTAGATTTGGTCTTCTTCCATAAGAAAATCCACAAATAAGTGAAGTAAAGATGAAAGCCGAGGAAAAGCCGAGGAAAAGCTCGATTCTCAAAAATATTTCCTTGATACGACCAGACTCTGAAGAACGAACGAATATATATTCCTTGCGTCTACCACTGCTGAAGGTCGACAAACTGCTCAGCCATTTTATATCTTAGGTGAAAAAAACAGGAAAAGAGAAACAAAATCCATTCATAGTGCCGCGGTAATCTGCTGCAGTTATCATTAATAAAAATATACATTTGCTAACGGATTTGTATTTGACAAAAATATATGACATATTGTCTTTAATTTCAACCCCGTCTATTACACTGACATTGTCCTAGGTAATTGGAATGCAAATATGACAGGGACATGTTTATCAACCAATAGTTGATAAATACAGTTTACATTCAGGCACTTCTACCACGGGCATGAGATTGATAGATTTCATCGCGGTAAAACACATTGTGGTCAGTGGTACGGAATATCAGTAAAAGGAGATGCAAAAGGCCGCTGGAGTATGTCTTGCTCACAAACCAAAAGACAACATAGATCACATGATATATGATAATAACAAATAACTAAAACAAAACTTAATAACGTTTTCTTGAGTTTTGATAAACGTCGGTGACATTTTTGAAAAACCACAGCCCAAATGCCTGGAAAATATAATTCTAAACCACACATAACATATGAATGTTGACACTTTAAGATTTTGCAACGTGGCATGTCCGACTTCTCTACCTATTTTTTTAGCGAACGTAGCTATTTTTCAATCATAAACAAATGTTAAACAATATTTTCCCATTACATCCCATGAAGGGACAGGAGAGAGCTGCTGACAATCACTGAGGTGTGCACTTTCCAGTTTTCATTCACTGATAGGGACCTACAGTTTTGCACCGGTACCGAAAGGTTTTTGGAAGAAGGTATTCCATGGCTTAATTCTCGATAGTGTCGCCGGCACTAAGCTAGGTGGCCGTCGTCTAAAGATATGCAAGGTGGTCAGAGCAGGGTCTTAACCCACGTTCTCTCGCACAACAGCCGCCCACACTAAGTGTTGCCCCACCAACGCACAGTGGTTCAGAATCAATTTCCATCGGTCAAAAGTCTATATCTTTTGATCTAGAAATCATTTTTGAGTTCTGTACAAAATTTACAGCACTCAAGGAGTTGGAAGTTGCAATGATATATCAACATTGAAAATCGCACAGTGGGGTATACTTAAAAGAAATTCCAAATTTTCTACTTTTCGTTTTTTTCGATTTGAAGAAAACAACAATTTTAATTTTTTTTATTCTTATGTTTTTTTGAGTTGTGTTGACGCATTTGTTCATAGTGCGCATAAAAAATTTTTTTTTTTTCGTTTTACTTTTTGACTTTTTTGAACTGAACTGTACATTTTTTCCTCTAAAACGTGAATAACTATTTTTTTTCATAAACTTCGAAAAACGAATTACACAGCGAAAAAACGAGAACATTTTCTTGCAACAGATGGTACATTTTATACCAATAGGAGTTTATTTGCCTGTGTAATGTCCAAAAAGCTCCTTACAATAAACAATTTAGCATGTAAATCTAATTACTGCACGATAATTTTACACATGTAGTACTGCAATTCAATAAAGACCAAACCTTGACATTATTGTATTGTCGTTATACCTGAATATCTAAAAATTTCATCTAAATGGCGATGAAATGCATGCACGGGCCATTTTAAATTATCTCCAACTTCATCGTTTTACGATATATTTAATTTGATGGTCTTTTCCATCTAATAACACAAATTTTAGAGCAAAAAATATCGAGTTTTGGTACTCCTATTTTTTTATGTCCTATATTGCTGTGGTGGGGTTTGCCGCAGCAAAAGTAACCCTCAGAAAATGAAAAACTTATTTTTCTTTCCAATTATGTATCAAATTTATTGACGTGATCTGACGTACTAAAGTTATATTGGTCCAAACTAAACAGTTTCTTCAAAATCGAAACTATTTAAATCGAGGTACAATTCAAAAAATTAAATCTAACTTTTTATATTTTCAAAATCTGCAAAAATATAATATTTATAAAACGAAAAAAATTAAAACTTTTGTTTTCTTGCAAATCGGAAAAAAACTCAAATTTGGAAATTTTTTAAAATATACTCCGCTGTGCAATTTTCAATGTTGATACGTCATTGCAATTTCCAGCCCCTTGTCTGCAATTAGTTTTTTACAGAACTCAAAAATGTTTTCTAGGTCCAAAAAAAATACAGACTTTTTACCGATGGAAATTGATTCTGAACCATTGTGCGACGGCCACAGGAGATCAAGTGTTATGAAATCTATTTTTGCAATTCAATACGGATGTTTTTTGAGGACACAATCTCTTTTTTGATACGTACTGGTTGATTATGGCTCAAATATTACTCCTTAGGGCGATAAGGCGAAAAAGATAACCAGGGCTATAAAAAAGTCCTGGGACAGGGATGGAAATGTACAAGTTTCAGTAACTTACATTTGTTTTCACCGCAAATAATGCGTATACAATTCAAATTTATTTTTATCAGTCAATCAAATCTGAATTGAATATTACAAATTATACGATTTTTTATTGTTTCTACAGTTTTATTTGAAAAATATTATTTGTTGTTAAACTTCAAAGAAATGTCCAGCAAGTTAATATAAGATCTATAATGCAAATAAGTTACCGCACTGAAACAAATCCAACTCAATTTACAATTTTTGAGATTGGTTTTATTTGATTTTGAAGGCAAATCACAAATGTTTGTTCAGCGTTAGTCGCTTTGTTATCACAGTTTAATCGAAGATAGAAAAAGCAATCTGTAATCCTCATTACGAATCAGGGCCTCAATCCGGAGTTTTGCATTAAACATTTTTCAATGTATTCAACATTTTCAATCTAGAAGTACTACGACTGACGCCAACACAGGTTGGTCCAACTCTCGTCTACCATTGTAAAATAGTTTTATATCTGGTATGTAGAATTAAATCCAAGTTGTTGTAAAGAGAGAACATTTTCCAAAATTATTTTTATTAAAAATTACATAACTTAGCTTATAGCACCATTGAACTTGTTATTGGTTTAGTAATATATAAACTTATTCGGCAAAGAACTAAAGTGAAAATTACGGTTTTAAATTTAGTACAGTTAGAAGCCACTAACAAAGTTCTGTTCTTTCTGTTATTAAAATTTTTTTTCGCTGCAAATTGTACATACAAATATACGTATACAATATATAATTGTCAGTGGCGGATTTGCAATTCTAGGCGCTCTAGGCCCCAGGCCATGTGCCGCCCCTTTCTCTGCACCCATCATTATAGACTAGATACATATATATATAATTCATGAATTTACTTTATTACCACTTTCAATTGATTCAGAAAATTGTTTAACTACAAGCTAGTATATAATATTTTCCGAGGTTTCAGGGATGATTGGACATTTCAATAAAACATTTAAAACGGGTTTAGGTTTTGTTTTTAATAAAATAAATGGTTTACAATGAGTTACAAAACTCGTCTGAATCATTAGTTAAATCTTCGCAATCCAATTTGCTTAAAAAATCACCTTCTATGTTAAGCAAAGCATAATCGTTTAACCTCTGCTCCGTCATTGTTGTGCGTAAATATTTTTTAACTATGCGCTAACAAGAAAACGATTTTTCTCCTGTATAGTTACTGGCGGGTGTACACACACACATGTGAAGAGCAATCAATATCCATGTTTGGGTAAATGGTTTGAAGACCTTAAGTTCGGAACCATTGCAACAAACTGACTGCACTCTTCGCTCCTCATTTTGTATGCTGCAGTGAGAACGAAAATGAAGACATTCTTCTGTAAAATTGTCTTCTAATGGCCGGTTTTTGAGTGGGTAGTTAACTATCGGATTACTTAATATTAATTCTAAGTTAATTAGAGGTTAACTTTGCATTTTGTTTTTCAGTGGTGAGTTAATGCAAGTCGCCGTATTGTCAACTAATATGGCAACCCTTTTATTCTTATTGGAAAAACGTGTGTTTTGTGATAAATACTAAAACAACAAAGGGGAACAAACAAGATGGAATTATGGAAAATAAGAAATACGTGCATAAAATCGAAGTCATTTTAACAAAAATGTGTAAAAAAAACCATATAGGCGCAACAATTCAATGATCTAGACTCAACGTATGTGTACAAATACGCAAATCTGAAACATGTATTTTATACAATCTTCATTTCTCACTTGGACAGTCAGTAATTTGATTGTCAAAATAATATGGTTCTGACTATAAGTTAACCAACCAACATTGGGTGGTTAAATCATAGTTAAACAATGACTAAAAAACACAAATCGATGTTTAACAACAACTTAACTAAGAAACGAAGATCACCACTGACTGAAAAACTGCCCATAAGTCAGTAAAGTAAATCATTTGCAATGCCTTGGCCATATCTTTGACTTCTGAGATGCTTAGATTCGTCAGGGTGGTAACAAAGTAAAATTTATTGTAGAGTAATTTATAAGCATACCGGCGTCTTTTCAGTTCTTCTGAAAATGTATCAATTACTACCAAAAAAAGTATTTATTGGAAAATTTTCACGGCCATTTTTTTGTTGTATCTCTTCGCCTGTATCTGTCTCGCCAGGAAGCAGCTTACGCTTTCGATTGCGTCGAAAATGATTTTCGTATTCCTGTACGAAGGCCAGTTTTTTCGCTTTTTTTTCGAAAACATCGAAATTCTCTCTTGTTTCGTCAACAAAATGTAATAAAGCCTGGTACAATTCTATGACAATGGTAATGTCAATTTCCACACTCTGAAGTTCTTTACTTGTAGCGTTAATGCGATCTAGTAAACATCCCCAAAAAAACAGCCATGAGGGCCGTTTCAAAACATTCCAGTTTCAAACGAATACCTCTGGCTTCGCATACAATACATAGTTTTCTTCTGTTGTGTGTCATGTTCGATGGTTGCAAGCGCTTTATGGATTTCATTGCAGGATTCGCGTAAACTTTTGCATGCGTCTGCACGAGCTGACCAACGAGTCGTTGATAGACTTTTGACGGTGAAATGGGTCTGAAGTAGTTCCCAACGCTGAGTTGACGCTGCAAAGAAGTTGTATAACTCCTGGAGAAGAGAAAAGAACGAACAAGCCTCTTGGCTGCTTTCGGCTGCACATTCGGTTGAAATTTCACAAATGGGTGAAATTTCCTTTATACTTATTAGCTTGCAGGCCGTTGTATATGCCTGACATGTTAGCTGCGTTGTTATATGATTGCCCGCGGCAGTATGAAATGTCAATTCCCAATTCTAACTTTCTAACTTTAACTTTAACTTTAAAAAAAACGATAAACTATGGCGCCCTAATTTTTTTGCAAATATTCATCTAACATATTAGGCTTTAGTTATTTATATAGATGTAAGTGCTGATTTACATCTATCACAAACTACAAAGAATTATATCTGTGTTTTCGAAAATTTGGAAAAATGAAAATTTGTATATGGGCGTTGGGCTGGGCACTTACATTTTTAATATAATTGAGGACTCAAATGCAAGTACTGGCAGTAATTTTTATTGACATAGATATGAAAATGAGGAAAATACAACGATTTTTTATTTTACGTTATATGGGAGGTAGGCGTGGTTGTGGGCGGATTTGAACAAAAACTTGTTTTTTTTTTCTAACTTAGCACTATGAGAAATGTGTGCGAAATTTCAAAGCCCTAGCTCGATTCCTTCTAATTTTAGCCGCGGCTTGTATGAAGAAATTCCACTGTGCGGCCCAGTGCGTCGGTTTACCGCCTGTCGGACGATCGTCTGATGGCTAACGTGTTTTTGAAAAGTTACTTTTTCTAAAACTTAGTTTTTTTTAATAAATTTGTGTAACATTATATCTTGTGCAAGCATTTTCGTAGGCTTACCTTTCATATTTTATTTCACTCTTCGAAAATCAATCCATTTAATCATTCCTCTAGGTCTAGGTCATAACGTGTTATAATAGTTATACATTCATTTGTCTAGCGTTGAATTAATTTTTATCTCACACTTTGAAAAGCATCAGTGTGCAAACTGGCTAACAACAAACAAGTAAAATCCAACTTCAACCTTGTTAAATTAAAACGCACCAGAGTATTATCACCCTCCTCTCAAACCACTATACCTTTTAGTTCATTTCCCATGCCGTTTGTTAAAATATCCATTCTGTGTCGTACCAAAAACAGAGATAAGCTTTGGTGTTCGCGCACCAGACTATGGCTGTGAAGATAGCTTTAATTGAAAGTTTACATTCTGTACGCTACTCACACTTATCTTCCTATTTACCTGGGCATAATGGCAAGGACAAGTATCATTATACTCGTAATACCAAAACGTTTGTAGTCTAATCAAGAAAGGATAGTGATTACAAAAAATAATCTCTTCATTTGAATGTTGTTGTAGCTTTAGCATTTTATAAATGGTTTTAAAGTTGCTTGGTAGTTCTCAAAGTTGAATGGTATACCTCTTTCTCAGCTCTCCATAACCTATTCTCTATGGTAGTGGAACAAAACTTGTATGTTTTCTATATTTGAAAGGAATGAGTACGACACTGATAAATCTGCGCAAGAGAGGTATAGGTAAACAAGAAAATCACAGTGGCAACTTATGATGTGTCTCCTACATTGTTGAAGCTTATTCATTAAAGGCTAATTTTCTTCAGATTTGACTATGACATATAATAGATAATATATATTTTCATTTCGTTATACTTTCTTTGTCTGCTAATCCGTCTGCTTTGAACTTGAGTTTTAGCAAAATGCAAAAGACATACATATGTATGTATATGCATGAAAGGTTTTTGTGCAATGTATGTATACTAAATATTCTCTTTATTGCCCAATTTCAAGAGACATCAATTTTTGAAAACGAAATACTTGAACAACATACATAAATGTATTTTCATAATTAAAAGTGTATTCAGAATGTCCGAATGGGATGCTTAGTCACTTTGCATAAAGATACTTGAATTTGCGTATGTGTATAATGTATGACGCAATAAATACCCACAGTTCCTATTCCAATAACATAACAATAACATTTTGTGATTATAACGTGGTGGTCCATGTACAATTTGGAACATATTTTTGATTTAAAAAAATACTAAAATATATTTAGTCAAAATTATAATTTTATTGGTAAGGCCCATCATTGTCATTTATGAATAAAACACAAAATCGTACAAATGGTTCCCACAACTTGCTTTAGTGTACGATAAGTCATTCGATCTACCAATTTCTTAGTCTCTATCTCGTGAACGACAGCGTTGATTTCTAGCTTTAGGGCGTCAGTGGACTCGGCATTGATTGCGTATCACATATCTTTCACGGTGCCCCAGGGATAATAGTCTAAAGGAGTCAAATCGCAGCTGCGTGGCACTAACTGGGCTTCCGAGTTTCGGCAGATTGTGCGATTGTATCGTTGCTGTTCAACTCGAACGGTAACGCTCGCCATTGACGGTAACACCGGTTCCTTGCTCATTTCTGAAAAATGGCCCTATGATGCCGCCATGCCTAAAACCGTACCAAACAGTCGCGCGCTGTGGATGCATCGGCTTCTCCTCGACGTCGTGTGGATTTTGCGAACACCAAATGCGACAAGTTTGTTTGTTAACGGAGCCCCCAGGTGAGAGTGAGCTTCATCGGAAAAGACGATTTTTCGGTAGAAATTTACATCTTCAGCCACGCAAAGCGTTCAGCGAAGCGAAACCGCATCGGAAGGTAACGAAGATTCAGTTCTTGGACCCAGTGGGATATAGTATAAGCCGTTAGATCGTGGTATTTAAAAAAAAAAACTGCGCCAAGAAGTGCGGGTAATGTTCAATTGCAGCCAACGTTGGCGAGTAGATGTTGATAGATGTTCGAGCGACGACACTTGCAGCTTCAGCGGCAATATTTTCCACTGAACGCACTGGACGATAAAGACCCGGATTGATGAACTCGCTTCGAAAATTAACACACAAATTGCATAAATGACACTATATTTCTTTCGAATTTATTTGGTAGATGTCTTACAGTTTCAGGTGAACTTAATAAGAAAGATTTTAATACTTTCCAATTTTCTTCAAACGTAAAGCGACCCAAATTCACCATTTATAACAGGATAATATAAGCAGCAGTCGAGAATATACACACTCATACAAAAACTATTACAAATGTAAAAGGAAGGGTTGTACTTATAAGCAGACGATCCTTTAGTCAGGCTCGTATGTAGGATTTTCTTTCGGAATGGGGCCAACTTGAAATATATTTGATGAAGATTTGAATTAACCAGAATTTAATTTTGGATCGCCAAATTTGTTTGTTTCTAACAAAATAAAATTGCTCCATTTCATTTCATTTTCAGTTAGAACATTTTGAAGACCGGTGGCGCAATATTGCGAATGCAAATATTTAGGGAACGACAAAGCATATAGAAGAAAAATATTTCTGTGCATACATACATATGTATTTTAATGTGATTTAGTGAAATGCATGCGATAAATTAGTCAATATATAACTCAAATTGTATTAGTTTCCAATTCCTGCATTAATTTCAAATTTGGGACCCAGATTATCAGCGCTACTGCCCAACTTTATCTTGCAACCTAAAAAAAGTATATTGATTTATACTGTTGTCACGATAGGAAAGAAATTAAACGGAAGTAGCATTCTCTTTATTTTTTTTCTACATTTTACAAATTTGTAAGAACTATAATAAAATGTGTACCACAACAGTTCGGACTGGGCCGTTAAACACCAGATAATTTCTAAATTGGACCACCCCTTAGGAACCTTCAAAAGTTCTTATTTTCTGTTTTCGATTTAGGTATTTTAGTTAATTTGTACCAAAACACAGCGCCACAGACAATGGCAGTAACTAGATAATATTTTTAACTAGATAATATATAAAATGTATCCCCATTTTTACAACATTTTTTCGCTAATTTGAGATAAATGCCCTAAACTGGAAACTATTTTATATTTTTGATAGCAAGAGAGAACTGGCGACGAATTTGTGTTGCCCGTCCCTTATGTAGAGTGTAAGAGGCTGAGTTTCAATTTACCCTGCATATGTAACCTATAAAGTGCACATCACCGTGGGAAATGTGTAATCGTTATGGTTAATTCCTCATTGACTTAGGTCCCCATTATCTTGGGTAGCTATCCGTTATTTTTCCCATACCCTGTGGGTAATGGGTAATGAACGGTAAGGTGTATGGGATGCAAATGGAGGTAAACGAACTCTGCCTCTAAACTCTGAACAAGGGACGGGCAGTTAAGGTAAAATATTGTCTGATGACTGCATTCGTTCCGTATCGTAATCGGCATTTTGGAAGTCCGATAAAATGGAAACTGTAATTAAAAATAGAGGTATAAGATTTCACCAATATTAGTTTTTTTTAAGTTACCATCAAATTCACCCTTTAAAATAACTTTTGTAATTGAGATTACGGTATGGTACGGATGCGATAATTAGGCCCCTGAAAATGCCATGACTGATTTATATGTAAACGCCGTATTAATACGACCCGTGTAGACTAACATATTTTTGGGGATGAATAGTAGTTGTCTGGGGATTTTCGGGGATAGCCTAGCACTATTTGGGGATTGCACCCGGGGGAAAAATGGCAACACTGCATTTTATGAAGAGTTGATTTTGTGAATACCGACCACTGATTTTAAGATTTTATCTAAGGTTTTAATTTTTTGTTTCCGAGAATTGATTTTTTTGCTATAAAAAGTATTTTTTAAACTAGACATTTTTATGTCTTTGTAATAGTTTAATAGTTTCTGTTGCCTTTAGAAGTGTTTTATTTTAATTTTATTACATTAAACACTTTCAAATAGGTTAAAGGAGAAATTGTGAATGTTACTGGAGCATTCCACGAAAATGTGGAATGCATAATCATTTCAAAAATATTGATTTTTTATATTCAATTGTTCATAAATTAGCAAGATTGTATTTATATCAATAATTGTTTACTTACATATATACAAATTATAAGACAAGCATCAGATATTTGTAAATACCCACTTTTGGTTAGATTGCAAAAAAATTACAGCAGACAGTTGTCCGAGGCCTTCGGCCACGGACTGTCCCTGCAGGTTGTGTCAGAGACACGGCCATTAAGTTTAACGTAGAACACGCCATCCGATAAAACAGAAAACATATATAACAATAAATTCATTTGCTTATATTATTTATCATTTATTGTTATATACATATGTTTTCTGTCTTATCGGATGGCGTATTCTAGGTTAAACTTAATGGCCGTGTCTCTGACACAGCCTGCAGGGACAGTCCGTGGCCGAAGGCCTCGGACAACTGTCTGCTGTAATTTTTATATTTACCAACGGCATTTGATTCAAGTCCGTTTAAAAAAAATAATATTATGTTAAATTTTTTTAAACTGAATTTAATTTATGTATTTTAATTAATATTTTTATTGAAATAAGTTCTGCGAATGTTGAGAGGGCCGCCCTAATATTAAAAAAGGTTTACCTTATCGAGTCTTCGCATTAGCATTCGAGCGTTGTGTGAAAGGTTTACGCTTTACAATTCAAAATTAATGTTACAACAGCTTTATTGAAGCTTTCGCAAAAAAGCTTTATTACGTTAGCTTACTGTTTGTTTCACTTTTTACTAGATACATGTTGCCAAGCAACATTAGCTTGCTGTTCGTTTCACTTTTTACTAGATACATGTTCCTAAGCAATGTTGAGCAACCAAAAACACTCAACCAAACACCACACATATGTTTGAGTGTATGTGTTTACACAATTTTCATTTGAGAAATTAAACTACTAGAAATATATCAACCAATATGAAATGTATATCAAACGAAAGATAACATCTTCATTTACCTACAAAAAAAATTTTAAAAAAAATTCATCTAGCCGTTTCCTCAAATTCAATGAAATAAAGATTACAACAATTAAAACCTGACATGACTCCTCATACCGTAAGGTAAGACGTATTCTACGTCAAAAAAATAAATACGTATTTTATATGTCTTTACGCATTTTTCAACAAGCTTAGGTCTGCATCGCCAAAACGTAGTTGAGTGGGGAAAACATAGCTTATCCCTAGACAAATCTGTATTTAGCAATTGATAATTATTTATTTTCCAGATTTAATTTCAAAATTAATTTTCTCAAAATACCGGTGTAAAATTGTAGGCGCCAATCAGTGAGAGGAAAACTAGAACGCGCACAGCTCAATGGATGTGAGAAGCTCTGTCTAATCCGGGAAACGTCACAAAATATACAAACCTATTTTTAGTTATAAATCTGGCTTAATGGAAGTACTTTTTCCTCAGCAGCTAGCACGATTTTTATTTCGAAGTCTTTTTTCTGTTTTGATTCGAAGTCTTTTTTTCTCCCTGTGTAACAAATTCGCTGAAATTTGGATTCATCTCTAACAATTTCGAATAGTTGCTTGCCTGAAATCACCCTGCGTACGTGCCTGCCTTTAACATATACATACTTATTTCGTTGTTTTATCTCTAACGCATACATTTGTGTTTACTGTGAATAGTTCTTAAGTTTACCAAAATTAACAAACTGCCGCTTTTCTCCCTTAATCATTCGGGAGATCGGAAATTTTTTTATATAAGTTTAAAACGCAAGTAAAATCTTGAAAATCACATTAAAATTTAAAACCGGGAAACATGAAATCTCGACAACACATTTAAAAGCCTCTCAGGTCAGTGAAAAAGGGATGTATAAGTATTGGTATAAAGGACAAAAGCGTACATACACCCCACGAAATAAATATAAAGGCAAAACCATTTGTTGATTTTTTGGAAATGTTGAGAGGAATTTTGAAGTTTTTATTTTATGTTGCATTAGTTCTTTCAAAATTAAATACTATTCAGAAAAAAATATTTTTCTATGACCTCTCCAAGATGAATCAACAAAAATGAACCCATTTCTAATGAAAAATATTTATAAGGGTAAAAATAATTTTTAAATATTTTAAAAAGTTTCGTAAGATGTTGATCCCCATTATCGCTGATAACTCTTCTAGGCATCTTTGAATTGAGTTTATCAGAGAATGAATATGCGCAGGATCAGTTAACTTCCCGATTTTTTAAATTTCTACTTTTTGATCCTTGACATTCTTAAACTGGGGTCCATGGCGGTAAACTTGGGTAGGTAAAATAGGCCAGAGGTTCAAGATAGGTTTAAGATCAGGGCTAGGTGCAGGCCAGTCGAGAGTTGGATTTAATTCTGGACTTCATAAACTTTGACGTTTTCTTAGGCCGATGTACTGTTGCGGTGTCCTGCTGGAAGATAAATTGTGGTACACAATTTTCCCCTCCAGAATTAAGTAAGACGACATCAAACAGTCGAATATAATACTCGGAGTCCATCTTTGTGGAAACGAAACATATTGGAGAGGTACCTCTATAACTCATACCTGCGCAAACCATAAGGGAGCCACCGCCAAAATTTCGCAGCTGACGCCTAATTTTGGAAAAATCTTTGGAATGTCAATATTTGTCCGAGCCATCAGGTCCATTCTAATTCAACTTTTATCATCGGAGAATCATCCAAAAATCTGCATTCTTCAGCGAATTTAAATCTGACAAATTCGTGTCTTAGCTTGAGACCAAATTTTACATACTTTATCCCATATGAGAGTTTCAAGTCGGGTTTCATTAATCGTTGAACACGACGCATCCCTACTCCCAAGCTCAATTCAGCATTAACTTCCTTATCCGTGAAGTTTTCTTTAACCCTGCTGTTAGATTAGAAAAAACTTACGAATCTTAGATTGAGGGACCATTTGGTCCATACTGCAATTTTCATCCAAAATAATAATTTTATCTTATTCTTTGTAACTATTTTGGTTCAAAAATTTCTAAAGCAAGTATTTGACATATCAAAAACATCCGCTAACATATCAAAAACATCTTCTAAATATTTGACATGAATTTACATTCGCTTGGTAATGAAAAAACTTACGAATCTTAGATTGAGGGACCATTTGGTCCATACTGGAATTTTCATCCAAAATAATAATTTTATCTTATCCTTTGTAACTATTTTGGTTCAATAATTTCTAAAGCAAGTATTTGACATATCAAAAACATCTTCTAAATATTTGACATGAATTTACATTCGCTTGGTAATGAAAAAATGTACTATTGACCAAATGGTCCTCTAATCTAAGATTCGTCATTTTGTATTTTTCTCAGTCCTGAATAAAGTTGGAAAATTTAGTTTTCGCACATAACATTGTTTTATTAAAACACCCCATTAGCAGAAAAATTTAGTCAGTATATATCACCGTTTCAAAGTTACAAGGGAAAACAGAAAAAATTTGGACCAAATGGTCCTAATCTAACAGCAGGGTTAATATTAATTCTGTTGATCTCTGTTAATGATCATTGGTTCCTTCCTGGTTGTTTTGTGTTTCCATATTTACCACCCTATTTTATAAAATTGTCAATGTCACAGCTAATAATAATCTATAAATTTTCCATTTTCTTCTTTACTTAGTCATTTTCCATCAGGCTTTCTATAATTTTTTTTTTTAGTTGACCAACGTTCATTTTAAATTATTGGAAAGATTAAACACTGTCGGTTTAATTATATCTTGTCTAGCTTCTTTTTATTTCTTTGTCACCGGCAAAACGTCTTGTTATTTTAGATTGCAGAAAAGAAGTGAACGAAATCACACCCATGGCAAGCAGACAACATATCTAATGATATTCACCAAGCTGCATGCCATTAGCGTTATCTCGCTCTAACCAATATATACTGATATGATCCTTGGTTCTTTTGCTTGTCACATACTTGCATACACACACAAGTACATGATGAAATAATAAGCATTGTTGCATCATCGAAATGAAGTTACAACGCTGGATGTAGATTTAAATGACTTTAAGAAGAAACCTGTCAGTGTAGCCAACAATGAATTTTTATGTGACTTCAACATAAATCAATAAAATATCAAACAAAGAAAACTCACTTCTGTTTGATTTCCTATTTACCACTGTTCGAATAACGTTTATTTTCCATCTTGCCTCTATATATATTTCGCACCAGAAATAGAAAACACATTGTTAATTTTCATTTA
Organism: Phaonia tiefii; assembly: GCA_963931995.1. Taxonomy (NCBI): domain Eukaryota; kingdom Metazoa; phylum Arthropoda; class Insecta; order Diptera; family Muscidae; genus Phaonia; species Phaonia tiefii. The sequence continues at coordinate 200,520,552 of OZ008368.1, forward strand.
ACTTGTAAAATATATCAAATGATTACATTATCTAACATATTATACTTAGTAGCTCATATATGTATTATAATGCTACACCAAAATGGCAGTGCATGCGAGTACCGAGAAAAAATACATTGCCTTTATAATTATTTCGCTGGGTGTATAATGAATTGGTAGGACATTTTATGAACATAACCTGCCTACCTATATGAATTATTTATCTATATACCAAATGATCAATGTTCTTGATGGCTAAATGCGTGAAAGCAATAAATTTATGTTAGATTTTCTAGGCTAAACAGGAAACACAAGCAGTCTCTCAACTTATGGTAAATATGAAAAGTAATACAATCTAAATGCTTGCTCAAATACGTAAGAAGAGGCTGTTCCTAGCAAACTTTAGTAAACTTACGTATAGTCTTCACCCCATAATTTTAAAACTCTTTTTTAAGTCTCCAAAAGCCCGAGTGCCGATCTATACTCAGGATGTTTTTTTTTTAAGTTACATGCAAATATATACACTCCGGTTCACTTACTTAAAGCACTAAAAGTTACATATTCAACAGCCTGTATCTTTGCAATTTCTAACCGATTGCAGAATTTTTAAATGTAAATGGAAGCTAGACATCTTGAGATATAAAAAATCATGACATAGGGGTTTCTTAACTAATACAAAAAAAAATGGTCTCCCTTTACATCCCATGAAGGAATTGGGGAGAGTTTTTCACATCCAGTGAGCTGTGCGCTTTATAACGGGGTTTTCAATAAGAGAGCTACAAAAGTTTTTTTAAATAAAACAAAACCAATGAAATTCTTTATTCCTGTGAAAGTACGGTCGATGCCATTATGTATGGAACTCGATTTCTTTTGCATGGCCACCACGGGCACGCTTGCAGAAGTCCAGACGCTGAACCCAATTTTCGACGGTTTTCAAGCATAAATCGGCCGATACTGCTGCAATTTCACGTTCGATATTCGTACGAAATTAATCAATCGTCGCTGGCTTGTTGGCATAGACCATAGACTTGACGTTGCCCCACAAGAAATAATCTAACGGCGTCAAAAAGCACGACCGGGGCGGCCAATCGACTGGGCCATTTCGTAAGATAACACGTCCACCAAACTTGGTTTCCAATAAATTGATTGTGGCATTCGCTGTGTGGCGCCGTCCTGTTGGAACCACATGTCCTCCAAGTCCATATTATCCAATTGGGGCCAAAAATATTCGGTTATCATTGAACGGTAGCGATTCGCATTCACAGTAATGTGCCGGTCTTGATCATCACGGAAGAAGTACGGCCCAATGACGCCGGCGGCCCATAAACCGCACCAAACCGTAATTTTTTCGGGATGCAATGATGACTGATGGATTACGTGTGGATTGCTGTCTGACCAATAACGCATATTTTGCTTATTGACGAAGCCATTCAGCCAGAAATGAGCCTCATCGCTGATTGTTGAGGCCTCTTAAAGTTGGCCTCTTAAAGTTGAGGCCACTGACTCCAAATTTCGGTAGTAAATTTTAATAATTTCGACTCGTTGTCGGCTCGTATATCTTTCCATGATGAAATGGCAAACCTTACTGAAGAGAAATGTTAAAAGAGCGGGAAAAAATATGGCGTCGTTTGCAGTCCCTATCGATTTACTTTTGTAGCGTCTCTGTGGAAAAACCCGTTAGTTTTATACTCACTGATTGGGACCTACAGTTTTACACCGGTTCCGAATGGTATTTTGAGAAGCTTTTCATGGCTAAGTACTCGAAAGTGTCGCCGTCACTAAGCGAGGTGACCGTCGTCGAAAGAAATTTTAAGGTGGACGGAGCAGGAATCGAACCCAGGATGTCCTGTACAAGAGACGCGCACACTAACCATTGCACCACCGACGCCTACTAAAGAACTTTTTTTTGAGCAATTTCTAAAAAAAATCCATAAATGTGCTATTTTTTGGCTTCACTTGAATAAAGGCACTTTATGATTTTTAAAGTAAGCGATGATTTTTTGTAGCGAGTGTTTGTTTATTACAATTTATTACATCTTCATCATTTTACAAGTCAAAATGGCAAAACAAACAATTTTAAATCTATCGGAAAAAACTAAAATCGATGTTATAATTTGCAAAAGATACAGGCTGCTGAATATGGAATTTTTAGTGCCTTTAAATAAGTGAACCGGAGTGTATGTGAATCATTCTTAGACTATATTGTGAAGTGTAATGCTTGAAAAATATGCTTAATATTCTCAGGTCAACTGCATACAAGTCATTCTTTGTTTGGTCTCCTACTCCTTATGGGCTTCAGATTAATTAGGTAGCATTGAGAATGACTGCTACTTTGGTACACTTCGTTTCATAAAATCTATCTATGCCCATTACTTGGTACATATTCCTCGTTCCCTCTTATCCTGAGATATAACTTTGGGACCAATGAAAACGTTGTCCAGACCTTAAATTCTACCTCTGTAGCTATATGTGCGTATTGAAACTAAAAACGTAAAAAGATTTTTTCAAGCGTAGGTGTTCTCTTTTGGAAGTCTTTCAGTTGTTGGTGTGTCTTCATATTCTCACCCTAAAAATTCATTCAGTCTTTTGTAGAAAACTCATGAAAAATTTACATTAAGAGGCGTTTTAGATGTTTCAACTTCTTTCGCTTTCTATTCACTTGAATGTATGAGTTTGGGTATTCTTGAGAGCATGTTCAAGTTTGAAGTGATTTAGTTGTTTTATTTCCTTTAGCTGTGGGAGCAGATAATTGCCCCATTGTTAGTGTAGAAGAATAAGGAATTAAAGGCCATATTTAAAATGACTTAAAGGATAATATAAACATTACTGTAGAATATAAATATGGGTTTCTAGGTAATGCACTAATTCTGTTTCAAGTGAAAATATCTTTAAACAATTCGTGTTAAGTATTGATGCACCTTAAAATGTTGCCTTCCTTGTTGATGCACAGAAACAAAATTGGAAATTATTGATGTGTTAACATCTATAGCGGCGTATAGGGACTAAATCTATCAGAGTCAAAATCTGCTAAAACCAGATTTTATGCTGCTGCTAAAACCAGATTTTCTGCGACTGCGAAAGAGAATAATGACGTGTTAAACAAAAATGAGCGAGCAAGAGAGCAATGAAAGAGTGGTGTGGCAGGGGTGAGGCAAACGAGAGAATTCCAGCAAGCCGGATCGCATAAGTCATTAGACCAGAAATTCCAAAAAATTTCCAGTCTCCACCTTGATCAAAAGAAATACTACTGAGTAGTATTATACACAGGATCATCGATACCCAATGTACCGAATCTCCTATGGTAAAACAATAAAGCCTCGTCCGTTCCTAGATAGCCCCCATTACTCAGGGCCAGAAGGTCCGTTGGTCCAAAGAACCAGCGTGACAGAAGACTGTCCGCATCCGTCATGTCGAAACATGCCCTAACCATGTCATTATCCACACCCGCCGCTTTTCCCAGGAAAGATAGAGCAGAGTCCACCATGAACCTGTCAATCCTCCCAAAACCAGCACCTTCATATACAGGAGGGCATGCGGAAAGAGCCATCCGCCATTACAATCACCCTCAGACCCAGACAGGTTCTGAGTATTTTCCGCTCCCACTGCCTTAGCCTCTCCATCTGACTCGACGAGATGGGAAACCAGGCCGGGAAAGCATACACCAAAACAGGTTTTATGACCTGCCTGTATACCAGCAGACGCACCTCCGTACTCAGGCCATTCGCCCTCGCCAACAGCCTGTAGTAGTCCACATGGCTCACGAAGGTGAACCGTTCATGGAACATTACCCCAAGGTACTTGATATCCCTCGAAATCCCGATATCCGCATCTCCCACCTTGAGCCTGGTTATGCAGCCCCTGGCGTTCGGGTACAGGTTCTTGAGCTTCCCCTTGAAGATGATCCCCCTCGATTTGGCGACATTAAGCCCAATTGCCCACTTGGAGAAGAAACCGCTCAGGGTCTCAAGGTAAGCGTTCAGCCTCTGATTCACGTTGCTGGCCCTAGGGCCAGAAGCTGCAACAATTGCCGCTACTCCTACTTGTGAGGAAACATCCATGGGCATTGAAATAGCTACATTCCAAACCATCATTTATAATAATCAATTTCACATATTTCTTTTTAATATTTTTATTGAAGTGCACTTTTTCATAGAAAAGATAATTTTAATAGCTATTGATCTTGAACCTTACAATTATCAAGGCACATAACAACTTAAACATCGAATAACATAAACAGCGACGGATATATTACTGTTTTGGAAATATTGAAATTGCGTATGAAATGTCAGGTTCAAGGGTTGTAGCGTAAATTTTTTGAAAGTAGTCTATAAGTTCAAATCAATTTCATATCCTGCTTTTAAGTCAATTCAAAATTTAAATTCTACAATTAAATCCGATTAAGTTTACATTCTCCGATCTTTCAGATGTTGTGTTCTTTAATAATTGTTCGGTTCAAGATTAGTAACTACAGTACATATATTTTAATAAATAAATAAAAGGTTTCCCATTACATCCCATGAAGGGACCGGGGAGAACTTGTCACAATCACTGAGCTGTGCGCTTTCCAGTTTTCACTCACTGATTGGGACCTACAGTTTTACACCGATTCCGAACGGTATTTTGAGAAGCTTTTTCATGGCTATATACTCGATAGTGTCGCCGTCACTAAGCGAGGTGACCGTCGTCGAAAGAAATTTTAAGGTGGTTGGAGCAGTGATCGAACCCAGGATCTCCTGTACAAGAGGCGCGCACACTACCTATTGCACCACCGACGGTCGCAATATATTTTATATTCACATATATTTAAATAGTAAATATTAAAAAATCAACGAGTGTTCAAACTCACGTGCGAAGTGTGAACACCTTTTTGTTACACAAATAACTTTTTTTTTTTTGAAAATGCTATAAAAAAAAACTACTGAATATTTTCTCAAATTTCTTTTTTTATTTGAAAGCAAAATCCTTCCGGTTAATAATAGAAAATAATTTCATCCAAATGGCTAACTCGGCTGGCCATGCAGTAGCCTACACGATCGGTCCAATTTTTAAGCACATTATCGATTGTGTGCAGCTGTATTTCACCAATGGCTTCACGAATATTGTCCTTTAAAGCGTCAATTGTCTCTGGCTTGTCGGCGTAACACTTATCTTTGAGGGCATCCCACAAATAATAGTCCAACGGTGGCAAATCGCAGCTCCGAGGTGGCCAAACGACATCAGCTCTGCATCTGATAATGCGATCTTCAAAAACAGGGCGCAAACCATCGAATGTGGCTTCGGCTGTGTGGCACGTAGCGCCGTACTGTTGAAACCAAATGTTGCCAATATCCTCCTTTTCAATTTTTGTGCACAAAAATTCGTTCAACATGGCCCGATAATCATCGCCATTGCCTGTAACGGCCACTGCTTGCTCATTTTCGAAGAAAAATGGCCCAATTATGCCTCTGGACCAAAATCCGCACCAAACAGTGACTCGTTTTGGGTGCATCGGCTTTTCAATGTATGCGTGTGGGTTTTCTGTGCCCCAAATGCGACAATTTTGCTTGTTTACATACACCAAGATCAAAATGAGCTTCATCTGAAAAGATGATTTTTTGGCCAAAATCAGCATCTTCTGTAAGTCGATGGCTGGCCCACTTAGCGATGCGAAAACTCATTGGATGGTCAGTTGGCTTCAACTCCTGAACCAATTGGACTTTGTATGGCGTCATACCAAAGTCTTTATGCAAAATTCGTCTCAATGATATCTCCGAAATATTCAATTGTTGAGAACGACGGTGAATTGATGTTGAAGGCGCTTCACGCACACTTTCTGCCACAGCAGCAATATTCTCGGGTGTACGCACTATTTTTGGGTTTTCACGCTTTGGTTTATCGATGAGGATGCCAGTTTCTTTCACTTTTTTCACAAGATAACGAACATACGGAGCTGACGGTGCTTCTCTTCTTCCAAAATCCGCACGCAATTTTCGCACACATTCTGCAACATTACCATGATTTTCAAAGTAATGTCGCAATATTTCCCAGCGTAGTTCAAGCGTATACCATATTCGTTCAGCGAAAGGATAAAACTAATTATCTGTCAAATCAGACATGAGCTAAGTGTTACCATTCACGAAATAAGCACTAGTTGAAAAAAAAAAGTTAGATGGCGGACCCGTTATATGGAGCCATGGCACCTGAGAACTTTAAAGATATAAAAAATTTTGACTTGTACATGAAAATCGTCGATATACGTATATTATTATTTTTTCTCCCCTTTCCGAAAAGGTATATTTACGCTCAGATATATTCAAGTTTTTCCTTAATATTAACAAGATATTAGAAAGGAACAATAAATTAGACGAAGTTTTGTAATCTTACATTACGTTACCTTATACAAAGTACTAATCCGTTTTATCTGTATAAGTCTAATAGCAAGGTCTAAATATTTTTTGATTATAGTAGAAAACTTAGAAGAGCATAAAAAGAGCATTTTCTGTGCAAAAACTTAGATGTACATTGACATATAATTTAAGCGCGAAATCTGAAAATGAAGTCGAGTTTAATTCCTAAGGACCGTTGCTACGGCTATGAAGCTTATGACACCATATGCTTTCAAAATTTATATTCCAATCTTCATAAAATCTAAACCAAAAGCAATTTACTTACATATTCATGAAAAGAGTTGAACCTTAATGATATTTCATTTCTCATATACACATATCCCATATGCGAACATATGAAATCTAATTCGATTCCATAAATAACAACGACAAAACAGTTTTCTCAAGAAGGTTAATAAGAAAAAAAGCAAGAATAGAAAATAATATGCTTTACCCCAAAACATATTCGCAAACATTGCCATTTATTTTTGGAAAAAACAACGTGATTCAAGATGTGAATACAAATGGCAACACATTAAACTGATTTACAATAATTTGTTATGCGGCGCATAAGCCATCAATATGACCTTTTTCAATCAGTTGAAAATAAAAGACACGACACCCACACATTTGCTATCAACTCACATATAAATTGAAATATGTGTAATTTTATAGAAAGGATAAGGGGATATCAAAACAAGCGTAGAAGTTAGAAATTATGCAATCACCCGTGTTTGTTTTTATTTGAAAGGAACAAATGTTAATATTGCCGCATTTCAGTTTTTTTTTCAGTTTTCTTTATATTTGCAATGGGGAGAATAACTGTTACTTATTTTTTTTCTCTGTTTATTTCCCCTCTCTATGCAGATGTAAACATAAGGTGGTATAAGCACGTCGAGCAGCGGATGCTGGAGTGTTCTGGCAAAGAATGAGGTGGATTTTGCACGTTTACGTGTTGGGGCGTTTGAAGTGACTGGTAAGCAAAGCAATTGAATTTAGAAAATTTAAAACATTTGTGCGATTTTCTCTTTTATTGGGTGCAGTAAAGGGAACATTTTCAAGAACACATTAGTTTTCCAAAGTTTTCTTTATTTGCTTGTTCCCCGATGCGGAACAAAAGCTTTAATTCGCATTCTAGTTAAGAGAAATGTGACCTTGGTTCCACAATGTTTTTATTTGAAGTAGAACAAAAATGTTAAATTTCTAACTTTTGAAAGTGGTTTATTTTTGATAAAAGATAGACAGTGGAATTAAGCATTTTAACTGAAGGGAATCCCAATTCAACGAAAGTGAAGTGTACTAGCTGTTGCTCGAGATCGAGGAACAGGACATAAGTAGGAAAACTTTTAAATCATTAATACTAACTTTTAAAAACCTGAATCAAGTTGACTTAATAAGGATTGTATCAAACGCGATCATATTAATCTCCCTTGTTTAAAAATGTAAGATAAGTATATGCTTTAAGCCCTATAAATCAGCCGGATTTGACGGGATAATTCCCGTGCAACAACTGGAGGCACTATACTTATCTTGTAGTTGGTTGGAGGCAATCTTCAGGGGCTGCGTTATGCTGGGGGTCATTCCTAGCATTTGGAAGCAAACCAAAGTGGGTTTCGTCCAGAAAGCGGGCAAATGCTCTCCTGTCAAACCAAAGGTCTTTACACCAATCAGTCTATCATCCTTTGCTCTTAAGACATTTAAAAGTTTACTGGACATTCACGTTCGAAGTAATCTTCTACAGAATCTACTATCGAGTTCTCAGCATGCCTATATCAAGGGCAGGTCAACTGAGACGGCTCTCCTCTCTATAGTCAGCATAATAGAAAACTCTCTTGAGAAGAAGAAGATGTCCTTCCTGGACATCGAGGGCACCTTCAATAACATTCAACCTTCGGCGATTGTTAGGTCGTCACAGAATCTAGGATTCGACAGCTTAGTGACACGCATACTTGGGAAGCTTCTGGTGAATAGATCCGTCAAAGCTAAATGGGGTGGTGTTATAATTGCTAGGAACGTTAACAGGGGGACACCCTGAAGGGGGGAGTTCTGTCTCCACTATTTTGATTAACTTCGGTCAATGAACTGCTTCTTGAATTGGACAGGGCCGAATGCCAGTTCTTTGCCTATGCCGATGATATTGCAATTATCTGTACGGCTAGAAACCTCAATTTACTTAGCATTCGTACAACCAGCCTACTTAGTCTGATTTCAAACTTGACCGCTAACAACGGACTATCACTTAACCCACTTAAAACCGAGCTTATCTTGTTCTCTCGGAAATATAAAATACCCGTATTTGAACTGCCGTCAGTTACAGTTGACTTAAAAGGTCAAGTATCTGTGGATAATTCTCGAGAGAAAACTGTCTTGGAAACCGAATGTGGAGGAGAGGGTGAAAAATGCGTCTGTTGCTCTTTACTGCTGTAAAGGGGCGATAGGAAAGCGTTGGGGACTGTCTCCTAAGGTCACCGTCTGGATTTATACGGCAATGGTCAGGCCAATACTTCTCTATGGCATCGTAGTTTGGCGGATTTTGAAATATAAAGTTAAAAGCGTAAGACGTTTCATCCTCCCTACCTATGTATATCATTCTTAAAGCATAATTATTAATTGGTTTAAAATATAATACTGTTATGAGAAACCGGACATTTAGAATGTTCAATTGTTTTCATTACTATTTATTTTAGACTCTGTTGTGTTGTGAAGATTGTGTGACTCATAAATCACACAGTAGTTATTTCATCAACAGCTAAATTGAAAATGTCAAAAAGGCCAGCATAAAGGATTTATGTCAATAGGAAATTACAAAATATGTACATATGTTTTTCACAAATGAAATTAATTTCAAGTGCTGTTCTTGCAACATAGGATATTATTTTTGCTTCCTTTAAATGTTAATTTCATGAGATTGAAATTATTTAATTAAACATACATATATTGAAACTATTTTTCAATCATGAGATTGAAATCACTTAATTAAATATTATTTTCCTGGGATATAAATAATTGGTGAGTTTGTTGCGGTGTCTTGAATTTGTATAGCAACATTAAAGCGTCCATATAGCAGGAACAAATATGTCAAACTTTGTGTGGAAAATCTGTTGAGATATTTGAACTTATAAAAGGTGATGGAGGGATTTAAGATAATGCGAATGTCACATTCAGGATCAGTGCATTTTGAGTATAAGACAAAGTCTTAACACATACAGTTTTTTACAATTTATAAGTAGATACATTATCAAAACTATGGGGCTCGGGGTCTAACAGCTTCTACCGGTATCGCCTAATAACTCGTGAAGAAGCTGAAAATTATAAATTGTATGCATGGGCGCAAACACCTGTGTATAAATATGTAAATATTTATAAATATATAAATATAAATATTATAAATATAAGCCTACAGAGAAACGCTCAAATAAATTAAGCGCTCTATATTAATTGCCAAAGCATAGCCGAATTCCGAGTTGAATACTGACGTATTTCAATAGTTGAGAGTTGCTCTGCAACATTAATTTCTCCTTGTTCCGGAAACTTTCGGCAACTAACTTTGGTTGTGTTTATTTCTTAAAAATATAAATTTTTACTTGCATTATTCCTCGACATAATGTAAGAAAAGTTCCCTTGATCTTAGTCAAACTGGACAACTCCACCTGAACAGAAGTTGAAATAATTTGGGAAATTTAAAATTGTCCCCTCATTAATTTTAATCTTATAACGGAAAATAAAGGAAAAGTTAGAATATATATGGCTACCTACTAGAGTGTCCAAAACTGAAACCGAAAAACCGGGGAAACCGGTTTTTTGCTATTAACCGTGTGCTGGAACAAACCGGAAGCCGGTTATTTGACCTTACCTTACCTAATTTGTGTTAATATCCGTAAAAAAAATTAATAATAAATAGGTATGATTTTCGAATTTTAGTGAAATTTTGGAAATAAGAAACATGATTTTAATTTTGAAATATTGAAGAATAAAATATATAGGTATTCACAATGAAAACAACAATTTTTTTTCGAAAGTTTACTAATAAGATATAATAATTAGGGTTTGTCTCTCATGTTTGCAAAAATGTGTGCGTTATATTGCGCGCGCAAATAAAAAAGTCATACTATCGAAAAAATGAGAGATACTAAGGAAAACAGTCTTAAAAGCCAATAATAGAAGTGGTAGATGTGACCATTGTGATTAGCAATTTAAAGACATTTACAGTTAAGCTTAACACAAAAATCAGAATTTCTCTCAATTTTAGATTTTTGGCGCTTTCTTTCTTGCTTAGGACGGCAGCATAGTAAAGGTCAGTTTGTGGCAAAGACATTAGTTCTTATCATCTATTTGAGTCATTCTCGTTGTTCTACATTTTATATGGTAAGTAGGTTAACTTGACAAATTTATTGCGAGATAATGTGATATCTATTAGTATAAGTTTTTCCATTAGGGTTGGGATCTTGGCGATATTTTCCCCATGTTTACACAAGACAGATTTTAGTTACCGTAAGAAGATAAATTATTCAAACCCATACGATGAGGGCTCAACAGGAAGAAATCTAAATTCAGGTCCCGAACTTTTCCGCAACGAACATGAAATAACTCAACTTTTAAATAAGTAAACTACCAATGACCCAAAACCAATAAACCGTACCTAAAACTTAATTTAACCTTGCTAAATATTTCTCCATACCTTACAATCTCGAGATGTATACGTTTGTTCAAATGATTTCCTTGGTTTGGTTATTAACCACAGCTGCAAAGCAAGTAACCTCCTGACGATATCGAGGATTATTTATGGAGATTTGATTCATTTATTTTATCCAAAAAAAACTTTTGTAATTGCAACGTTCTTATAGTGATAACGAAATGCAAACCATTTGGTGGTAGAAGCCCAAAATTTAAACCAGTGACCAAGCTTCAAAAGGTTTCTAAGCCTTGTCCAGCAACAAGGTTTCGAAAGTGTTGAAGGTGTAACAATTGCGAAGAGCAGAAACAAAGCAAAAAAAAAATAGTCATATTACACAGTGGAACAACTTTTTGAGAGATGAATGACTCCTTTGCAGAATTAAAGCCTTAGGTGAGTATGTTAAAGTCCCGGAAGGACAGTCCCCTCTTAGATCTCCCTATGTTGTAGCGCATTTTTAAGTTAGAATGTCTTCAGTGGAATTGGATGAGACTGTTTTTCGTAGAACATTTCAAGCCTATAACTCGAATCTTTACGTGCCCTTTCTGTTCCTTTTTCGGGGAATTCCAAAAAGTACAATGAAACGGAATTCTTGGTCATTCAAATGTTCCACGATACTATTGCTCAGAAAATTTCAGTAGAGATTGCGAATGACAAGTAATCGGTATCTTTTACTGGTCCTGTTTCAAGGCAGTGTATACATAGCGAGTTAGAATTGCTAGTTTGAGTTTAAAAATGTGATAATTATATGCAATACGTGTCCTTTTCGTCCTTTAATTAAAATCTCTCTCCTCCTACGCAGGTATAGAGGAAAGTGACTGAAATTTGTTGGTGGAGTAGACAAATTTTCCCAATGACGAAAACCAATTTTTTAATGAAGATTGCCAAGTAATGTATTAGAGAATGATTCCAGTGTGGTGTGTTATTCTGAACTTCTTTATATACATAATTTTTCTTAATCTGAAATTTCAGATGGGGGACAAACCAAAATATCTAACTTTTTTTTAAAAATATTCAGATTTCGGAAGCATTTTGCATATAAAGTTAAAATTCAAAATCCACAAAAATATTTTACTTTAGTTTTCCACGAAATACTAATATCAAAAGGTCACCATCTTCTAGAATATTTAAACACTCAACCTGACTATTCTTGGTCGCTATCTAAACACTGCTTTCAAAAAATGACCAAAATTACCGGCAAATGTTGAAGATATCGATTTCATGTTTTTGACAACCCCTACCGAAATTTTTTAAGTAACATTTTTGTGGAACGCTACACCATTTCCAATTGAAATTTGCAAAATATCAATTTGGTTTTGAAAAATATCAATTGAAATTTGAAAATTATATTTGAAATTTGAAATACATCAATTGAAATTTAAAAATTCTATTTGAAATTTGAAATACATCGATTGAGCTTTAAAAAACATCAATTGAAATTTTAAAGACATCAATTGGAATCTGAAAGACATCAATTGAAATTTAAAACACATCAATTGAAATTTAAAGTACATCAATTGAAATTTTAGACACATCAATTGAAATTTGAAAGACATCAATTGAAATTTGAAAGAAATCTAAAATTCGTCACTTAAAATTTAATAATTATTAACCGATTTTATGTATTAGATTTTTAAATATCAATTGATGTATTTTAAATTTCTATTGATGTATTTTAAATTTTAATTGATGTCTTTTAAATTTCATTTGATGTGTTTCAAATTTCAATTGATGTCTTTTAAATTTCAATTAATGTGTTTCAAATTTCAATTGAAGTATTTTAAATTTCAATTGATGTTTTCAAATTTCAATTGAATTATTTCAAATTTCAAATAGCATTTTTAAATTTCAATTAATTTTTTTCAAATTTCAATTGGAAATGGTGTAGTTCCTATACGCCTGCTGAAAAATATTTTTTCATTTAAATGGATCTTTAAGAACATTTATGGAACATTATTTGCCAATGGAACATTATTTCCATTGGAAAAGAGAATAAATTTTAAAGTAGACACAGATAACTTAGCTCAAAATTATAGATGTTTATTATATAAAAATAAAAACGTTAATAATAGGGGAAATTAAAACAAAGGCCGCGAATTTTTGCGGTCTCGCGGTTTTATTTTTAACAATTTAGGAAATTTTAGAGTTTATTATCAAGTTTGCAATATCTTGAAATTTTGCAATGTTTGCATTGTTAGCGATTTTGTGAGCTTTCTTACTCTTTACAACTTTGGCGATTTTTAAGTAATGTGGGAGATCGTTGTCATACTGGGGTTGGCAAGGTTTTGCGGATTTTCGCGAATTTAAGGGTTTTTTAACAGAGTTTTTGCCATTTCTTTTGGTTTTAGTGATTATTAGGTAATTTTGTAGCTTGTTTAAACTTTTTGTAATTTTTTGCTAATTTTCGCAAATTTTTATCAGTTTTCGCAATTTAATAAGAAAGTAGATACGTACAAATTCACTAAAAATGTTAGAATCTTAATTAATGAGGACAAATAGGTTAATATTGGAAGATTAAATGGTCTTAAAATATTGTAAAATTTTGTTCGATTTAATATTTCTACTTTATGTGAATATTACTGTATTATAATATGTATGAATAGTATTACTTTTCACAATTTATCAAAAATTTTTATTTTAATTTGTATTGATGTTTGTTTGTTAAAAACTATCCTGAAGAAGATTTCCAAAGGAAATCGAAATATCGAGAGAGAAAAGAGAAGAACAAAAGGTTTTTAAAATCAGAAGTGACCTTAAGCTTGTATAATTAGTCAAGAATAATTAAAATAAAGGTCGAACAATTAGAAACATATTATTAGTAGCTACTTGTCTCAAGAAAAATTATATATTTGAAACAAAAAATCTACCAAAATATATTTTTCTAGCTGATAATATTGTGTTGTAGCATAATAGTGAAAGAAAAAGTTATTTATTTTGTTTCATTTACTTCCATCCCGCAACGTTCGATAAGGAACTTCGTTCCGAACACATGATTTTGAATATTTTTTATTTAAGGAAAGTTGACCATAGTCGATAATTTCATTACAAACTATTTTCCTCCGCGAGTGTTTTTTTATAGGTAGAGTTCGCTGAGTCAAACATTTATTGCTGTTGCAACCTTCTCTATGAGAAAATATGACAATTCAAATATTCAACAGAGATATTGATGTTGATGGGTGACAATTTGAAAAAAAATTCAAAAACCAGTTGCGGCTGATTAAATGGATATCAACATAATGAATTTTATTGTAAAGCACGTCGACTATGTAGTCGATAATAATCATGTCTAATGGGAATCCATGGTTCTCTGAAGATGTAAGAAGTTTCGCGAATGTTATATTGTGTATCTTTGTACTTTGTGTCTTTTTAACACTTAAAAAGTCAATTGAGCTTTCGTTTGCATTGAGTTTGATTGATTTTTCAATAGCATAATAATTTTTGTTGTTTCTACAATAACAATATGGAACTCCCTACCAATTTCTATACAAATTAAAGACAACGCATTGGCTTTCAAATCTTCATTGTTTAACCATTTTCAAATTTAAAATTATTTTTTATTTTGTTTTCTATATTCTTATCTTTTTTATACAATAAAATTAAATTAATTTCTAATTTTTAACTAATTTCTAATTTTTAGCTGTTAAGTATTATTTTACCAGGAATCATGAGGATGCATTTTGCGAAACTTATTTTTGAAAATTGAATGTCTATTAAAAGGTAATGAGATTGAACCAGAAAATTTCAAATTATCAGTTCTTAAAAACCAGACCGAATAAATAAATATATCCCTAGTGGTATGTAAACAAATTGAAAAATTTTAGGTTTTATGATTTCAAGTTACCAGCCCAGCTGCTATAAAAATAATGCCTAAATAAAATTTATATGGCTCCATACAGGCTTGCAAGTCACCAGATCAGCTTGTCTTAGAGAAACTGCCAGATAAATTTTCCAACATTGTTTGCCGTCTTCAATTGGTGTGAAGAAAATGGTTGATTTCTACCATTACCATTCAAGAAGCGTTATCAACGGTCTTGGTAAGTATTTGAAATCAAAAAAAGGAATACACAGAAAATTATTCAATTTCGAAAGATAACCAATAGAACAATCAACAACATATCAAATAAAGAATAAAGTTAAGTTAACCACCACTAAGTACCTCCAAATCTACCTGCAATGTTATGAACTGGCGAATTTAAGGTGGGGTTGTCCTAGGACGGAGTCAATTCACCCCTCTCTGCATTACACCACTACAGCTCCGTAGCCAGTCCAAAGATTGGAATTACTGAAACAGGCTAAAGAGTTTAACTAAGAAGCTAGAGCCTACACACTAACTACCCAACTACTTCCAAGTATCCAGCAATTCGATAACCCCATCGTACTCACTACCTTCCTACCCCATTGGAACCAAATACATTCCTGGAATATATATCCCGAATACATTACTATTTAATTGAGATTTGTTGAATATTAAAAAACAAAAATATTTCAATAAGATACAATTTATTTAAAACGTAATATTGAACATTTCAAGAAGTACAACAAAAAAATTCAGTTCACATATTTCCTTGTACAAAACAAGATCAAAGGGTTAATAATAAAATAAGTAAGTACATCCTATTATTTTTATTGTCTATACACAGTTTTTGAAAATAATGCTTGTAATAGATTTTCACAGCTGTACCTCGGTCAAATCTAAAGCGGAAGTGACGGGGATCGCGGCTAGAAAAATATTGAATTTATAATTTGAATTTATAAAGTGCGCTTAAAACATTTTTTTAAATGAACGACATAAATTTTGTAATTACTAACAGTTTATTCAGGGTGCAAATGCTTTAAGTTTTGTACAATGCCAACCGGTTGAATTATTGAATTCATGGCTTTAACCTATGTATTTAAAAAATATATACAGGTTGATTGAGGAAGTTCCGGACAAATTTCTCCAGCGTATTCCTTGGCTCATTTCATAAAGAAAAGTACACTAGGACCATGTCCGTACACTAGGACCATGTCAAAATTTTCGGATTGGCTGTCGGAGGGTAGTAGGGTAAAGTTACTAACTTCTGAGCCAGTGGTCCGATTTTTTGGCTTGCTGGAAAGGTATTTAAGAGGCCTTTTAGAATCAATAAAAAAAATGAACTAAACGAAGCCCAGAGGTCTTACCGTTCCAAAGTTATGACCATTTTACTGAAATGCAAAAATGTTTGTTTTTTGTTTTTGGAAGCGAAATAACAGCACACATTTATTTGTTTTTATAAATAACAGGTTTAAGATTTTATTTTATTGAAATTTGTGGCTGAAGAATCAAACACATAAGGAAAAAACAACATTTGATGTTAACAGGTTTAAGATTTTATTTTATTGAAATTTGTGGCTGAAGAATCAAACACATAAGGAAAAAACAACATTTTTTATGTTAAAGGAAGTTTTCAATGTGGTTCCAATTTTCTACTAAACACAATTGCAGCCGTTTGCGAACCACATCCGTCACGTTTAGCTCACTCATCTTTTCACGAACTTTCACCGCAGCTTCCTCAATGCGTGCAAGTAACTGCTCACGATTGTGGATCTGCACAAAAAGAAATAAAGTGTTGTGAGATCTGGAGATCGTGGCGGCCAGGCGATTGGTCCAGCTCGTCCAATCCAACGTCGAGGGAAATTGGTGTTATGCCAATCCCGCACAATAAGCCCGTAATGCGCTAGAGCACCATCTTGTTCTAAGATTGGCATGACTTCTTGCAAAAAAGCCAAATAATTTCGCGAATTTAACCTGGGCGGAAGTACTTTTGGCTTTGACGGCAAATCCGTGTTGAAATGCTGTTTCTTTCTTGTTGTGGGGATTGTCATGGGCCCATTCGTGCAAATTATGGAAATTAGTTATGCCGTCTCTCGTGAATTGCGCTTCGTCGGTCCACACAATCGAACGTAAAAACATAAATGCATGTACATCACGTTGCAACATCTCACGGCAAAAGTTGACGCGTAATGGGAAATCGGCCGCCAAGAGTCCTTAAACTGGTGTGAAATGGGATGGATGTTTTTTTCTTTGTGAAGGACGTGCCATACTTTTGATTGTGCCACACCAACTTGGACCGCGATTCGTCTTGTGCTTGTCGTTGGGTTCTCGTCTATCGCATCCAAAATTAACTCTTCAACTGCAACGTCGTGTTGCTCATTTCCGGGCCGCTCCATTTGTGTAAACAACGTACCGTCACGAAATCGACGGTGCGTCTCACTGAATGTTGGTCGGTTTGGTGGTCGTCGATTAGGAAAACGTAATGCATATTCACGCGCAGCAGCCCTTGCATTACCATCGCAGAATCCATACCTGTAATGAATGTCTCCTAATTCTTCGCTTGAATAAGTTTCTATTTTTACTAATACAAAACACAACGTACTCGAAACTGTTGCTGCAGCAGAGATTAGTGTAAACTTTTATTTTTTGTGGCTATTCACTTTTTAAAAACCAGACAAAAATAACGGATTAGGTATCATACATTTTTTTTAAATCTGAGAACGATAGAAAACTCATCATGTGTGGGTGGTTATTTAGAAATTGCCCTAAAAGAAGCCCAGAGATTTTTTCCTTTGGGTTTGATTCTTCAGCCAAAAATTTCAATAAAATAAAATCTTAAACGCGTGGCCGCCGGTGGTGCAATGGTTAGTGTGCGCGGCTCTTGTACATGAGATCCTGGGTTCGATCCCTGCTCTGACCACCTTAAAAAAAAAATTCTTTCGGCGGCGGTCACCTCGCATAGTGACGGCGACACTATCGAGTATATAGCCATGAAAAAGCTTCTCAAAATACCGTTCGGAATCGGTGTAAAACTGTAGGTCCCAATCAGTGAGTGAAAACTGGAAAGCGCACAGCTCAGTGATTGTGAGAAGTTCTCCCCGGTCCCTTCATGGGATGTAATGGGAAACCATTTATTTTTTTTTTTAAAATCTTAAACGTGTTAATTTACAAAAACAAATAAATGTGTGCTATATTTTCGCTTCCAAAAACAAAAACAAACATTTTTGAATTTCAGTAAAATGATCATAACTTTGGAACGGTAAGACCTCTGGGCTTCGTTTAGGTCATTTTGGAAAGGCCATTTATGGCCATTTTTCAACAGACAAAAAAAAACATAAGTTACCTGCCATCTGGCTGAGCAAATTGAGGTTATGTGAATTTATTTTTAAATTTTTTTCCGAAAGCTCTGTATCTCGGCGATTTGACTTTTTAGGGGCCTCTTAAAGACCTTTCCAACAAGCCCAAAACCAAAAAAATCCGACCACTGGCTCAGAAGTTAGCAACTTTACCCTACTACCCTCCGACCGTCAATCCGAAAAATTTGAACCCGCTGCCATTTCGCACCCTTGCATTTTCGGACATGGTCCTAGTGGACTTTTCTTCATGAAATGAGCCAAGGAATACGCTGGAGAAATTTGTCCGGAACTTCCTGAATCACCCTGTATTTTAAAGGTTATATTAATATAATTTCTCTCCTTAATTCCCGCGAACTCATTATTACATTTTTTATATACGACGTTTCCTGTTCACAATGTAAATCAAGACTAAATTAAAATTGATCGACGCATCATCCGTTTTTGATTGCATAAAATAACTGTTTCTATTCCCAAAATATTTTTTGACACATTACAACAAGACTTTTCATTACACCGTGTTACACACATTCTGTCCTATGAACCAAATTTACTTTTTCGGAAAGGGGATAAAAAATAAAAATACACGTGTATCGGCGATTTTCATGTACACGTCAGAATTTTTTTTTTTTAAAGTTTGAAGTATAAGGCTCGTAGTGGCCTGTGTGAAAGCCTTTGGACCGATTTTTAACCCTTTTTCAGTTATCCAATCGAGCTGATTTTTTGCAGGCAGACTCGCGGAAATGTCTGTATCACGTCAATTTTTTTTCGGAATATGTGCATTTGGTTCATAGGACAGAAAAAAATCAATTTTTTGTAACACCGTGTTATAAGTGTTGATGGATTGAGAATATAAAACGCAGAGAGGAAGATACTAAGAGAGGGCAAGAGTTTTATTTCCATCCCATTACCTTATACACTACTAAGTTCCAAAACAGTGTCAACTGCTTCGTCTCTGCACTACAAGTTGGTAGTTGAGAAACCAGTTCGCAAGACTGATTGTAGAAAGATTTTATTTACATAATTTTTTATAAGTCTAAAAACTGTGATGGGCATAGAATAATCAAGAAGATCTAACTCGCTACGTTTTGCACTACCATAGTTTATAAAAGGTCGATTGTAGGAACAATTGGAGTCAGTTCTGAAACTAAAACCAATTCACCGACTACGTTACCGACTATTGGAGGGTAAAACAGGAAGTATATGCATGGATATCCAACTACGAAGCTGCTTCCCAAGTGGTTATTGCCACTTACAAAACTGGCGGGTAATTACAACACGCAGAAAAATTAATATGTTATACCACATGTGTTTGTAGTCGAAATACTGAGGTGTTTGTGACAGAAATACAGTTGTTTTTGTTTCATTGTTTACTTCAAAAAAATTTTTACCGCTACACTATGTCGAAAGCAAATGAAAAAAAGAGAGTCAAACAGATACTGACTACAGTCCAAGTTGATGTTGTTGTAAGTGTGTAAGTGTGTCACTGTAGGCTTGCATTATTCTATCAGCCCGTAACTCATAGAATTTTATGAATGCGTGTCTGTCTATAGGTGAGTTTGGGACTTGCAAATACATACAAGTAGAGTTTGGCATTGTAGTTCCTTTTAGGAATCGCTCTTTTTAGTTCCGCTCCGGTAAAGGAACTAGTTCATTCCTCTAGTTCACTAGTTCCTTTAAGTTCCATTCCATAACTAACTAATAGGAACTGAAATAACAAAGGAACTAAAATATGATTCGCTCCAACGCAATCAATTGCCTAAGCGCTTTGAACAATAAACATTACTAAGTACTTGGAGTAGTTGGTCGGTCGGTTGCATATACGTTCTATCTCTTGGACAAACCAGATAAACAAAATAAAAACTACTATCAACCTGGAAAGGAAAATATTGACAATATGGATGTAGTTGGATTAAAAGTAAGTCAAAATGAGTGGCCGGGGATGACAGACACGTGAATAAATTATATGACGTTCTGCTCAAATTTCAGAGTCCACGCAAAATATTAGCTGAAAATTTAAATAATGTGCGCAAAATGTCCATTCAAAAAACGCAACTAAAGATGACAAATAACCGAAAAATGGATCTACAACTACCAATAATACGGTAATTCAATGAACGTGATCAGCATGATTAGTTGTTCAATGCAATCGAAACAATGCCAGCCGTTAAACGTAAGACTGACTGGGTCATGTCGTAGATTTCATCAAAACTGCAAACTTTGTCGAACGCATTATTACGTTTGCCGCCGTGAAAGATATATTTTTCAGTGGCAGTTTTGCTTCGATATTTTGGTTGAAGAAACGTGGACTAATGCCCTGCATTACATTCTCCAACGAGTTCATATCACGTGATGAGGGTCTGCACTGCGATTTTGCAGTATTATAGATCAAATATTAAGTTCAGCGACCCAGCAAAGAACGCGTCATTAAAATCATAGCTGAGGCTGTTGAAATTGATCAAGAATTTTTGACCGAAACTCAACCGTAAGCAAAAAATCTTTGGAGCCGACAACAAAAAAATAAAATTAACAATGTACATAATTTACACCATTTATAATATTTTATTAGCCAAAGTCAAGTTATACATATGGGCACTTCCAGAGAAAAGTCCACGTTTGGTCACGTTCGCCATACTCTTTTAATTGCATAAATTTTGGGACCATGCAGTTAGATGTTTATAATTTTCATATTTCTGGGTAGAACGTAAGTGGATCTGTATTTAATAAAAGAAGAAAAAACAATGTAACTACATGGTCCACAAATATAATCAGTCGAAGAGTATGGCGAATGTGATAAAAAGCGAACTTTTCTCTGGAAGTACCCACATAAAAACATATATAAACATCAGTGATTCCAACAAAAACCAACAATTTTTCACATAGAAAAATGTTTCCGACCTTGTAAGCTTTTAGTATGAACTTCTCATACATAAACATACATAACAAACAAAATCGGGTCGTAAAAACAATTCAATGATTGACGTTATGATTTTTGTACTGTTTAAATTTATAACCAGGGACCGTAACAGTTATAATTTTTATTAGAAAAATCAAACTTTAACAGTTTTTTTTACTTTTATTTAATTACTCAACAAATAAAAGTTATTTCCGATTTTTATTATATAAATCCCGAAATAACTCTTATTTTTGATTTGTATTCATTTACCCCATTAATAACAGTTATTTTTAATGTTTATTTTATTTTGTCTCTGATAACAGTTATTGATGATTTTTATTTATAAAACTCAGTCACGACTTATTTTCAAAAGTCATTAATAAAAATTAGTCAATGGCTTTTATGTTTTAAGTCACAGTATTAAAGTGATTTTTATTACATGCAGTAAAGGAGTCACTAGAGGCCAAAATAAGTATATATTCTTGGTCACAACAAGAATAATCGAACATACTATATAATATAATAAACATATTATGTTTATTCCTATTATTAAGTCCATTAATACCACTCTTAGTGCTAAAAATCCTCTTTCTACACTCACTTGAATAGCCGCTACCCTGTTAACAACCTTAGCGAATTTCCTTTCTTCCCAATATTGCAAGTGAGTGTAGAAAGAAAGATAAGAAAGACAACGATATTTTGTTGTTGACGAAATGTTATATATTTTAAATAATTCGCGCAACAACTAAGAACAAAGAAAAATAAAAAAGATTTCGGTAGTTCAGTTAATGTATCTTATACATTACTTATCGTATACATAATTATAACAAAGAAAAAAAACAAAAAATAAAAAATACTTAGGCTTAGACTAAGTACTTTCTTAAAAACTATAACTAGCAATATGTCAAAAACGACTTTTTGCGAAAAAGAACTTTTTCATTGTTGAATATGAATCTTTGGGGACTCAGAAACAATATTTATTCCACGAGTTTTTTTTTTTAAATTAGTTGTATTTCAAAATATAACACAGTTTAACCATTTTCGTGGGCTTAAAAATTAAATTAAAAAAAAAAACTGGAATTTTTTAATTTTTTACAATAAACTGGGTTAGTAGCCTTTCATTTAAGGTGAATATTTCATTCGTACACTGAGAGAAAAAAAATTATTATAATAATAAGTGGTAAAGGTAGATTTACGACTTTTTCATTTAAAATGGCACAAAAACGGCTAAAGATTTTTGGCCAAAATTTTCTATTTCTCGTTTAGAACCTTAAAATCTAAAATTCCACCAAGGCGCTTCACGTCACAAAGCTTAGTTTGGACGTTATGAGTTGAGGAAGGTAAAAAAGCTAAAATTTTGGATTTTTTCCATTTTTCTTGAAGTTTTTTCAATTTTTTTCCAAACGAAACATTGTACTGCGAAGCGCCTTGGTAGAATTTAAGATTTTAAGGTTCTAAACGAGAAATAGAAAATTTTGGCCAAAAATCTTTAGCCCTTTTTGTGCCATTTTAAATGAAAAAGTCGTAAATCTACCTTTACCACTTATTATTATAATAATTTTTTTTCTCTCAGCGTACGAATGAAATATTCATCTTAAATGAAAGGCTACTAACCCAGTTTATTGTAAAAAATTAAAAAATTCCAGTTTTTCGGATATTAATAAAATTACAGGAAAAAATTCGTAATCAGTTGAAAAATCAATGACAACAAGAACACCCTATAATTCACATATCATGCAATTGAGGGCCACCCTAATGAGCATTTCAGATAGCCGAATGTATCCCCAAATCAGTACATATAATTTGGTACATATATCTTTAAATTGGAAAAAACACTTTTTTTGACATATTGCTAACTATAACAGTGGGAAAGAAATAAAAAAATCAGGTAATTCAGTTTTTCTCACACGCTAACAATATTCATTAAGTACTAATTTTAAAATATCACATATTATGGTGTAGGAACATTAATTTTGATACTTTCGATGGCCTGTCATTAATTATTTGGCCAGTAGCAGATAAAATTCTCTCGCACGGCACTGAAGTAGCTGATATGCAAAGTCGTTTCAAAGCATGCATATATAATCGCGGATAGGGACTTCTTCGTTCCTTCCACCACTCCAAGGGATCTTTTTTACGATCAATATATTCTTCATTTATATTTATCAAGCTCTCTGATGGCAGCTACTGTATTGTTTTCTGGTCGAGTGGTCCTACTAAAATCGTCATCAAAGTTTCACCATACACTGGATGTATCTACATTACGCATATCTACGTTAGAAGAATTCACTCTAGGTTGAGCATTGTTGTCTTCAACGTTTGGCAATCGTATTCCACAAATTTTCTCTCTTAATTGTTTCAATGCTGATTCATATGCTGTGAGATTTTTAAATCCTTTTCTTTTAAAGCAGGGATCAAGAATAGTGCTTCCGGCGTAGAGTTAATTCCTTTCATATTCCCCAAGGTGTGACATCAATTCTCTCTTCATAGAAGATACCATTGATAATATTTCACTATTTGTAGAGCTACATTGATTAATGGCGCCTTCCAAAATATTGTACAGAACCATTACCTTTCATAATATAATGTTCGATTCTGAAGAAATTTCCATAGTAATTGCATAAAACGGTCTCAGTACTGGCAACATTTCATTTACCAAACTCCATTCTTCCAATAGTAACGCCAAATCAGGGCGAGTCAACGACAAAGTCGTTATAACAGCGTCTTTTAAAATACTGATTCGCTTCAACATTTCATATGTCGAATTCCATCGCGTTTCAACATCCTGCTTCAACTTAAGTTCTGGTAGTTCCATTTGCTTTTGAGTTTCACATAATTTGTTTAACGCCCGCGTACTTTTATAAAAATATTGGACAATTCGCTTTACTCTTTTGACAATGTCGCCCACTTCTTTCAATGCCGTTTGTACTACCAGGTTCAGAGTATGGGCGAAGCACACAATCCATCGCCACTGTCCTGCACGGATGGCGGCAACAACATTCGCTGCCTTGTCAGTTTTACTTTTTGCAAAATATTACTATAATTGCTATCTAACAAATTAGTTGACAGCGTTTTTCTGGAGGGTAAATTATAACCAGGATAAATCAGGTTGGTGGTTCTTCTACAATTCTAAATGCCTGGTTGTAAATTAAATTTTCTTAAGTTGATAGGATTAAAAAAAAATTTTTCCTTTTTATCGGAGTAAACTCCGTCTTTATTTATCAACTGCAAAAGTGGAACTAAACTTAAAAATTATTACATTTTGATAAATGACTACAAACTACGCACTTGCCAACGATCACCTCATTTAATTCCGGGAATCCGTTGTTGCTGACTTGTGCTGCTTTTATACCTCATTTTTTCCGGGAATTCGTTGTAGTTGACTTGTGCTGCTTTTATGGGAACGGAAGTTCTACACGCTTAATACTGTAGACATATCGTCAGCATTATTTCGATTGCAACATCTTTGTCAAGTAAGAATGTGTCAAGTGTTAACTCCTCCCCTCTTAAGTACAATTGTCACCAATTGTCTTCATCTTAGAAATATGGGATGTTATCTATTCGAAATGTTGATGGGAGCGTATTACACTAGGTCACAAATAACAAAATTTTCTCTGTGATTTGTTTCTAGCATACTTTTTCTCATTGATTTTGACCTACTAAACACGAAAATGAGTTTTAAAAATTTTTCTGTTGATTGGTTTTCGAGATACAAATTTTTGAACTTTTTATTTTAAATTTTTGGAGGTACACTTACAATTTTGAGCATATCTTTCGTCTTCTTTGACGTATTTGATCCTACTACTACTCAAATTAAAGCAAATTGAGCCCTCTACAACTCATTCTCAGAAAATTTTCAAAGCGGGTGAGTAGTTTTGATGTTGGCGGCTTAAAAAGGTTAAAAAACTGCGTTTTTTTAGTAAAAATGTGGCAGAAAAATTCATATAAAAATTCATATAAAATATAAAACGCGGTGCTAATAGCGATTTTGGTTTTGTTACGTATAGCCGGCATTTTTCCAAAGATAATAAGCACTTACTTAACAAAATCTGACAACAAATGGCGGACTTATAATTTTTTTGGTAAAACACCGAAATTCCGCTATTTCACGATATTTTGATTTTCATTATTTGCACAGCTAACCTACTAGGAGGGATCGAAAAAGCAAGTTTTTTATAATCCTTTTGGAATATATCGGAACAGTTGCTCCTATACATAAGTTACTTCTGTTCAAAATTTCACCACCCTGGGTTAATGTCTTCTGTTCTGGCAAGGGACGTGAAATTTCAAAAATTTAGTGAAATCAGCAATTTTTTTTTTTGGAAATTTTTTTCAAATGTCACAGCACTTAGCAGTTTTGATAAAATTTTTAAATTAATATTAATAACACAAATATTTCATAATTGTAAAAAACCTATTTACAATACCGTAGGGACGTTTCGTCGATGTTTTTAAGAAAATGGTATAATGAAAATGCAGAACATAGAAACACAGGTGCATTTTACGATACGAATTTTGGCAAACCCACTTTACATGTACAAAATTGTTTGGAAAAAACGTTTAAGTAATTTTTATGATTCTCAGAATTAAAAAAAATAAGTAATACACAACTAGTTATTTAATTTTTATGATTGTGGTTGCAGAGTAATATACGCTTCTGAATGTGCGTGGACGCTCTTCGTGTTCCTTTATGACTGCTACTCCGTTCACAGTCAATTAAAGGGAATTACACTTTTTTATTGATGTGTGTTTTCCCGATGGCTACCTGTATCGGATTTTTTTACAGAAATTCCCCCCACATTTGTGAGTGGTCATTATTTGGAAACTTTTCCACAATTTGAAACGCACACTTGCTGAATCAGGTATATAGCCAGGTATAGTATTTATAGGTGTTCATTTATCGTTTTTTGTCATTCAACAAGTGTCTACGAACGCGAGTAGTACGAGTAAAAAGTGAAACAAATTGAATTTAAGTGCATATAATACCTACCCAACAAGTAAGACAATGAGTAAAAGACTACGTGTGTTCGAGTGTTTGAACAATCCAGACAATTTCTGCAATGTTTGTGGCGAGTTTATAAAGAATAATCACGCACACACGTTTACTCCAGCAGTGCAATTGCACTATTTGAATTATTTTGGTATTTCACCAAATATCACAGAATCATGGACACCTAAGTCGCTATGTGATCTTTGCTATATAATCCTAACCAACTGGGCAGCTGGCGGAAGGTAAGAATTTTTATTTAAACACATTAAGCAAAGCAAATATAGTAATTTATTTTAATTTTAGGCGCCATATGAAATTCGATACACCAATGATGTGAAAAAGCCGCTATGCCATTCCACAGACTGTTATTTTTGCCTCACCACAAACAGTGGGGTAGGGAGATTTTTAAAATGGAACTACGCTCAAGTGGGATCGTTTGCACTTCCAGTACCACATTCGAATGATGTACCATATCCAGTGTGCCCTGGTGCATCTCTTCAAAAAGCAGAATCGTCAGATCAAGAGTCCGAGTCAAGTGCAAGCGAATTTGGGGTGTGCAGAAAGCGAAAATTACTGTCACAGGCCGAACTAAACGATTGGGTGCGCGATTTTGGTCTCACTAAGGAGAAATCCGAACTTTTTGCGTCTCGGATGGTACAGTGTGGATTTGCGAATTCAGAAGTGAAAGTAAAGAAGTGAAAGTAAAGAAGTGAAAGTGCAGCGAATACAAAAAACAAAGAAGAAGTCAGCTGTTTTTCCACATGGCATAAAATGTACAGTTATATCTTTGTTTCTACTCCTTTTTTATGGGCGTTGATTTGGTTAATTTCGTTAGTTTAGCTAACCTGGCACATCCATTTCTAATTGTGCCATACATTGAGTATGTAGTGCTCTAAATAAATTAAAAAATAATATACTAAGACTAATTTGTTTATTTTAAATTAAGTTCAAATGTATTTATTCGTTTGCGTTGGATAGGTAAGCTGTGCAAATAATGAAAATCAAAATATCGTGAAATAGCGGAATTTCGGTGTTTTACCAAAAAAATTAAAAGTCCGCCATTTGTTGTCACATTTTGTTAAGTAAGTGCTTATTTTCTTTGGAAAAATGCCAGCTATACGTAAAAAAACCAAAATCGCTGTTAGCATCGCGTTTTATATTTTATATGAATTTTTATATGAATTTTTCTGCCACATTTTTACTAAAAAAACGCAGTTTTTTAACCTTTTTAAGCCGCCAACATCAAAACTACTCACCCGATTTGAAAATTTTCTGAGAATGAGGATGAGGATGAGGGCTCAATTTGCTTTAAGTTGAGTAGTAGTAGGATCAAATACGTCAAAGAAGACGAAAGATATGTTCAAAATTGTAAGTGTACCTCCAAAAATTTAAAAAAAAAAGTTCAAAAATTTGTATCTCGAAAACCAATCAACAGAAAAATTTTTAAAACTCATTTTCGTGTTTAGTAGGTCAAAATCAATGAGAAAAAGTATGCTAGAAACAAATCACAAAACGACTGTTGGCTAGTGTTATTTGTCGGTTGGATATTTGTTAATATTGCTCCTGTTTCAGGTGGTGAGTATGACTTTTGTGTATTTAAATGCACTATGCTTGTTCTTTGTGAGATTATATAAAGGTGAAGAATCAAAGTACCAATGACAACAAGGATTAGTAAATATACCATGGTTGACACTCCATTTATAATAGTTCCCATTCCTAATGTTCTAATTGTGTGGGTGTTATTAAGGTGCAATTCCCTTAGGCTTTCAATAGTCAGAATGTTCTCTAGTTTTTTTTCTGATGGCGTAGGTTGCAATACAGCAGGAACAGATTTTATTTGTGGGGCTTCCAAGTTGCGGTAAATTTTATTTTGTGCCATTATTGTAGAGTTTGAGAATTTTATCAAAAATGTGCCGGACAAATGGTGAGTAACTTCATCGATCAATATGGTATCATTGTAATCATTAAGCAGGATTACTCCGGGGAGAATATTTTCAATCAACGGGATATGCTGGCTGTTGGTGTATGTGCAGTACGATAATGGGCTTTTTATAATATTAGTTATACATGTATTATTTCTTAAATCTATTAATTGACTGTTATTACAAATTTTAACAGGGTCATATTTTGAACAATTACTTTTTAACCCATAAATTTCCTTTGAATTCTTTATGATATTTCTAAAAGATAACTTTATAGTTTTTTTGTTTTTCTTTACAAGGTATAATAAAAGGTTTTGATATACTTCTTCATTAGTCGTTGGAATTTTGATAACATATAGTATAATTGAATTTTTATGCAAAACATTTACTGTGGCATAGTCCATCGCCTCTTCGTTTGATGCAAATGGCATCTTTTCTTTACTTAATTTTTCCAAGGCTAATTTAATTTCTAATTTATCCAAAATTATGGAGTTTATTACTCCACTCTTTGCCCATTGGATGGCATGATGTATATTAATTAATTGCTCCTTTATGAGCCTTATGTGATTTTGTAAAGTTAAAGCTATTTCGTTATTCAATTAGCTATTTTTGCCTATAGCATTTGATATTTCATTAATTATTTTTGTTACATTATTCAGTCTATCATTGAGCATTTGATTAATAACGACTTGTTTGTTATTATTTTGATTTAATTCATTCATATTAAATTCCAGCATTTCGAAGTCATCGTGGTCTGGAGTGCCAGCGATGTACTTCCATGCAGTGCCAATTATGTTGAATGATCTTTTATTTCTCTTATAGCTATTTTTTTCTTTATCAATATCATTATTTTCGTTATAATTGTTATTATTATTTTCATTATTTTCATTGTTATTATAGTGACGAACAATATTTTCAATCAAGTCCACAGCTTGCATTATTTCTTCATTTAGGATAGGATAAAAGGGATTTGTTTTTGGGATATGCCGTTCAACGAATATTTTGGTATCTGTCACAAAAGCGTCATATTTTTTTATGTCTATTGGATGAATTATTCTGAAGATTCCGTCTTGAATTTTACTTTGCCCATCATCAATTGTTATTACATGAGCAGACGTATAATCAATAATTTGAAATTTCGCTTTACAAGTTATTATCATTGACCTGAAAAAGGAAAGATAAACAAATTTAAGTTTTGATGCCGTTTTTATGAACAGTCCTTCCGGATTTGGTTTTAACTGTAGAGTTTTGGTTACTAGCTACTATTTCTTTTTTATATCTTGAGGTATGTTTATTGCCACGTCGATTATCAATCCTGACGTAGATGACATCACCTTCCGAGTAAGTTTTCGGTGGTTCCCTTTTCTTATTATGGTAACCGAGATCGGATACTTGCTTTTCTTGTAGTTTCAAGTTTCAAGTTTCTCCGGATCACTGCTAACATTTCGACCAAATAATATTTCGACAGGTCTCCTATTTGTTGTCGAATGAACTGACAAATTATACTCCTTGACTGACCTCTCTAACAATTCCTCAAAGGTACCGTGAGCTTTCTCAGCCTTGAGACATCTCATGATCTCCTGAAGTGTCGAGTGGAAACGTTCCACTCGTCCGTTAGAAGAACTTGTATACGGTGGCGTACGATAAATTTGAATGCCAAATTCGTTCTCTATCATATGATTAATGGAACCTGAATTAAAAGATTTTTCGTTATCAAAAATTATAGTGTCGGGAATAAGAAAGAAGAGAAAGCCTCTCAAAGGTTGCTTTATATCTTCGGCAGCTCTTGACTTTATTACCTTCGCTACTGCAAATTTGGAGAATTTATCTATGACTGTGAGAACAGAATGTTTATCTGCGATGAAGATATCAAGGTGGACAATTTGTCCAGGAAATTTCGGAATGGGAGTTGTTTGAATTTCCGGCTTAGCAGGATGGCGATCATATTTATTCTCCTTGCAGATCACACAATTCTTTACTACTTTAGCTATTTTATTATTCATAGATGGGAAGTAGAATTTCTCAGTTATCTGCATTTTATTTTCGCGAGCATTTCTATGTGCCCGATTATGCGTACGCAAAATTATATTCTCCGGTTCTTGCTCGCTAGTCACGTCTTCAACTTGTAATTGGGTAAATCTTACTTTGTAACTTTTAAAATGGAGAGGTTATATCTCCGGGATTCTTCCCATAATGCTTTCCTCAGTTTTAATGCAATTAACGACGGATGGATTTAGGTAGCGTTTTAAAATTTTTACTAAATTGTCTAAGTCATAAGATTTTTCTACCACTATATGTCTATGGTATGTTGGAAAAACTATTTTAAATTCATATGACTGATTTGGACCTTGGTTGAGAAAAATTTGGTTTTTGAATACGTTAATCGGTGTTTCTACCGAATAAATTAAATTATGCGAAGAGCTTTCATCGCTGTGTTCACTTGATGTTAGCGTATTTATTTCGGGTGGAATTCTTGACAATGCATCTGCTACTACGTTGGTTCTTCCTGGTTTATAGTGAAGCTCATAATTATACTCTTTTAAAATGGCTAAAATGGCCGTCAGTGGTGCAATGGTTAGTGTGCGCGGCTCTTGTACATGAGATCCTGGGTTGGAACCCGGCTCTGACCACCTTCAAAAAAAAATTTCTTTCGGCGGCGGTCACCTCGCATAGTGACGGCGACACTATCGAGTATCTAGCCATGAAAAAGCTTCTCAAATTACCGTTCGGATTCGGTGTAAAAATTGTAGGTCCCAATCAGTGAGTGAAAATTGGAAAGCGCACAGCTCAGTGATTGTGAGAAGTTCTCCCCAGTCCCTTCATGGGATGTAATGGGAAACCATTTATTTATTTTTTTAAAATGGCTTTCCAACGCTTCATTTTAATGTTGTTATTTTTATTACTTTACGCGTAATTAAGGGACTGGTGATCGGTATATATTTTCACTTTAGCAGTACCATATAAATAATTTCTTAAACAATCCAATGCCCATATAATCGCTAACATTTCCTTCTCGTTAGCAGCATAGTTTTCCTCAGCCCTGCTCAGCGTTGTAGATATGAAAACGATCGGTTTTTTTTCTTGGGACAGCAGTGCTCCAAGAGCAAAATTTGACGGGTCAGTAGTCAATTCTAATTCTTTATCATAATTTGGATATGCCAACAATACATCTCTGGAAACAAGGGTTGATTTTAATTTATTAAAAGCCGAAATGGCTTCCGAATTTAAGTTTATTTTAACTCTTGAGGAGTTATTCTTGGACACGCGTCCCTCCTCCCCTCTTAAAAGAGATGTCAGGGGTTTAGCGAGCTTCGCGTAATCTTGAACGAAACAACGATTATACCCTGCTAGACCTAAGAATGATCTTAACTCTTTTAATGTCCTTGGTTGTGGAAATTTAAAAATGGCTTCTGTTCTTTTGGGATTTGTTTTTATTCCGTCAGAAGAAATAACGAAACCTAGAAATTCAACAGATTTTTTAAAGAAATGACATTTGTCCAATTGGACCTTCATGGTGGCACTTTCAAGAGTTTTGAAAACTTTAAATAAATCGTGGACATGATTGTCCTCCTTACGACTAAAAACAATTATGTCGTCGATATAAACGAAACAACACACTCCGATACATTGGCGTAATATATCATCAAACGCCCTTTGAAAAATGGAAGGGGCATTTTTTAAGCCAAACGGCTTAAAAATTTCATATTTTCATAATTCATATTTTCCATTGTTGATGGAAAAGGCTGTTTTTTCTATATCAGATTCTTTTAACGGGATCTGATGAAACCCGCTCTTTAGATCTAGTACTGAAAAAAACTGATTATTCCCTAACTGCGCAAGAACTTCATTAATATTTGGGATAGGATATTTATCTGCTATGGTCACCTCATTTAGTTTCCTGTAATCCGTTACAACTCTATACTGCTTATTTCCAGCTGAATCTGGTTTCTTTGGAACAATCCATACTGGCGAGTTATAAGGTGAACGGGATGGTCTTATTATACCGTCATTAAGCATCGTTTCAATTTGCTTTTCCACCTCCGATTTCAAAGCCATAGGGTACGGATAGTATCGAGTATATACTGGTGTATCATTCTTTGTTCGAATTTCACCTACTACCCTAGTGGTGTATGTTAACTTCATATCTGGTTCAGCAAATTGGTTTGGTATTTTTTCTGTCAGTTCTCTAATTATCTTGGCCTGCTTATCCGTCATATGGTCATCCTTTATTCCAATTAGATTTGCTGCTTCTGACTTCATCTGGTGAATTTTTACTTTAGCTCCGTTTTCGAGGGAAATGTAACCGTCTTTGGTATGAATAACTGCTCCTAATTTCTTTAGACTATCATTACCTAAAATCCCATGAAAAGATTTTAAGTTTGGAAGGATATAAAATTTGAATTTTTTGTCCCTAATGTTGATAAGATTAAGAAATGTGTGGCTGGTGATTTCTATATCACCGGCTACAGATCTCGTAAAGCAGTTTTTCTGATTTGGTATAGCTGTTTTCGGGAGTAGTGGTTGTATGTAATTTTTGTTGATCCTGTGTCTATTAATATATTCAAAACGTTTCCATCTTCTATTTTACATCGTATATAAGGTAACGACGAATCCGCTAGCTTAAAAAATGTAAATCGCTAGTCTCGACTATTTGTTCTTCTTGGTTCGCAAAATCAAGTATTTCGTCAGCAACCTGTCGGTAATATTCCCGCAAGTGGTCCGAATTACCATTTTCAGAGCTGGTATCGACTTCATCTTCCTGTGGCGGGTGTTCTTCATAGTATGCTCCATCTGGTGCATGATTGTGAGCGTCCAGATAAAAGTTCCTTTGAACCTTGTTTGTAGGGACATGGAATGGTGCCGGTGGTGACCTCTTGCCTGTAAAATTATTCTGTTTCGGTCGGTTCATGTAGTTTACTCCCTTTGACCGAAGGCTTTGATCCACATCCATAGGCTCTGGTCTTGGCTGGGGTTTAGGTGCTGTTGGTCGTTGAGGAGGATAATATTTCTGCTGGTAGTTATTCCCATTGTACTGGGCATTTTGTTTTTGTCATGGTGCTTGATAATTTTGATTACCGGAATTTACATTTGCATGTGGTATGTAGGCCAATTCAGGGTAAAATTGTCCGTGATTAGTTTGAAAATAGTTTTGATTAATTTTTGGTTGGAACCTCGGTTTCTGCCCTTTATTTTGATGGTTAAGAATTCCGTTAGAAATATTTTTACTTATATGGGCATAATCAGACCGAAAATTCTGATTTTCCAACTTGAGGCACAGATGCAATGCCTGTGGCAGATCGACTGGTTCTTTCATACCTAGTAAACGCGATAAATCGCCATTTAGGCCTCGAACAAATGTATCGAGTGCGTTATCTCGATATGATTGTGTGAAAAGCTTCAACGGCTCATCAGTTAAGTCCATACAGCCGATTTTATTTAGGATGAGTGATAATTGAGTATATACTTGTCCATAAAATTCTTGGACAGTTTGATTACCTTGCACTAAGGATATCATCTGATATTCCAAAGTGCGAATATCTCTCTTATCGGCGTAGTGCAACGTTAGACACTTCGCGATTGCTTTCCAATTTAGCGGCGTGTTATATGATTCAAGGGCAATGTCCGCATTGCCGATGATTTTGTTGCGAATGATATTTAAAATGCCATAATGTTTGGAAGTACCCTTTATGGGCTCGTAGATCTGAAGGATTCGATCTACGCTTTTTTCCACGAGCTAAATTCTCTCGGATTTCCTGAGAAATCACGCAAGCATCTAACCACATCAGGAATTTTGTCAAAGTCTGAGATATTGCCATTTAAGGAAGGGTCAATCGTCTGATCTGGGAAGTTTGCAAAATCCTGTAATAGGCCCTGAAATTGTGTCTCTATCACGTTTTGCACTATGCGATCTATTATGTCAGGTGTAATGTTCTGTACGATTTGAACGGATGGTGCTGATATAGCGGAATTATGGGTTGGATTTGAATTTAACGGGTTAAGGATAGGAGGGCGGATTAGGATATTAGGATTTGACATTTTTACTTTTTTCCAAACTTTTTTATATTAGAGTAGATAAAATTAGATTTTATTAAATGCAGGAATATGTATTCTATATATTTTATAAATTTTACTTATATCACTTTGCACTTTGTTGTATAAAGAAATAATATAGTTATGATAAAATGATATGATAAAAAATATGTTATTCTTACAATGCAATAATTGTCTGGAGCATGCTGATCGGATCCTTGTAACTCTTTGCTGATGCTGCTTCTTTGTCTCCGTTGACTGCTGATGTCTGTTGTTTATTTATTTGGACTTGATTTTGGCTGCATTAATTTTCCTTTTAATTTTTATATTGCTCTTTTTAGTTTTTTAGTTTTCTTTTATATTTCTATTGTTCTTTTCATTTCTTTATTAATTGTATTAATTTTTCTTTTATATTTATATTTTCTTTTAAGTTTTTTATTAATTGTATTAGTTTTTCTTTTATATTTATATTTTCCTTTCAGTTTTTTATTAATTGTATAAGTTTTTCTTTTTAGTTTTTTATTAATTGTATAAATTTTTCTTTTATATTTATATTTTCTTTTTAGTTTTTTCTATAGACATTTTTC
The DNA here is from genome assembly GCA_963931995.1 of Phaonia tiefii. Taxonomy (NCBI): domain Eukaryota; kingdom Metazoa; phylum Arthropoda; class Insecta; order Diptera; family Muscidae; genus Phaonia; species Phaonia tiefii. The sequence continues at coordinate 200,555,139 of OZ008368.1, forward strand.
TTGTCACTTTACTTGACTTCACTTGTTTCTTATACACTATTAAATCACTTAACTAATATGTCCCGTGAAGCGGCTGGTGTGCAACACCGTCCTTTTTCCTATTTTCGACAGGTCCCTCGTTCTTCACAACCTTTTTTCGCGGGAGTTCCAACCGCGCGAACAATTGGGACACCGATAGAGATTCTCTTTTAACACCAGGAATTCTTTTCCAACACTCTTCCAGGTACGCTGGATTATTGCTGTTATTACTTTAATTCACTTTCGCGTTACTCTATCGGGTACTTGCCAACGATCACCTCATTTAATTCCGGGAATCCGTTGTAGCTGACTTGTGCTGCTTTTATACCTCATTTTATTCCGGGAATTCGTTGTAGTTGACTTATCCTGCTTTTATGGGAACGGAAGTTCTACACGCTTAATACTGTAGACATATCGTCAGCATTATTTCGATTGCAACATCTTTGTCATGTAAGAATGCGTCAAGTGTTAACATGTACGACATTTCTTTGTTGTTGTGCGTTACTACTGGTAGTTGGCTCTTCAATTCTTTGAACGTTGGCTTCTAAATTGATTGTCTCTATTGCTGGAACCTGTCGTTCTAAGATTGTAGGTGTAAAGGGGTGTTTTCTCTTCATGTGACGACCGAGATTTCCAAGAGATCCAGAAGCAATGCTAACTGCAGCTTTACAATATTTGCACACACATTTTCCTTGTCCACCTTTTTCGAAGTGCATCCAAATTTCGCTGTGCTTCCGCGTAGCCACAATTAAAATTTAAACTTCTTAAAGATCAAATCGATCAGTTTTAACACAAATTAAGGTCTTCATGTAGATACTCTCAGAAGTTTACACGATTTTGAACCAGACTTTATTTATAAAATGTACTTCGACTTGATTATTCGTATAAAAGGATTGATAAATATTTTTTCGCACTATTCGCTTGATGGTTTTTTTCTGATTCAAAAGTATATCAATGGAAAAACCCATGCAAAATGCAGCCATGTGTCGTCAGATATGGCATCTCTCTGCCCACACTTTAAAGCAGGTAGCAAAATAGAACCGTGATGACGTCGTTAAATTTAATGAATGAATTATGTTTACTTTTCTCCAACCGAAAGCATCTAACATTAAATATGCAAATGAAATATAGTTCTATATTATTGGTTTTACAATTCTGTCATATATTCTTATGAAAAAACATAAATTTTCCTAAAGAACACTTAACGCTCTTAATTGATAAGGGTCTCAGCGAGCGCTTTCAATTTGGTGCCCCTTTGTAAATTATTTTAAATCGCTCACTAAATCTGGCAACACTAAAAACAGCATCAACATAACAAAAGAGATAGATGCATAAAAAAAACAGTCAAAACGGAATGAGTTGGAACTAAAAGGGCCATCGGAACTACAAGTGCGAAAGAGCATGAACGAGCTGGATCTAAAAGGAGCATCGGAACTATAAGTGTGAAAGAGCAGGAACTAGTTCACCTAGTTCCATTCAGGGAATAGTTCCTTTGAACTAGTTCGTTCCGGAACTACACAACTCTACATACAACATGAATGTGTTTTTTCAAAATATTTTTCAGGGCAAATTTTTTTAGCGTGCGGAAATAAAATACAGAGGAAATCAGTGAAAGATAGAGCAACCTTGCGATTCCATATGACACAATTGTTTGAATAGTCAAAAGTTCTATGTCAGAAAGAACATTTATTGTTTTTGATGAAATTGATCGAAAATGTGAACTACATATATTCCATATAATGTATGGTTCAGTTATAATTTGGTCTTATTTAGACTGCGATTGTACCAACACATGAAGAAAACATTTATTTATGGAGAAACTTTCGAAAAGTCTTTTTAATCAATACTCTTTGATACTTCTTCCTCCATTCTGTTCCACTTCACTGCCACATTTTGTGTCGAGTTGACTGGTCTACAGCTTCTCCTATATTTATATTTAGATTTTTTCCAATCCCGGAAATTTGGTGGGTTCACTCTTTTAAGTATCGCATCTACATTACTCTGAATGTACCACCCCAATGTTACTTTGGAGTAATGATATGAACCTAAAATTGGCCAGACTTCATTTTCTGCTAATAAGTGGGGTGGCCGCCGAAAGGAATTGAAGGTGGTCACGGCAGGAATCGAACCCAAGATCTCATGTACAAGAGGCTTGCACACTAACAATTGTACCACCGACGGCTACAATGCAATTACCAAAATAATGACATAATCATTTTTACATGCAAGAAAACTATTTTTCAAATTGTAAATTAAAGTCAAATGAATGGAAACCACTATATTTCATAAATATTATGCACTTTCAATAAATCGGCGTAAACAAATCCCAATGTGTCGTTCAATATATCGCACACTACAAGTTAAAGGGACACAACTCAAAATTTCCATAATTTAATTTTTTGATTCAAAATAATAACCAACACAGGTATCTATGCTCTGTAAAAATTTAGCATACTTTACTCTTCCCCATCTTAAAAAAAAATCCCGCAGGAATATGTCCTTTATTTAGATTTCTCATATATTTTCTTTCTTAACGAATCCAGTTTTATGCCTCTCCTGAAATTTTTTAAATTTTGAGTTGTGCCCATTTAACTGATAGTGTGCGATATCTATTTCGATATTCCACTTCAACATTAAAAAAACAACAAATTTGAAAAAAAATTTGACTGCAGAAGCGAAGCATGACTTGTAGCTAATCTGGGTGCGCTGAATTCGAATCTGGCATCAGAATTGTGCTATCACGTCTTGTTAATTTTTTATCAAATGCTGGCAATACTGTAAAACAGAGGGAGAGAGCGAGACTGAAAACTACGGACAAATTGATGCTGAGTTATTGAAACATTAGGTCTGTCTGCGTGAAATACTCAGTAATTTTTTTTAGGAGAGTAAGAACAATTTTACTCTTTCGGCAGAAAATATCTCAAAAAGTACGCAGACAGCATCCAGCGAAATCTTGCAAGAAAACAGCTGATCGGTGCGTAAACAATTGAAATAACAAAGCAAAAGAATTCTAGCATATGTGTCGCACGATCGCACTGTATATTTGCACGTGTCTATCATGAAGTAAAATGTTTGATTTATTATAATTTATTACAATGGTTAAAAATCAACACAATTCTAACTGTTTACCTCTGCCATTGTTAAATTTCAATTTTTATTTTCATTTCACAAAAATTATTTCATTCAAACAGTAAATAAAAACTGCTGTTCAAACTAGTTGCAAAATCTTGCAAGCAGAAATTTCTCCAGCAACATTTTGCGAGTTCTCTAACTTCCAACTGTCAAAAAATTCTCTTTTTGGCTCTCTCGCTGCAAGAGATTTGGAGTACGCAGACAAGATTTTGCAACATTTTGCACAAAATGATCAGGAATTAGCTGCAAGAATGTCATCCAAAATGCATTTCCTTCATTCGCATTTAGATTTTTTTCCACAAAACCTGGGTGCGGTGAGCGACGAACAAGGGGAGCATGCTCACCGAGATTTGGTGAGAATTGAAAGAAATTATTAAAGATTTTGGGACAAAAGCATGCCGGGGGACTATTGCTAGACTTTAATTCGTGAAACGGAACCAACAAAATTCAAACGACGTTCAAAAAACGCCATATACTTTTGGAAATTCATTAATTTTTAATAAAAACGTATGTAAAAAACATTCTTTTTTCTGGAAAACCAGACGTGATAGAGAAAAATCAATTAAAGATTCGAATTCAGCCCACCAAATTACCCTAGGGAAGATACTCGGTTGCTCCAGTTTTTTGTAGACCACTGTTACCGGAAGGTTTTTTGTAGACCTGTGTTACCGGAACGTCATCACAAGGGAGCTTGTAGTCCCCTACAAGCCATTGAAGTTTCGAGCCCGAGTATATTTTATCAAAAGTGTGGGGCTCAAACGACTATCATATACAGAAAAACATATTTTCAAAATTTTGACAGAGTATTTCCCCCACGGCAGCTTTTTGAAACCTTAATCAACCATATTGTCCCGATTTTTCGTTTATTTGCCATTATAGTTCCCGAATCACCTTTTAATTTAATTTATTGTATATGTTTTATAGTATTATAATGTTAAATACAAAATGAAGTAAATTGAAAATTTAATTGTAAAATTGGGAAGAAAAAGTAGTATGCATGATTGAAATTTCAAAATGCTGCTATGAAAAAATTAATAAAAAAAATTTTAAACTATATTTTTCTCGTTATGCTTTTCGTTTCAACGGCCGATAGGGGATTATAAGTATCTTCGTATAAAATAAGTTTGACGTTAACATAAGCAGCTCTTCAACACACGCCTTTTGAAACCCCCCTCCCCAAAATATTTTTTCAGTTCACCGTAATGTACATTCACCCCGTAATTTCATATTTTCTCTAATATCTGGGTCAGTAATTGTACAAACATTTAGTCTTTTAAGCTGCAAATCATCCAATCTTAATAATAATAAAGTTGATAAATATATGAAATATTATTTATTTAATTTCTCAAAATATTTTAAATGGCTTTTTTCCTTTAATTGTAATTATTTAATTAGTTAACAAAAATATCATTATTGGCGGCAATATCTCATGTTATAACTCAAAAATCGAAAATAATATTAGTCGTTATTTTTTAAGTGTACTAATAAAGATAACCCTAAAATAAATTTAAAAAAATTTTGACATATATCTTATTTTCTTATTATTTTGTTATTCTCTGGCAATTCCTGTTTAAAATTTCTTACTAAATTTAAATATCGCTGAACCAAACTTCTGTCTTTCCGCTCTTTGTATCCTTTGCTATTCGAGTTATTCAATTTTTTTAACTTTCTTAATCTATTCATTACTGTTAATTTTTGTTGAAAACTTTTCCTTTGATCATCACTAAGGTTTGCTTTGGGTCGATTGTTAAGAATTATTTTACTCGGATTTTACAATGACAAATTTCTCAAGTATGAACCCTAAAAAGGATAAATGCTAAAACGAAAACTCTGACACACGTACATGTGCAAAGAGATTAATATTTCCTCTTCAATAGTACAAATTTTTTGACATTTCCTATTGCCTCCCTTTTATCTACCAAACGTCTTCGTGTTAACTCTCGCTATAGCCTTTATTTCTGTAAGTTGCTGTGCATTAAAATTTTTGTGTTTGCTAATTTTTTTGTTCAAATGAGAAACTTTTAATTTTTTGTGATTTTAATTAACGAATTTGAGTTCTTGCTTTAATTGCAGATGGTGACGATTTCGTTTAGCTTCTCATTTATTAATGCTGCATTTTTTGACTAGTTGGAGTCTGAAAATTGCTGAATTTAAATCCGGTAGATTTGTTACTTGTGCACTCACAGAAAAATTCGGTTGAGACAGCCGTATTAGCCGTAACCGAATTTAGAGGTTATCACAACCTCATTAGAGGTTGACACAACTTCATCAGAGGTTGACACAACCTCATTGGAAGTTGCCACAACATCATTAGAGGTTGACACAACCTCATTAGAGGTTGACACAACCTCATTAGAGGTTGACACAACCTCATTAGAGGTTGACACAACCTCATTAGAGGTTGACACAACCTCATTAGAGGTTGACACAACCTTATTCGAGGTTGACACAACCTTATTCGAGGTTGACACAACCTCATTCGAGGTTGACACAAACTCATTAGAGGTTGAGACGACCTCATTAGAGGTTGACACAACCACGATTGTGGCTCTTACAACCGAGCTTAGATAGTGTCAGAAATGAGTTTTGAAAGTTTATTATTAAGCAATGATTTATTTTCCTATATTCATATTAAAAAATTAGACAGCGAGAAAATAAAGTCATCTTTAGGGTAATCTCAAGGGTATCAAATTTCGTTTATATGTCACTACGGATCTTTTTTGAAGTCCCAGCCACCATGGGTCACCGCTCCCATTTTGGTGTTGTTGATCTACAGATGATTGCAGCATATCTCCACCGACCAACCGTGAAAAGTTTCGAAACTGTTGATAACTGCTTGAACATTTTCTGCAAAATAAAACGATTTAATTCAAAAACATAATTAAAATATTTTTACATACCCTTCTTAATAACCACAAAAACTCTTCTATCGCCGAGACATTAACAATTATAAAATCTTTAAATTCTTTTAATATAATATTTGTTTTTTTGTTGTGGTGACCGAATTAAAAATAAAATGCCGTTGTACTTACAGAATTCATGAGAAATTCGCCACCGAATTGACGACGAATTCGGTCGTTGTAACCGACATAAGGGGTAATTCGGTTATTGCGACCGGCTTGATACCAATTTCGGTAGTTACAACCTAATTGATACCAATTTCGGTAGTTACAACCTAATTGATACCAATTTCGGTAGTTACAACTGAATTGATACCAGATTCGGTTGTGTCATCCGAATTATTTCCAAGTTCGGTTGTTCCATTACTCCAACCGAATTTGGGCCCAATTTCGGTTGTTCTATCCGAATTATTTCCAAATTCGGTTGTTCCAACCGAAATTTGGGAAAATTTAGTTGAAACGAATATAATTCCAGATTCAACTGTCACAACCGAATAAATTATGAAACGAGGCTGTTTCAACCGAATTTCAGTTGTGAGGACTAAATTCTGTCGTGACAACCTCAATTCGGTTGTGGCAACCCCAAGTCGGTGGTAACAGCCGAATTTACGGTTGCTACAACCTCTTTTCAACCAATTAGTTCTCTGGGTGTGGCTTTGTAAAAAATGATTTATGTCAAATAGTCGCTTCGAATTGTCTAATGCGGCATATGAGTTACTTTAATAATTGAAAGATCGTAGAAAACGACTTAGATATATTCGTCCGTATTCAGAAATCTTTTGAAACGTTAAAAATCTAAATTTGTATTAAAAAAAATCGTCTTAAAAACCTCAAACAATATTATAAGTTATTTTGTTGTTACTATTTTGACGTGTCACTACTAGAGAGACTTAGTAGTAGCCCATCGGTTGGCCAAATAAGTTTCAAAATGATGGAATGTCAAACTCGAATCCGACTAAATGGACTTGGAAAACGATAAAGTGTTCGAAATGAAGGTAAGGGCAATAGAGTGACAATAATTTAATAATATTTTATTGAATTTAGTCACCAAATTATTAAAAAGGGAGCATAAGATACTCCAATACAATAATACTGTCGGTAATCCATGGGTTTATATTAGTTATGAGTCTGAGACGTTCAGACTGGAAATTTGCAAAGACATCGTGCAATATGTCGTATCGATCACTCTTGTGCGGCAATATCGCTGTGTACCTGAATACAATTTCTCCCCAATGCTGATAAGTGGGTGCCTCACAACTATAGATGCTGTATGAAACCTTTCAACATCTTGTATAATGCTGGGAAAGCCACAAGTTAATCTCCCGTCATTTTATTCGCGTAATATTAAAAGAATGGAATTTCCAAAAAAAAAAGGAAACTTAAAAACGAGTAAAATTGTTTCCCAAGAATCTAATACAATCTTATTTTTTATTTATAGATATTAATCTCCAGCTTTCTTTTGTTCGGTGACTTTTAGTGAAATTTTTTGCATACACACCAACCACCTAGAATGCAGTTTTGTGGGACATACTATCGAAATTTTTTTTGACATTAACGTTGAGTTGTGAGCTTTGGTGTGATATGAAACTTGTAGTAGAATTTTACGAGGAATATTTTTATAGTACATTTTAATCCGTTACAGCCCTTGTTTTTGGGTTTTTTTTTACCCTTTTCCGCAAAAGAACCAAAAACACCCATATATTGAGGCGGTAGAGGCTCAAATTATTCCACAAAAATGTTTCTCGTAAATTGTTACATAAAATTGCTGAACGTATCCTGTACCTAAAATGTAAGGATAACAAGGTTCCTATGCCGATTCATCATAAGAATGTGCAAAAGGGGGAAAGTGTCAACCCCATTTAAAAATAATTTAGACGTAAATTTTCAAAACTCCAATAAACATTTATTCTTTTTCTATGCCCTCTACCAGAGTCCGTTGTTAGAACCTTGTTATTTTTTTGTGTTCCACAGTGTAATTTTAAATGTATTGCATTTTAGAAGTTTTTAGGCCAAAAGTCGACTTTGCGTATTTTTCATACAATATATATGTAAAGTCGACTTTTCGGTTATTTCCAATATATGGAGCGTCGACTTATGTAGTTGACACGTCGATTACTTCAAATATGTGTATGAAAATTAGACTTTAGAATTATTTCAAATATATGAACAATCGGTTTTTCGATTATTTCAAATATGTGAAAAGCAGGACGAGTAAATCACAAGAATACATCTTTCTTAAATAATAAGTCGATAAAACGCCCAATTGAAAACAAAACTAATATTTGGCAATCTTTCAATGGTATTTCAGAAAGAGGTCACCTTCAGAGAGAAGAAATTTATGTCAAAAATCACCAAAATAAGAAAAATAAATATACGTCTTTAGCGATTTAAAAAAAAATATGAAGTTATCAAAAATTCAGCATGTGAATTTTGGGGAAAAGTGCATGAAAACATCGAACGGTAGCAAGTGCTATTGACCAGAATGTTGTGACCAATGTCAGCTTTAACGAAATACGAACCAAAGATGCACTCGGCACACAGTAGATTTACCTAGATGAATTAGCAGCTACAGATTTGTTTCTGGTTGATCATCGGTTTAAATGCAATAATCTTAATAGCATACCCACACAACCAGAAATGAGCTTCATTCCTGACAACCATAAACTGATCGAATACGTTTCTCACTGAGCATGCATTTTGAAAATGACGTTCCATAATTTCTAAACGTTTCCGCCTGTTACTCTTTCCACAATGACATCGCGATGCTAACTAAATTTGTGTGAGATATCTCAAGAATCACAGAGGATCTTCGAATTCAATTTATTTTGTATTATGGTTAATTTATCTGGCTGGCTTAATAATTGACAGGATAACTTCTTTAAAATACATTCGATATTCAATAACTTTAGTCTTCAACTGAAATAACCTTGAAGCAAAGTGTGATACTTATCTGCAAACAATTTCACTGCTTTTACAGCAATTGTACTGCCTAATAACATACTGTTAGCAGTTTTGATTTGAGATTGAATAAAATTATAACAAACCTCCGACAGGGAGCGTCACGTAATAAAGGCGCAGTTCAGTTTTTCAATTGGACGCCCCGCTTCCAAGACATGTGCATATGGGCGTTTAAGCGAAATTTTATTAGAGAAAGGTTTAGCTTTACCGATTAAAAAACGATGTCATATTAAAGCATACGTGGGGCAGATTAATTGCACAGTGCAACACGAAAAAATATAACCATACACGGACACCACTGCGGTATAAAAGACCAAAAAAAGAACCGTGTCTCCCAGTTTTGCCCAAAGTCATGCACTTTTTTAACGTAGAATACGTTATACGGTAAGGTAGGGGTGTTGATCTGGAGCACAAAATTTTGAGAAAATGTTTGTCAACTTTCACAAACTTTTACTTAAATATTAAAACTTATTTTAGCAATTTTTATATGTTACTCAGTTTTGGTAATATGTTTTGTTTCGAATTACATTAAAAAAATTATATGTCTATATATAAAAGTTGTATGTAGTTAAGGAAATAAATATTTTAGAGCATGATATTTTAGACTTTTTTTGTACATGCCGCTGTTGTTGTTGGTTTGCAAATGCCGCTGTTGTTTTTGTTGTTGTTGTGAAATCAAATGATTTTGGCTTTGCTGTGCTTTTTTTATTTATCGAGCAGCGTGTAAATGTGTGTGTGTGTACATTTCGTTTTGTTGGATCGTTCGATTATTAGTTCCTTTGGAGGGGAACATAAAATGAAGGGAGGGGAGCGTGGACACTTGTGTGTGCTTGAATGTTTACAGATCTTTGCTGTCGTTTGTTTACTTCTGCGAGCAGCGTGTAAATGTGTGTGTATGTACATTAATACAAAGGATTGGCGATGTATACGCTCACTATATCAATGGCGTTTTTAATAAACACATTTCTGTGAATACATTGGGAAGTAGTTGGAAAGCAGCTAATCTCTTGTGCTGCCATATCATAAAATGTATTGCTGTAGCTGTACTTCAAATGAAGATGTCGCTATAATGTAATACGTTAAACTGGATATAGTTTCATCCTTAAACATATGGCATACAGTCTTCGAGCACACAAACTAAAAAATAAATTAATAAATCTTGTTGAAAACTATTCCAATCGTTTAGATCAGTGGTTTCCAAACTTATTTGGGTTATCGCCACATTGTAGCGACATCTTTATTAGATGTACAGCAATAGGAATTACTTTTGTGATATGGCAGCACAATAGATTAGCTGATTTCCAACTACAGTACAACCTCTCTAATCCGGCCAGATATAGTTTCGACCTTTGTCCGGACTACTGAATTGTCCGGACTACAGTACAAAATGTTTTAAACTCGAAAGTTGGTTACGTTTATTTATTTTATTATGAAATAAGTTATTTAAAAAGCGAAATATAAAAAATAAATAATATTAACAATTTATTTATATTTACAGAAAAGGCACAACAGACAGAAATTAAAAAATTGTTATTGCTAGAAATATGAATTTATTTTGGATTGAATACATTTTTCTTTGTACAGTTATTGAGCCTGGTTTAAGTTCTTTCAAAAAATAAGATTCACATATTTTATTGTTTGTGTTGATGGGATAAAGTACAAAAGCTGCGAAACAAACAAAAAACAAAGTGATGTCCGGACTACCGAGGTAAAATTTATAAACTGTCCGAAACATTGAGCTGTCCGGACTACTGGATAGTCCGGACTAACGAGTATCCGGACTAGAGAGGTTACACCTTCCCAATGTATTCCCAGAAAGCAATTTGCGCATATAAAGACATTGCTTGCTTTAGTGAATCTAAGAAAGTGCAAATTTACAAAATGCCGTCGCATCTCTCTCCAACCAACACAATAATTAACGCCATCAAAATTGCATGTGTGCGTCTGTTATTTATCATTTATCCTTACTCTTTTAATTTAAAAACATATTTATCCTATTTTTCCTACCATAAGCTTATGTATATTATCAAAACTAACTATCAAATAAATAACTTCATTTGCTTATGTTATTTATCATTTATTGTTATATATGTTATGTCTTAACGGATGGGGTATTCTACGTTAAACTTAATGGCCGTGTCTCTGACACAGCCTGCAGGGACAGTCCGTGGCCGAAGGCCTCGGACAACTGTCTGCTGTATTTTTTTTTTTAAAAGATTTGGGTCCTCGATGTCATTTTTGCAAAAACGTGATCATTTTGTCAGGGTCATATCTTGCAAACTGTTCGGAATTTTTATTTACCCTCTGAGGTTGTGCACTATAGGGCCATACATTTTTCGGAGTATTTTGCTCTCGAAGACTCCTACAGGTTTTTCGTCTGCTTGCGATAGGACCCAGGATTCTGTGCCATAAAGCAGTACAGGTTGAATGAGAGTCTGGTACAGCTGGACATTTGTTACTCGAGAGAGGGCTTTTTTTGTTGAGAGGGCTGACGTTGTTGTTTTTGTTTACCGCAGATCCGAGGTATATAAATTCACCCACCACTTCAAAATTATAACGGTTTTCAACGTTCACGCTTTGGTCTAATCGCGTGTTGGCCCTGTTCGTTGAAACCATTAATATTGTCTTGTCTTCATTTTCCTGCAGACCCACTTTTTCCGACTTCTTCTCAATTGTCGAACAAACTGCAGTAACTTCTCTATTTGTGCGCCCCATGATATCTATATCATCAGCATACGCTAACAGCATGTGACTTTTGCTGCTGATGGTTTTATTCATGTTGACTGCAGCTTTTCTCATAATGATCTCCATTAAGATGTTTAAGAGATCGCACGATAGGGTGTCGCCTTGCCTGACGCCTCGCTTAGTTTCGAAAAGTTCGGTAAGATCCTTACCAACTTTCACTGCGGATTTGGTGTTCGTCAAGGTCATCCTGCAAAGGTTTATATGCTATGGATGAAAGGCTTATTCCACGTTAGTTGGCACAGAGACTCGGGTCACTTTTTTTAAATATGGGACATAGTACACTGAGACTCCAATTGCCGGGCATACATTCTTCTGACCAAATTTTGCTAATGAGCTGATGCATGTACCTTATCAGCTCAGCTCATCGCCGCCAGCCTTAAACAGCTCCGCTGGTAATCCATCGGCTCCTGCGGGTTTGGTGTTCTTCAGCCGGACAATAGCTGTTCTGACTTCGTCTTGGTTAAGAGGCGGGCAACCGACTATCGTCAGTACCAGTAGCGCGGAGATATGATCTCTCTATGTTCCCAAAATGCTCGGTACATCTGTGCTAAGATTTCCGTCCTTGTCTTTACAGAAGGGGGCCCTGAACCATGTCCATTAGTTCCGTTTTTGACTTTTTGGTAGAACTTTCGGGCGTTGTTCTTCCTTCTGTATGTCTCAATTTTCTCACTATCGCGCTTTCTCCACTGCAGTTTCTTACGCTTTACCTCTTATCTTTTCTGCCTATACCGCTCAATTGCAGCTCGCGTTGCAAGTGACTGAAGCATTGCCATACGTGCAGCGTTCTTTTCATCAGTTGCAATGCGACACTGTTCACCGTACCATGGTTTATTGTGAAGCGGTTTTTCGAAACCAAGTACGGCTGTTGCGGCAGTTTTTATAGAGTCGGAAATGGGTTTCCACGGCGCATCAGGATCGTCGTCGGGAGGGTGTGTGTTCTGTGCCAAAAGTTGCGACAGCTTACTTGAGTAGGCTGTGACTACCTCTGGTATTTGCAGCTTTCCGATGTCCAGCTTCCTCTGCGTCTGGTTTCGTACGTTTTTCGCTCTACTTATTCTTGTACGAACCTTTGTTGCTACCAGGTGGTGATCAGAAATCGCGAACCCTACATGCTGAAATAAAGAAATACGATATTGCAGGAACCATGTACATGTTTGCAAGCTTTGGTTTCATGAATTAGAGATCCGCTGATTTTTGTTTCTTTGCTGTCTGCCACGTGTTTGATTTCGTTAGTTTTCAACAAGCAAATCCACATTTGGGTAAAAGAACCATATTTACTAACCTATCACTCATTGTGTCTCAAATATGTAATATTGAATAGTAAACACAAGGTGTTTGAGTACAAGTATACCATGTTTGTGACAGTTGTGAAATTGAAATTTTTAGCCCTCACAATGCTCTACCCCAATTGAGGATAATCACAGGCAGGGCGATATCGTTTAAGCAAATGATGAAGTCGGTCGAGACAATCACTGAACTTCGAAATGTGTTACCATGTGTTTTATTGTTGGTCATCAACACATATACTTATACCAAACTTTGCAACTTTTCATAATTTTTAAAATTTAGGAATATAAAAATAATAATGAGCAGTAATTTTATGTGGCAATGCAATTCATCACCACTCCTGCTTAAATTTCTGAAACAGTTTCCAAATATTTAGGTAATCATTGTCAGAAAAATAGAAACGAAAGCCTTTTAACTTATGTATTTAATTTTTCTCGCTAAAGGAAATATTCTCTTTGTTTTTATGTTTAAAAAATTCCTCAACTTTGAGAAGTTTAAATTTAAGCTAGCTACACTCCGAGAACTAATTGTTGTAGCAACCGTAACTTCGGCTGTTACCACCGAATTGAGGTTGCCACAACCGAATTGAGGTTTCCCCAACCAGATTGAGGTTGTTGCGACCGAATTTAGTCTCCACAACCGAAATTCGGTTGAAGCAACCTCGTTTCACAATTGGTTCGGTTGTGACAACTGAATCTTCAAATTATCCCTGCTGTTAGATTAGGACCATTTGGTCCAAATTTTTTCTGTTTTCCCTTGTAACTTTGGAACGGTGATATATACTGACTAAATTTTTCTGCTAATGGGGTCTTTTAATAAAACAATGTTATGTGCGAAAATTAAATTTTCTAACTTTATTCAGGACTGAGAAAAATACAAAATGACGAATCTTAGATTAGAGCACCATTTGGTCAATAGTACATTTTTTCATTACCAAGCGAATGTAAATTCATGTCAAATATTTAGAAGATGTTTTTGATATGTCAAATACTTGCTTTAGAAATTATTGAACCAAAATAGTTACAAAGGATAAGATAAAATTATTATTTTGGATGAAAATTCCAGTATGGACCAAATGGTCCCTCAATCTAAGATTCGTAAGTTTTTTCATTACCAAGCGAATGTAAATTCATGTCAAATATTTAGAAGATGTTTTTGATATGTTAGCGGATGTTTTTGATATGTCAAATACTTGCTTTAGAAATTTTTGAACCAAAATAGTTACAAAGAATAAGATAAAATTATTATTTTGGATGAAAATTGCAGTATGGACCAAATGGTCCCTCAATCTAAGATTCGTAAGTTTTTTCTAATCTAACAGCAGGGTTATATTCGCTCAGTCAACTAAATATTTTAAAATTTCGGTTGAAACAACGGAATTTAAATTAATTCGGATGTGACAACCGAAATTGGTGCCTAATTGGGTTGGGGTAACCGAATCTGGTCTTAACCAACCTCAGTTCGGTTGTAGTAACAGAATGTGACATCAATTCGGTTGTAACTATCGAATTTGGTTCAATTCGGTCGCAATAACCGAATCTAGCCTTAATTCGGTTGCAACGACCGAATATGGCGTCAATTCGGTTGCTGTAACCGGACTTCTCATAAATTCTGTAGGTACAACCGAATTCATTTTCAATTCGGTTACCACAACATAATTCTATGTATTTAAAATCTGACGTTTAAAATTTTATAATCAAATATTATTTTAAAAAGGTAAGTAAAATATATTTTGTATTAAACCGTCTTATTTTGCAGATGCTATTTAAGCAGACATCAACAGCAGATATATATGTATGCGTAGTCTGGATACAAAACGGCTTTGGACCTAAAGCAAGCGATACATCACGTCAGAATTAGTGCGGTGTCCCATGATATCCGGGACTTCAATAAAGATTGGAAGAGGCATGCAAATTAAATGCATTGTTCTACTTATATAGATTACCCCATATACTATATGACTTTATTTTCTCGCTTTCTAATTCATTTATAAAAATACAAGGTAATAAATAAATCATCACTTAATAATAAAAAAACTTTAATAATTCATTTATGACAGTATCTAAATTCGGTTGTAACAACCTCTAATTCGGCTGTGACAACCTCCAGTGAGGTTGAGTCAACCTCTAATGAGGTTGTGGCAACCTCTCATTCGGCTATGACAACCTCTAATGAGGTTGTGTCAACCTCTAATGAGGTTGTGTCAACCTCCAATTAGGTTGTGTCAGCTCAGCTTTCCGATGTCCAGCTTCCTCTGCGTCTGGTTTCGTACGTTTTTCGCTCTACTTATTCTTGTACGAACCTTTGTTGCTACCAGGTGGTGATCAGAAATCGCGAACCCTACATGCTGAAATAAAGAAATACGATATTGCAGGAACCATGTACATGTTTGCAAGCTTTGTTTTCATGAATTAGAGATCCGCTGATTTTTGTTTCTTTGCTGTCTGCCACGTGTTTGATTTCGTTAGTTTTCAACAAGCAAATCCACATTTGGGTAACAGAACCATATTTACTAACCTATCACTCATTGTGTCTCAAATATGTAATATTGAATAGCAAACACAAGGTGTTTGAGTACAAGTATACCATGTTTGTGACAGTTGTGAAATTGACATTTTTAGCCCTCACAATGCTCTACCCCAATTGAGGATAATCACAGGCAGGGCGATATCGTTTAAGCAAATGATGAAGTCGGTCGAGACAATCACTGAACTTCGAAATGAGTTACCATGTATTTTATTGTTGGTCATCAACACATATACTTATACCAAACTTTGCAACTTTTCATAATTTTTAAAATTTAGGAATATAAAAATAATAATGAGCAGTAATTTTATGTGGCAATGCAATTCATCACCACTCCTGCTTAAATTTCTGAAACAGTTTCCAAATATTTAGGTAATCATTGTCAGAAAAATATAAACGAAAGCCTTTTAACTTATGTATTTAATTTTTCTCGCTAAAGGAAATATTCTCTTTGTTTTTATGTTTAAAAAATTCCTCAACTTTGAGAAGTTTAAATTTAAGCTAGCTACACTCCGAGAACTAATTGTTGTAGCAACCGTAACTTCGGCTGTTACCACCGAATTGAGGTTGCCACAACCGAATTGAGGTTTCCCCAACCAGATTGAGGTTGTTGCGACCGAATTTAGTCTCCACAACCGAAATTCGGTTGAAGCAACCTCGTTTCACAATTGGTTCGGTTGTGACAACTGAATCTTCAAATTATATTCGCTCAGTCAACTAAATATTTTAAAATTTCGGTTGAAACAACGGAATTTAAATTAATTCGGATGTGACAACCGAAATTGGTGCCTAATTGGGTTGGGGTAACCGAATCTGGTCTTAACCAACCTCAGTTCGGTTGTAGTAACAGAATGTGACATCAATTCGGTTGTAACTATCGAATTTGGTTCAATTCGGTCGCAATAACCGAATCTAGCCTTAATTCGGTTGCAACGACCGAATATGGCGTCAATTCGGTTGCTGTAACCGGACTTCTCATAAATTCTGTAGGTACAACCGAATTCATTTTCAATTCGGTTACCACAACATAATTCTATGTATTTAAAATCTGACGTTTAAAATTTTATAATCAAATATTATTTTAAAAAGGTAAGTAAAATATATTTTGTATTAAACCGTCTTATTTTGCAGATGCTATTTAAGCAGACATCAACAGCAGATATATATGTATGCGTAGTCTGGATACAAAACGGCTTTGGACCTAGAGCAAGCGATACATCACGTCAGAATTAGTGCGGTGTCCCATGATATCCGGGACTTCAATAAAGATTGGAAGAGGCATGCAAATTAAATGCATTGTTCTACTTATATAGATTACCCCATATACTATATGACTTTATTTTCTCGCTTTCTAATTCATTTATAAAAATACAAGGTAATAAATAAATCATCACTTAATAATAAAAAAACTTTAATAATTCATTTATGACAGTATCTAAATTCGGTTGTAACAACCTCTAATTCGGCTGTGACAACCTCCAGTGAGGTTGAGTCAACCTCTAATGAGGTTGTGGCAACCTCTCATTCGGCTATGACAACCTTTAATGAGGTTGTGTCATCCTCTAATGAGGTTGTGTCAACCTCCAATTAGGTTGTGTCAACCTCCAATTAGGTTGTGTCAACCTCTAATGATGTTGTGTCAACCTCTAATGAAGTTGTGTCAACCTCTGGTGGGTTGTGTCAACCTCTGATGAGGTTGTGCCAACCTATAATTCGGTTGTGACAACCTATAATTCGGTTGTGAAAACCTATTAATTCGGTTACGGCTAATTCGGCTGTCTCAACCGAATTTTTCTGTGAGTGTATCAATTCACTTACAATGAACCACAATGAACTTTCCCACCGAAACCAAAAATTTAACAAAAATAAGAACATTCCACTTTTCCTCCCTAAAACTATCAAGAAAAACTTATAGCACAACAAGTTCTTCCACTTCCGCTAACGCTTGGACTTCTGTCACAGGGTGTGACTATCCTTTGTATATAAATATGGCGTCGGAATTGGTGTCGGCATTTATATCTACGTAAGAGGTTTCCAATAAAATTTACGGTTTGGTAACCGATAGGACTGCTGCCTGTATGAATGTATAATCTGTGTTATAGTGGTCATCAGCTAACATTGCATAGCGTTATACTCTTCATATACTCCCGATTCTGCTCCCCTCCCTTTTGAGCAAGTGTAGTAGGTTTAGTGAGTATTTGTACTTCCTATTACTTTTAACCTAAAAAGAACCATAAATGTTTCGCATAAGTTTTATTAAACGTTTTATTGCACTAATTTGTACAACGAACAGGGATAACGACCATATTGTTTGAACGCAAATACAAGTAAGTGCATGAAGGGTGGCTGGGTTTGGGTAGCACAGAAGTATATACAACATCGCGACATGTCCCACTCTGTAGACGTTGAAGTAAAGTTCATTCTGCTAGGATTCACACCATTACCAACCATATCTCTCGTATTATCTCGTATCATTTTATGGCAATTTGCCATATATAGTATAAGAATGTTGTATCTCTGCTGCATTTATATATCTGTGTGTATAACCAAAATTATGTATTTTCGAGGGAATTTTTGGCTAAGTTAGCTAAGTCTATAAAGGAGTGTGTGAATATATGAAGGCTCTTACTGTAGACAGAGCCCCTTAAGACTGGTTGTGATTAGGTTTTAAAAACAAACACACACCCAGAAATACAAGATGATTATAATCTTTATACTTGTAATTTCCTTTAAGGCTAAGAGATCATATTTTTCCTCGTTAGTGAAAAAAATTTAAATGCCGCGGATAGGATTAGAACTCGCATTCTCTCGACGATAGATTCGACTAATCTTCAGAAACGCCTAGCCCGTTAAGCCACCGTAGTGTGCATTCACACTTGACACTAACCGAAGTCTTTTATCATGTAATCGTAATCTTGTTTTAGAATATAACAAATTACACTTTTTTTGGTTTTATTTCATTCATCGAGGCTAGTTTGGAACAGAATTTTTAAAGTTATTTTGAAAATTAGGGAATTAGAGAAAAGTCCTTCGAAAAATATAGTGAACTTTTATTAATAACGGCTAGTACCGGCGTAGTATGAACCACGAACTGTATGACTTATATCCCGAAATCCATGTGGGTAATGGAATCAAAATGGAGCGATTACATGGGCTAGGTCATTACAGGTCATCAGTCCACAGTGAAGAAAACTATATAATACGAAGTCCCTTATAGCACGTTGCGGGATGTGAGCTAAATTTAAAAATTGTAAACAACTTTTTTTAACTTCTTTATTACAAACCATTATTGTCAACTGTATTGGGTACTTTTGGTTTGCTACGGTTTAAAGTGAAATTTTCTAGGTGGAGCCTGTTATTACATATTGTAGATTTGAACCCAATAAAAAGTAAATTTAGAACAGCCAAAGTGCAAGACTGGAAAATCCATGAAATACAACCACCCTAAGCATGGAATTACATTTGGCAGCATACTTAGTCTTAGAGAAAGTTTTCTTGTCTACTGGGAAATTATTATTTTACATATTGTAGTTTTGAGACGAATAAAAGGTAAATTTAGAAAAGCCAAAGTGAAAGAGGACGAAGATTGAACCGCTCAGTAAAGTTAAAATTTTTTGTTGATTCATACTCAGAACGTCAACATTTCTAAACTAATGTGTTTTCAGAACCGGAAATATTTTACTCTTTCTATGAGAAAAATCATGGGACATATGTGTCCCATTCGTTCTCAAAGGTTAAAATTGCGGAACAAATGCATTGGTCAAGATAGTAATTAGTCGTTACAAAAATTAAGCAAAAAAGTGCATGAGCTATTGTTTTCATTTCAGTTCGTTGCGAAACTACAAACCAAGATGGAGACATTACGTGATAGCAGTAGGAAAACAACTACAAGACAACAACACTATGACTATGACTCGCGACCGATTTGAAGAAATCCTTACCAACAAGCATTTTGCTCACAATGCTGAGCAATTAATCCGTGACAATACTTCGTATAGTCGTGCTTTTAAATTTTGGCCAATAAATAATAATTTCAGCGCAGCATTTGGAGTGTGCTATGTCAAATGCCAGTCGAGAAACGATCATATGGTGAAATTTAAGGGCCGTAATATTAGGAAGCAATACATGAAAAAAATGGTTTCCCATTACATCCCATGAAGAGACTGGGGAGAACTTCTCACAACCAGTGAGCTTTGCGCTTTCTAGTTTTTATTCTCACTGATTGGAGCATACAGTTTTACACCGGTTCCGGACAGAGTCCGCGTGATTTAATGTGATTCTCGACGTGAAGTCCTTAACCACAGGTGAGCACCGCCCCACCAAGAACATGTTTGATACGACTGTTAGCGCCGCCCGTGAGATATCCGTGCTACCCCGCATAGAGGGGCAGCCAAGAGATCAGGAATAGGAAGCCTTACACCATTGGTATACACGATTACGTGGGAGAACAAACGCCCCGTATTCGCATATCCGCCAGCGCGACTTCTTTCTTCCGTCCACGAGCTACCAATTGAGTAAACTCTCTGTACATGAGCTACTCCTCCTTGGTAAGAGTGAGGTACTATCCAAACCTCTTCCGTGATAAGGGCCACGGATCCCATATTTCGAGGATATGCACCTGCCTAGCATACTTCGTTACAAGTAACTGATATACAAGGCAACTACATAGCCTCTACCAGCGATTTTGGTGACAACCACAGCCAGCACGATCTCCCACAAGGGGGCCAACCACACCCGTGCTACCAGATAGGCATACTCTCTGGTCCGAGTTTCGCAGTGAAGCTGCTCCCAGTTTTTACTTTGTACTAAGTAGGGGACTGGTCACCCCCGGCGACAAAAGCATCAATCGTGAAACAATTATACAAAATCAACACCAACAACAACATCACGTGACATTGCCATTTAAATGCTAAAATTGCAATTTAAACGGTCTAATAACTACAGTCAGACGGCTGCAGCTTTCTCACCGTGGGAGCAAGGCTGTTTCCACCTCTTCCGGTCAATGACAGCGACCGGCAGCCAATCTTCAGGCTTCGCCCGATGATGCCCCCGTGGGTCAACAACAACAAGACACAAACTGAAAGGGCACGAGTTCGAGACCTTCCACGTGTCAATCCCAAACAGCACACGGTACCAGAAACAGGCCTCTGGTCAGACCTCGCGGCTAATCCACTTCCAAATTCGACTCCGACGAAGTCCGGGACTGGCAATCCCTGTGTTCGCAGGGTTCAGCAGTACCGACAACGAGATCCTAAACGGCTGAATAACTAGCTTGAAAAAGCCAGGATCACGAAAAACGTTTAACCACTACAAAAGGGAGACACCGATAGAGACCAGTGAAACCCACAACAACAACTAAACCGTCCTAGCGCGCCGACTCGCGAAAACACGAGAGGCAAACCGCGTTGCAACACACAACGCATCCGGAGACAGAAGCATACTACTCACGCACCACTCACCACCGGATCTGGTGACACCCATGCCGACTAAATCCCTAAAAGCCCCGTAAAGGGGACACTCGCACAAAACATGGAGCCAATCTTCGATTGGCGCTTCGCAATCACACGACTCCCGATCCGCAAGTCTCATTCTGTGCAAGAATGCATTTAACGACCCGTGACCTGTCAGTATGAAACCAAGGCTTAGGTTGAAACTAAACTCAGGGTTCTTCCCGACGAATTCTACATCCGGTATAAATCTATACGTTACTCGACCGTTGGTACTGGAATTCCAACGGCCCTGCCACTCAGATGTGACTAACGCATCTAACCGAGCCCGCCGCTCACTTCTACTCATGCTCTCTGCTCCAACTATGAGCCAATCTGACTCACCCAGTGCGTACCCCCTCTTGATTTTGAAGTCCATGCTACGACGCATCACCTCTAGATCAAGAGGAGTGGCACCCATCAAAACTTGTAGGGCCTCTGTAGACACCGTACGACATACTGGCATACATGCCAATAACATTACTCTCTGAACAGAGAATAATCGACGTTGCCCGAAGACGCTTCTAGCAGTTTCGCACCAAACAGAAGACCCAAATGTTGCCATGGCAACAAAAAGGCCCCTGTACACGGTCCTGACTGCTTGACGACTCAGACCCCACTCACTCCTCATAACACGCCTAACCTTTCCTACAACGCTCGTCAGTTTCTCGCGAAGTCTCCCTATATGAGGCAAAAAGTTCATCCTTTCTCCCATGGTGACTCCGAGGTACTTCACCTCCGTGGAGTAACGGATTGTGCCACCACCATTCAAACGCACGATTGGAAAATGGGACTTGAAACTACCCTTCAGCAACATGGTCACTGTCTTTTCCACCGATAAACTAACTCCTACACGCTCGCCCCACCGAGTGACAATACTCATCATAGCCGAGGATACCTGTTCCAACTCGGAACGAGAACTACCCTCGACCATGATAAGCAAGTCATCAGCGTAAGCACATATCTTGCATTCGGCCTCAAGCTCATGCAAAAGCAAGTCCATCATCAGATTCCACACAAACGGTCCACAAATGGAACCCTGTGGACATCCTCGGACCACATCAACACACTCAGAACTATTTGCCCCGACTATCACTGCTTTTCTGTCAGAGAAGTAACTTCTCCAGAGTGCTACTTCCTGACACCCTAGCCCCGCTAGTCTTTCTTCCACGCTCGCCCAACTCAGATAATCAAACGCACCTTTAAAGTCGATGAAAACACCCAGAAGATACTTCTGAGTACACTCTACAACAGTCCTCCTCACGTGCGCCCAGGCATCTTCGACACTTCGGCCCCTTACGAAACCGAACTGCCAACGGCACCTGCTGTCAGCGACTCTCTCATTCAGTCTCTGCACCAGAATCCTCTCCAGTACTTTTCCAAATACTGGTAAGAGACTGATACCCCGATAAGAACGAGGATTACTCCTGTCCTTATCGATTGACTTCAAGAGTACAATGACACGGGCTACCTTCCACTCGCGTGGAAAATATCCCTCATGTACACACCGCCCATACAAAGCCTCTAGGTATTCCGGAATAGCCTTCCAGACGCTTTTACACATCTCTCCAGCTATTCCATCCATACCAGGTGACTTTCGCGACTTAACTAACGCCATGCTTTCAGCGATCTCTGATCTTTCCAGCTCGGGTGCAACAGTCTCAACTTCCCCAGAAGAAGAAGAAGAGGCCACTGCCTCCGCTCTCGGAAAGAACTCCCGCAGTAAAACCTTGACGCAATCACTCCAGGAAGTAAGAATGGCATCGCCATCTTTCAACCCGGAGAGATCTGTCCTCCTACCTCTGCCAAGGCAGATTCTATACACATGACCCCAAGGATCATTCCTATGGCAGGCAACAAACTGTCGCCAATCTTCCTCTTTCACGTTTACAAGCATATCCTTGTAATCGCTGAGGCAACTTTTGTACGCCGATCTGAGCTGGTCAAGATCACTAGCTTCGTTCCGTTTGCCTCTCTGGAAACGTTTCCTGAGACGGCGCACTTCCCTCCGCTTGAGTGTCAACTCACGTGTCCACCATCGTAATCTTCTCAAAGTTTTCTTGC
Source organism: Phaonia tiefii (assembly GCA_963931995.1). NCBI lineage: Eukaryota > Metazoa > Arthropoda > Insecta > Diptera > Muscidae > Phaonia > Phaonia tiefii. Next base: position 200,578,255 of record OZ008368.1, read on the forward strand.
GACACCTTTCAAGGAGATCGTCGTTAGCCCTATGAACAACTTCGCGTAAACACGAGACTTGCTCATCTACGGTCCTACGACGAAAGACTTCTATTGGAATCTCGCTAGCCTCAGCTGCGATGAATTCTCCATACACATCCCAGTTCACATCCCTGGTGCGCCACCGCACGATGTCTAAGCTGCTAACTTCAGTCCGTTCGTAAGTGAAATCAATTACAATGTAATTGTGATCACTTACGGACGGTCTGACCCTCCAACTAAACTGAAACGTTCTCAAAGCTGCGCTATTCGCAATCGTCACATCTATATCGCTAACTCCTCTACCATTATCAAGAGTGTACTGCTCACTCGGCTCATTCAAGGCACGAAGGTGGCCCGAAACAATCCATTCACTTAGCATCTCTCCCCGGTAATGGTTTTGCGACCCAGACGAAAGTCTGGGTGTTTTGCTAAACCATAGCGGGTTTGATGCGTTAGCGTCTATCCCTAGGACGAGAGGGTTACTACTCGCAAGTAGTAGTACCGTGTCCATATATGCCAAATACGGCTCTAAAGGCTCAGAAAACTTGCAGTAAATACTACACAAAAATATCCGTCCGAAACCCCCTTCTACACACACGCAAACCCCCAAGTCGGTCCTAGAAACCACGGTACACTCTACGTTACCGTCATTCACGACCACCGCGGAGTTAAGTCTCAAATCAGCGAAGACCCGCATACTCGCAGGCAAACCTGTAATGACACCATGGCCACTAGCAGGTTCCTGAATGAGAGCAAAACTACACTGTCGTTCTACCATTACCCCTCCTACCTCGCACATTGCCGACATTGCCCTACCACAATTTATTTGTAAGATTGTGTGTCCCATACTTAATGTCTTGCCCTCGCTCTAGCCAGCATAACGCTATACATGGGACAGTCCTCAGTCATCATACGATGAGCCGAGGGTCTCCCCTGGAAAGCGCAGTTTCTGCAATGAATTGCGTTACCGCAATCCCTTGCACAGTGACCCTGCTGTCCACACCGAGAACAGGCATTCTCTTTCCATGTGCTCTCCCTAACGTAGTGATCAAACGACAAACACCTGAAACAACTTGGCACCGGATCAAACGGTCGTACGCGGAATGAGAACCACTTCACGTAGCAACGACGCGATGCTAGCAAAGGCTCAAGGGCCGAAGCCCGCCCTTCCAAGACAACGTTCGTTGTTCCGCTCTTGGAACTATCCCATGGCCGACTAGTGAGCCGGACACCACTCTTGAACTCCTCGACCGAGATCCTGTCTTTGAGGTTTTTCTCGAAGACGTCACCCATGAACTCGTCATGAGTGATCTTCGAGTCGACCCCTTGGACGACCACCCGCACTACCGAGCTATCAGGCACCGTAACGGTGAGCCCAGCCTCCTCAAACTTGGTATTCTTGGCAATACCCGCACGCTCCGCTACAGATGGTGTGCGTATTAATACGCCACCACCACGAAGCGCCCTGATCTCATGGACCCGCTCTCTTAAAGTGGGCCCCACCTCACTCACCACCTTGCTGGCCACATCCTTGGCAGTTTGGCCCTTACGGCCCCGCACCACCAAGGACCAGGTCTCGACGGGCTTCACAACTGGCGCAGTGACTACCGAACAACCTCCTCCCACAGCTACAGGGGCAGTCGCCACTGGAGCCGGTGCGAGGAACGTTGCCGGCGCGGTGGGAACCGCGGGTCGAACGGCACTCCTACTGCTCTCCCTGGGCTTGGCGTCAAGACGGCCCCGAAGGCGCTCGTTTTGAGCCAGCAGACCTACCACGAGTGCCTCGTACTCCGAAGAGTAACCGAGGACCCTCGCAACCAACTCCTTACTAACATTGGCCTCCATTAAATCGGAGACCAACCTACGGGTGACCGCCTGTGTCCGCTCTACAGCGGCACCGACGTCACCCAGTCCACTGGGACCTACGCGGCTACGGCCGCGACCACCATCGCTACTAGCGGGGGCTGCCGTACCAACAGGTACTGTTGGCAGCTGACCCTTCAACACGCCTTTCGGCGTACCAGCAGCTCTCAAAACCTCACCTACCTTGCTGATCGTACTCCTCATCTCCTCAGCCAACGTACTGACACCACTGGTGCCAGCAACCAACTTGGCGCTGCTACTACCAGCGCCCCCTTCACTTCCTGCCTGGGTACCACTCGCACCCCTCTTCGGACTGCCTCTAGAAGGCACTCCACCAGCTCCTGCACTACTATCAAAGTCGGCGTCAACCGGCTTTGATCTAGCCTTACCTTCTGGCGACCCCAGCAGAACCCGCTTGGGAACGGCTGAGGACGTCGATGACTCACCATCCGTCATCGAACCAGACATGCCAGCAGCGCTGCCGCCACTACCAGTCTGGCCCCGCCGCTTACGGCGCTTAACCATCCCACAACAACAACTAGTCAAGTAATAAATTCAAAGTAAACACTTACCCGAATTGCTGTTACTTACTAGCAACAAAATGTACTATAAGAAGTACTATAACCACTTGTTTACAATTTGGCGAACCAAAGTTGTAAACAAGTTACCGTTCTTGCACAACAACAATGAACACAGCAACGATGCTGTGTACAAACCTGTTACCGCACACAAACTCACTAACACTCTCGCACAGATGACCACTATAGAAAAATCTACCACTGACTATCCGCAAACACGTCTGATCGCAACGAATGCTCACAAACCAATGTGACCGGTTCCGGACAGTGACTTTTTCATGGCTAAGTACTCGATAGTGTCGCCATCACTAAGCGAGGTAACCGTTGTCGAAAGAAATATAAGGTGGTCTGAGCAGGGATCGAACCCACGTTGTCATGTACAGGAGCCGCGAACACTTAGCATTGCACCACCGACGGCTACAATACGTGAAAGATAAACCTATAACGCGACGCTAGCAATGGTTATGTATATAAATTTGATATTTACACAGGCAAAAGGGGAAGAAATAAGTTTTCCTTGGTGAATCAGTGGTTTTAAATATGGTAGCTGGGCTGGAAAATATAGAAATTTATATCAACAACTTTTTTAATAACCCACTATTATTGCATAAATTAATGATGAAGGGAATAAGAGATCACGGCAGTTTAAGAAAAAATCGGGCACATATGCCAAAATATAATCAAGATAAGAAATTTGAACGTGGAGACTTTCAAGCATTCCAATCAAACGGATTTTCTATTATGAAATGGATGGATAACTGTTCAGATCATATAGGATCCAATTTTATAAATCTAAACGAAACTGTACTCGTAAACAGACGTGTGGCTGGCTCTGCAAATAAAGTATCTGTGAAATACCCACAAATAATTTCACAGTACACATTTGACCCAATGGGTCAAAAAAAGTAATTAATATACTTCTTAGTAGCTTCTTACCAACAAACAAAATTTTAACTTCGGCTGATTTTAGTTTTCTTTGATTTGGGTGTGCATAACGCATACGTAGTGTATGAGAAGAATTTCGGATAAACCGAAAACGATAAATTAATTTCGTACCCCGAGAAACAATAGGACGTTCAAAACTAGTAGACGCGCCAGAAATAGCTGGAACTACCTCGCAAGAATGGCAGCTGGAGTTAGAAAACGGAGTGTAGTTTGTACGAGAAATGGAAAAGAAAGTTGAACAAACGCAGTATGTTTGCGTGCAAAAAACCAATGTGTTTTACATCGGAGCGGAATTGTTGATATTTAAAATTCATGATTTGCATTAATTTTGTATAAATATATCTATTTTTTATTTGCATTTTGAATTATTTATTTTTAATTTATGAATTGTTGATTTTTTCTCCTTTTAAATAATTAAATTATAAAAAAAAAAATTAGAAAATAAAAAAAATCTCCCTATTTTTTACCTTTGGGGATGAATGGGACACATATGTCCCATCATATAATCTACCTCCCTGAGAAATGTGTAGTATCAAATCAAAATGTGTGGGCAATTCTGGATACATAAGACATTGTCGCATGCAATATATAGAGGATAGCAATATTTATGAGCTTGTACTAAAGATATGCAAAAGTAAAAATTGGGAAAATAAATAGCAACATTTTTCACTTTGCGTAATCCTTAAAGCTAACTGGAATAATATCAATTTAAAATGTGTAAATTTTCAAAAAGCAACGTATATTTGTTATCAGATAATACAAATTTAGCTACAATTGGTTAACAAATGTTGCAGTAAGAGGAGAAAACGGAAAAGGGGCATGTATGTCCCATTCGTCTTCAAAGGGTTAACAAACTATCAGGGCTATCAAATTCCTCCTCTTTCTGTCCCTCTATGGCAGTATCGCTTACTTCACTGATGTCACTGGCGTTCAAGATAGCCTCTACATCCTCACAATTAAGATGACGCTTTGAATAACACGGTTTTTGTTCTGCCATTTTTAATCACTAACCATAAGCCTACATAAAATTGACGTGCAAATTTTATACTTTTAGTACTAATCTACGTAAAATTTACGCACACAATTTTACCTGCTAATACTAAGGCTACGTAAACTTTACGTACAGACTTTCACTGCTCTCGCTCTCAGAGCATGTAGACGACTGAAATGTTTCTGCTTTTGCACTTCTGTTTACATAAAAATGCCTAATTAAAGCACTGCTGGCGTTTGCTCCCGTTAGATCGCGGCACACTTGTGCAATCAGACATTGAAAATTTCATATACGTCAAATTTACGTGCATTATGGTTTTAGGGTTAAGCTTCTGGTTGAAGAGTCTATGAAAAGACGCCATAAAGGTGGATTATAGTTCAAGCTTCCCATTTCATTCATTAAACCGGGAATATCTTGACAATATGCATAACCTGTGTCCTCGGAAAGCATGAAATAAGGCATATATGGTTCTTGCCGGTATTTGTAAGAAGTAACTTTTACATCTGGTGCCAGCACGTTGACGCTTCTTAGTTCCGAAGCCAAAGTCATTGCAGTATTTTGAGATAGCTTCAGATTTCGAACGATTCTATCTAAATATTCCTGCGAAATTAATGATGGATATTGTATAACTGGCTGAAGGTAATCAGAATCAGCATGATGGAATGATGTTGCTGAAGTTTCTGATTCTACTTCATAGGACTCAGTATCATATTGGTATGTCGATGGATGTACTGGGACAGGCAATTCATCACTGTGTAGAACTGGTACGTGAGCACTTGGCACACCTTTGTATATAAAACCGGATCGTTCTATAAGAATAAATTATTGTGTATTCCATATATAATCTATCTAAATGAACTTAATGTTTCGATTGAGACCATTTACATCATTTTTGCACGCGCAGCAATTTTCTGTATCATGTTCCCCTGGATCGGTCATATCATTAGAGGTTCAAATTTCCACCATTTTTTTATCTTCAGCGGGGGTAACCAAAAATACTGATTGTACGTTTTGAGGTCATCTTCAACCAAATGTCGTCGATGATTTTTCGGTGTAAATTTTCCACACACAAAACAAACATATTTAATTTTTCGCAATGTGATCTGCATTTTTCGTCACTCATTTCTGTATTTTTTCAAAATGGTCAATAAAATGATTATATTTTTGATGTGTTAACATCTATAGCGGCGGGTAGGCACTAAGGGCTAGCACAAGTATATGTTTCGGTTCATTTCGGTTCATCGTGCAAAATGTTATGCTGTGTGCGCAAGGCCGACGCAAGGCTGATCTAGTAGAGGTTAACGCATTAGAACAGCAGATTTTGCTTTCCTATGACTCTATCTGTCAAATTTAGTGTATTTTGTTATTGTTTACTATGTTTGGTCATATATATTTGTGTTGAATTTGACATTTCAAGACATAGAACAAAAACAAAATCCCTGTTGTTGGTGCCCACAACAACAACAAATCCTACTGCGTTAACCTCTACTAGATCATGCCACGTCTACACGTAAACCCACTCATAGTAGTTATTGCGACGCAACCGTCGCGTCATACGATGCTATGACTACACAATTATGGGGTTGAGCTGTGTTGTGATACGTGTTGTACCAGCAATCTATGTTTGTATGTGACACATACTATGTATGGATAGGCTGAGAGTATTTATAAAAACAAGGGAGCACCAAGAGTATAGACGATTGTTTTGCTTTTATTTTATTGATTTACTTTAGTAACAAAAAAATAATTCATTACAAAAATAAAAAATTAAGTAATAATAAAATGTACTTTCTATAAGAAAAGGTAATTTTTTTAAGAAAATTTACTTTTTTAAGAAAAAGCTGATTATCTAGGAAAAGGAATGTTTTTTAAGAAAAGATCCTTTTTAAGACAGTATATTCACCAGCATTTAATTTGATCTTAATATTTTCGAAATTCTCCATTTTCCCCTTTTTTATTTTAATTACAACCGTGCGCACATAAATCATACGTTAGAATAACAAATTCAGTGTGGGCGACAAAACGTCATCCATACAGTCTTGGATGAGTGGTCGTATGTACCATGCAACACTCAAGTAAAACGATTCATGTTCGAACACGTTGGATTGATTTACTTGAGTCGAACGTAATATTGCCGTCGAATAGACTTGTGTCGAACTCGTTCACTAGTTCTCGAACTCGTTCATTTAAGGTGCCTGGAGATAACAATCACGAACATACTCGCCGTATCGTTGTGTGCATTATATTCGTGAGGGTATTATCTGGTCACCCTAAATGAAGTAGATAGTTCATGAACTACCCAACTCTACCGTCGAATTCCTATGTATACCAAGTACCCAGTTAGCATTTGGAAGTTCATGGAAGGTCATTATCAGCCAACTGAGTCTTGTTCGACTATTTTTACTGATTATGTTGCTGCTAAATCAGTTCCGCAAGTGAAAAAGGAGTCTAATATGAGTCATGTTTATGCTTTTTAAGTGTTTTATCGAACATACACTAACAAAATATACAACAGTCAGAAACAAATCATGCGGGTGTTTCAAATATGCCTGTTTTGAGCGTTGTTTTTCAATGATCTTTCGCGCATCAGGCTGATGGTCAAGTGCTCGTTATGTTATAGCGGGACAACTTGCATTGTTATTGAAGCAAGAGTCCAATAGTTGAAAACCAAAAAGAGATTGAATAGTTGCGCGAGTTAGGTTGTGTACTAACAACTTAACAAACAAAATATTATTTTTCCTCAACCAATGCTGAGTATTGATGATTCCTTCCAATAAAATACGTTTTCTTGGTTCGGTTGATAAATCGGAAGTAAGTTAGCCTTTATTTCCTTAACTTCAAACTCCAGTTTGGTTTCCAGAATTTTATATTTTCTTTGAACGGTTTTATTGTGTTCGTCACCAAATGTGAAAAAAGAATGATATTTATTTGAACAAATTGTCAATCATTATAAATTATTTGTCAATGAGTGTTTTATAAATATATTGAATTCAAAGTATTTGTATTTCAAGGTGTTTAATTCTAAAGCAATGTATGTTATAAGAAAGTGTTTCAGTAAATAAGTCTGTTAACAAATGCATTGAATGGATTGGAAATACTCTCTAAGCTATTTCGTATACACAGGTTGGGGCTTAAATAGTGGATTTACTATATACATATATTAGGGTGAATGGTGATGATTGCAGTGGATGGGGGCTTAATTCTAGGTAGTTGTATTAGGACGGTGATGTAACTCCTCCCCCCTTAGAGTAGAGCGACGGCCATAATAAAGTTATTGAGCTGGAGCGAATGCCTGTAGTGTGGGTGGTCGTTGTTCTGTACGACTCTTTACGATTTTGAGGATGACTTCTGCTATCATTGTGATGAAAAAGGGTTCCCGTTGCTGCTGTGGTGACGGATTGTTGTTTCAATTCTAAACTCTTGTAATTTTTGCTTTTTGAAGTTGAAATCGATTAGCTTTAGTAAGTTCAGTACTTCGATGATAGGATTTGTATGTATTTAACCGGGTGTCAAGGGTGATATGCGAATTTCATCTCAAAATACGTCTGGACTGTCTGCATATGTAATACCGTTGATTTCAAGGTTGCAGTTTTCAAAGTGGAGTAGGGCGGTGTTTTCGACTTCTTCTATTTTGGGGCAAGGTGTATTAAGATATTGTATGTTCTTTTCATTGAAATTCACATATGGTTTTGTAGTTACTCATTTCGTCTTATTTACAGGAAGTGGAATAAAATGATATGAGGAAAACTTTTCAGTGGATACGTTCTCATGTTAAAATTTTTTATTTATTTTTTGTTACAGTAGTATGCCTGCACACTAATAAGTTCGTAAATATTTTCTCTGTATTTAAAACTTATTTGATTTATGTATTGTATTTGCATTATAGCGTCTGCATCCTCTCTAATTAATTTCATTACGTATGCTGATTTACTGATTGATGAGTGTCTTTCGAAAGTATGTAGGGTTTCAAGGATTTAATATTAGAGCTAAAGTCGTCTACGTCGTTTACGTGTATTAGATTATTAAAAATAATGATTTTCCGTGACAGTCCTAGCCGTAGTATGGTGCTATTATTTTCTAAATTGTATACTTCAATCGTTTGTGCAGAGGCTAACATAATCCTTTTTTCCCCTTTATCTTTACTCTGTTGTCATACTTAGTGCAGATTGGTCCATTTATTGCATATACATTTGTATGAACCAAAGACGTTATTAACATAATGCATATGGGCGATAATTACTTTATATATTTATTTATGTATTTATTTATTTTTTTTCAATCACTCATATTCAGTGAAGATTGATCTCGTTAGCTTTCTATATGTAACAACCAAGGATCTGATTGACATAGTACTCGCAGATGTTTTGTTTATATGTTCATTAATGGTCAATCACTCATATTCAGTGAAGATTGATCACATTAGCTTTCCTTATGTAACAACCAAGGATCTGATTGACATAGTACTCACAGATGATATATTTATTTATGTTCGTGTTTATTTCCTTCGTTGGATTCTTCTTAATTTACTTTTATGAATCTTTTTGTTTTCCCTTATTAAAATTGTGACTTTATTATTCTTGGCAACTATGTGCTTGGAAAATCTTGGGGTAAGTTTATTTCTTCTAGCCTCTTTTCTGAATACAACATCATTTTCTTCGTGGTTTTCTGGAATCTCTTTTGATTCACTTAGATTGTCAATTCTTCTCCTTGTAATTTGTTCTACTTTTTCTTTTATGTCTGGGTATAATTTGTTCAGAAATTCGTTTAGTTTATCTAAATATTCATGTTGACTGAAGGTGTTGGTTTCTTTGTAAAATTTGTATGACCTGCCGAAAAAAAGTTCGTACGGTGTATGTCCGGTCGCTGAGTGTATAGCATTGTTATAAGTTATTAGAGCTTCAGTCAATATTTCTTCATGCTCTAATGTCATGGTATTTTCTTTCCGTTTTAAGAGAATGAGTCTGTAAATTTCCGTTATTGTAGAGTGTAGTCTTTCGACTGGGGAGTTGCTACTTGATTGTTGAAACGAAGTGAAATGTAATTCTATTTTGTACTGATTACAGAAGTCTTCGAATATGTTTGCAGTGAATTCTGTGCCTTGGTCACACACTACTTTCTGTGGAATACGGTAAAGACTTATATAGTTTTTCAAGGCTTTTAGCATTGACACACTATTTCTTGTTTCAAGGGGGTAAGCAGCTCTGAATTTTGAAAATTTATAAAATATTATGAGGACTTGTTTGTTGTTAATGGAATATACGTCAATATGTAGTATTTGCATTGGTTTTCCAGGAATTTCTGGCATCTCAAATTGTGGTTTCGGAGGATTCCTGTCATATTTTTGCGTTTTGCAATTTTCGCAGTTATTTAATGTCCGTGTTATTTTTTGTTTCATGTTTGGGAAATAAATTTCTCTCTTGAGGTGTGAAAAACATTCGTTTATTCCCCTATGGTTATTTCTTTCATGATAATCGCGAATCTATGATGTCCTTAAGAATTTCTTTGCAACGAATAATACGGAAGACTTTGCTATGCGCAAAATATGCGGAAAATACCGATTGTACTATTTTAAAAGTATTATCGTTTGTCAGTATTGCATTAAGTTTTTTAGGGGCTAGGATTTTTTTAAAGATGTCAATTATTGTATCTTCGTCGAAAAATTGTTTTTGGATAGTTCTTCTTTGTCTGTTTTTAAAAATGATTTCGACGACTGTAGTTGGATTTCCTGTACTTTCTTGTAGGACTAATTGTAAGTTAAACTCGTTCAGGGGTCTTTCCGATATTGGAATTCCGTTTTGCAGGTTTTCCTCACAACTATGAATTGTGCTCCACATACTTTCCTCTATTTCGTTGTTAAGGTTAATTTCTTGAAGATTAAGATCAGGGCTGTTTATTTTAATGCGACTTAAAGCATCCGTGTTTGTATTTCCCTTTCCTTTTTTATATACTATGTCATAGTTAAACTCTTCTAATTTAAGCCTCCACCGTATTAATTTTGAATTCGGTTCTTTCAGACTCATTATCCACGTCAAAGGCCTATGATCTGTAACACTTTGAAATTTACGTCCATATAAATATGGACGGCAATATTTGGTGGCCCACACTATCGCTAATAATTCCTTCTCAATAGTGGAGTAGTTAACTTCAGAGTCCGATAGAGTACGGCTTGCGAAGCATATCGGTTTTTCACTGCCGATTGGTCCTTGTGAATGTATGGCTCCCAGAGGAAAATTACTTGCATATGTTGTAAGAACAAAAGGCTTCTCAAATCGGGGTGTTGTAAAATCGGATCATTTGTTAGTATATTTTTGCAGGTCTCAAATGCAATCATATACTCTCTATCTATAGTAATTTTGGCATCTTTCTTTAAATTCTTTGTTATAGGTCTTGTTAATTTAGGCAGATCTTTTATGAATTTCCTATAATAGCTTATTAAACCTATGAAGGCTTTAATTTCTCTGCGAGTTTTTGGGATCGGAAAGTTTTTTATAACGTGAACTTTGGCGGGATTTGGCTTAATGCCCTGGGTTGTCACTATGTGGCCTAAAAAAGCTATTTCCTTCCTTAAAAAGTCACATTTGTCCATTTGGATTTTAAAGTTGGACTCACGAAGCTTATCGAATACCTTCCTGATGCTTTGTATGTGTTCTTGTAACGATGTCGAAAAGATGATTATATTATCAATATAAACTAGACAAATCTTGCCTATTAATTCCCTTAGTATGTTGTCCATAACTCTCTGAAATGTGGACGGGGCATTTTTTAAACCGAATGGTATTCGTACGTACTCATAATGTCCACCTTCAACCGTGACCGCTGTCTTCTGTATGTGCTTTCAATTTGGTGGAACCCACTAGCTAAATCTAACGTCGTGAAATATAGACATTTTCCAAGTTTGTCAAGAATTTCATTGCTGTTGGGCAATGGATACCTATCTGAAATTGTTTTCTCATTAACCTTGCTATAGTCTATAACGAGTCTCCATTTTTGCCTGTTACTAGCATTAGTTTTCTTTGGAACTACCCACATTGGGGAGCTCCATGGCGAATAACTGTGCCTTATTATGCCCTGATTTAACATGTTACCTATTTGTTTTTGAATCTCTTCCTTATGTACATAAGGGTACCTGTACGATTTCGTATAAGTTGGAATGTCATCACTAGTTTTAATCTGATGTTTTATTTGATTTGTAAATGTGAGTGGTTCTTCTTATTTGTATAGTATGTCCTCATACCGTTTGAAAAGTGTAAGAACCTTCTTTTGTTCTTCCGAGTTAAGATGATCCAATCTCAACAGGTTTTTAACATTCGCTGTCCGTGTGTCATTGTGATTTTGATAATTGATTTAAAGTATCATAGTTTTCAACCTTTAGTGGCTGTTCTATAAGTATACTCTCTTCATTGTCAGAATAGTTAACTAATTCCATTTTACTATACCATTCTGTACTTTGGTAAAGTCCTTCCATTAAATAGAGATTTGGTTTTAGTTCGGTAGTCTTTCTATAAAAATTGCTATTTTGTAGGTCAACTGGTAATCTAGCTAATATTTTATAGTTGGGTGGTATTATGATTTTACCGGAAGTTAAATTGGGTTTGAGTTTTATTTAATTTTTTGCTTGTTTTTTAAGAAGGGTGTGGTTTTTTAGATCGATTGTTGCATCTAGGAGGGTTAAAGCATCCACTCCTAGAAGGCCATCGAAGTAATTGTGAAAATCAAATAGTAGAAAAGTTAAAACACCACTTTGATTGAATTCCTCAAAGATTGGTAGTGTTATGTTTTTATTTATTCTATGATTATCAAACGCAGTGGCAATAATTACTTGTGCACAATCATTTTGTTTATCTTCTGGAATCTGTTTTGGGCTTAAGAAGGAGGTGGAAGCACCCGTATCTAATAGGAATTTCAGGTGTCCCCCGAAGGGAGATAATATTTGAATGTATGGTAATGTGTTTCCGAATCTATTGAGTTCTATGTACCCCGTTGGTTGTTCCAGGCTGATTCTTGAAAATTTACCTCGTCCTCAATATTAGTGAAATTATTTAAGTCATTCTCAAAATATCGATCCACCGATTGTTGTGCGCTATTACTCATTGTGTTTACTTCTCCGAAATTAACGTTTCCTGGCTTATAATTTGTATATTGTTCGTTCTGTCTAGTTCTAAATTTATTTTGAGCCGTAGATGTAGTAGTTGGTCCATGTTGTCCAGAAGAGTTTGTGCGTTTAGAATAACGATTTCTGTTAATCTTGCATTGAGCTTGTTGATTGTCAATATACTGGTCGTTGTTACGGTATCTATTATTAATATATTGGTCATTGTTACGGTATCTATTATCATTATATTGGGTTTGTTGATTATCATAAGAATAGTCATTGTTACGGTGTCTATTAATATTGTATTGGGTTTGTTCATTGTCATAAGACTTTTCGGTATTTCGATGTTGGTAACTGTTTTGGTTCTGTCTGTTGTAAGGTTTATATTGATTTCTTTGTTGTTGTCTATTTCTTTGATAATAGATGTTTTGTTCTTTTATACAGAACGAGAGGGCTGTCGCCAATGATTGCGGTTGCATGGTCCGAATTCTAGACCCAAGAGGCTCTTTTAGTCCTGTCAAAAATGAGTTTAGACACATTTCTGCATATAGTTCTTTCTTTGCCCGAACTACGTTTGTATCTCTTTCATTAAGGAGAATATTATTGCACAATGCAGATTGAATTTCTATTATCTCGCCGGAAAAGGCTTCAGCAGTTTTATTCAATTGAACTGCATTATGAAGGTCTCTAATGAGCGAAGTCTCTGTCCTCTTGTCTGCGTAATGCATAATCAAATGGTATTTTATTTCATCCCATATTAACGGCGTTCCGTACGTGTTAAAAATTTCATTGGCCTGACCTGACCGTCTATCTTATTCCGGATTGCCCTTAATAAGATCCGGCAATAAGGGGTATTATCTGTTCCTCTTATGTAGAGGAGGATTTCCTCTACGTTATTTATAAATTCATTTAGTAGTCGCGGATTCCCGTCGAATTTGGGTAAGTCCTTTATGGCGTGCGGTATTCGTAATGAATCGAATATATCCATGTTAGTCTGTGTAGGAGTTAGTTGGTTGAGTTACTGCTTGGTTGTTTGGTTGTTTTGTTACTGCATTATGTCAATACTAGTTAAGCTTGAATTTTGTTACTTTCGAAAGAAGTGTTTGATATTTATTCCTCAGGAATTGAGGTTAAATTTTTTGTTAATCTCCTTAACTAATATGGTATTACTGACACGTTTGTCTTTTGTTTATTTTTAGGCATTCGGTTTTTTGACGTAGAAAACGTCTTACCTTACGGTATGAGGAGTCATGTCAGGTTTTTATTGTTGTAGTCTTTATTTCATTGAATTTGAGGAAACGGCTAGATGAATTTTTTTAAAATTTTTTTTGTAGGTAAATGAAGATGTTATCTTTCGTTTGATATACATTTCATATTGGTTGATATCTTCCTAATATTTAAATTTCTCAAATGAAAATTGTTTAAACACATACACTCAAACATATGTGTGGTGTTTGGTTGAGTGTTTTTGGTTGCTCAACATTGCTTAGGAACATGTATCCAATAAAAAGTGAAACGAACAGCAAGCTAATGTTGCTTGGCAACATTAATTGTAACATTAATGTAACATTAATTTTGAATTGTAAAGCGTAAAGCTTTCACACAACGCTCGAATGCTAATGCGAAGACTCGATAAGGTAAACCTTTTTAATATTAGGGCGGCCCTCTCAACATTCGCAGAACTTATTTTAATAAAAATATTAATTAAAATGCATAAATTAAATTAAGTTTAAAAAAATTGAAC